>OU898277.1:52768337-53368337 GCA_918026665.1 Diabrotica balteata
TACTAGTGACCTAGGCGCTTTTAACTAATACTGTCAGTACTGTTTTAAACATATTATGTACAACAACTATTGTGAAATATTGATCTCTATCCATAAGGACAGTAGTTTCAGTTTGAGTAAATCACTGTTAGATGATGATAGATATTATCAACCACTTTCAACTAACCCTTGCTCTAAATTCACAAATAAAATAAATAAATTTATAACACATTTGAAAAATATTAAGATCATAGATCAACCTTTAGCTAAAACTTTACATAATTATGATGGATATGCTCCTAGATTTTATTGTCTGCCAAAGATACATAAACCTACACTAAGCATGAGACCTATTGTGTCCTCTATTAATTCACCTAATATCAATATTGCTAAATTTCTAACTGACATCCTTTCAAAGTCATATAATTACAATAATGACTTTAATATTGTTGATTCGTTTAACTTTAGTGAATTTATTAACAATTTCAAATTACCACCAGGTTACATTTTAGTAAGTTTTGATGTGGTTTCTCTCTTCACCAATTTACCTTTGTCCAGTGTTATCACTTCCTTAAAAAATCACTGGAATTCAATTAAACCTAACTGTCCTGTTTCCTGGGATGTATTTGCAGAACTCTTGCAACTAGTTTTTGATACTAATTTCTTGGTCTTTGACGACAAATATTACCTTCAAATTTTTGGCACACCTATGGGTTCCTCAATCTCTCCTATCCTAGTCAACTATGTATTGGATGATTTAGTTTCTGACCGCTTGGGTCGTTTGGATGTTCAAATCCCTTTTATTAAGAGGTATGTGGATGATTTATTATTAGCCCTACCACCTGACAAGGTTCAGGGTACCTTATCCTTCTTTAATGAGTTTGATCCTCATTTACAGTTCACTGTTGAACTTGAGGACAGCATCACCAATAGCATTCCCTTTTTAGACATGCGTGTCATTAGAATGGGAGATAACACCCTAACCACAAGTTGGTATAGAAAACCCATGGCCTCCAATAGGTTCCTTAATTACCACTCCTGTCACCCTATGAAGTATAAACTAAACCTTATAAAAGCTTTAAGCTGCAGATTACATAAATTGACACATCCAATTAATCGAAGGGAATCCCTTAAGTTATTAAGAAATATTCTAATACAGAACTCATATCCATCATCTATCATAAACAAATACCTTTACACACAAAGCTATGGTTCCTCGTTTGATGACATACCCAATGGTGACCAACTCAGAACTATTTCCAATAACTCAATTAATAGCATTGTTCTGCCAGATACTGAGTCTGAGAATCCTATTATCCATTATTCTTCTCTACCTTATTTTCCTCAAGTTACTGAGAAACTTATTAAACTGTATAAACAAAATAACATTCCTGTTAAAATTGCTGTCAAGAACGCAAAAACTGTTAGAAATCTTTTTTCAAAAACTAAAACACCATTGTCCACTTTAGAACAAGTCAATACAATTTACCACCTTCCATGCTCTGATTGTGAATTGTGCTACATTGGCCAGACCGGTAGATCATTAAAAGGTCGTCTTACTTCCCATCGTAGTGATATTAATTTATCAAAAAATACGTGTGCTCTCGCACAACATGCTATTAGCACCAAACATAAAGTGGATTTTAATGAAGTTAAGATTCTTGGCACTGAACGTAATCTATTTAAAAGACAGTTTTTAGAAATGTGTTCAATTCTTAAACATCCTAATTCTCTAAATAAGAGAACTGACATAAGTAACTTGAGCCAAATTTATCATGCTCTAATATTGCAGAACTAGGCTTTACTTTCATTTTCAATATAATTATCATGTAATATACATATTTGAACACAATTTTTTAATTAATAATATAACATAGTAAATAAATAACTAATATAAAATAAACTGTAACACTCAATTCTTTATACCAATTACTTAAATATAGGCAACTTTCATTACAAGGTTACCTCTACACTATAATTTGTCCATATGAGTGTGAACCAGTCACTATTTAATAGTATAGTAATAATATTAACATTGTAATTGATTCATAGAATCCTTTACAAATTACAGATCTAAGTGTCTGAAGCTTAGACTGTTGGAAATTATCTAATTGTTATTCACCTGTTGGCAAAATTTTTTCAGCCACAATGTTTAACATAAATTTAAATATAAGAGTTTGAATGAAATTCTCCTGTTTGTTTGTTTTTAGACGGGCTAATGCGAGTAATTGTTATTGCTATATCAGTTTCTTTCATTGGATTGTCTCTTACAAGCGGGCTGTCATCCAAAGCTCATTAACTTTTAAATAAACCGCTCAATTATTTGAGGTGGTACCTCTGACCTTGCTGTTCTGTTGAAATAATTTCAACCTCAAGGTTGGCTGTCTTTTCGTGGTTCTGTGTCAGTCTGTTCAATCTAACGCCATTTTCCTGGTAGCAGGTGTAAGGCTTAGACCGGTAACTTCATTCTTTTACACTTATTTTTTTTTTAATTATATTAACATCTTTTAATAATGCTACCAAAAGTTAAAATTAAAGCTTAATAATTATCTATTGTTGGAAGTTAATCGTTGATTTTCTTAGTTCTTTGCATCAATTACGTTATAATTTAATATATATTTTTTATACTTCTGACCACATGGTCACTCACTGTGCTAATTTTTTAATAAGTCACTAAATGTTGTTAGTAAATTAAATGTTTATACATTTCTACTTTATATTGTCCATTTATTCAAGTTTAATTCATAAGCTTGTTAACATCTTTGACTGCTACATGTCTTTTTAAGGTAACACCTGTAACATCTTTTCCATGATTGTGTGGTTCTTATATTATACTTTTTAGAATGAACTGATGATGCTTTCAGAATACGAAAGCGAAACGTTTTCAAAATAGATAGAGTGGCACATCAACTTTGTCTTTCATTTCTCCACCTACAAATTGACCGATATAAGAGCCCACCACTCTGTTGAGTGATCCTTTTATATATTGGAATTTGACGGTCGTACTCCTTTTTCCGATATATATATATATATATATATATATATATATATATATATATATATATATAATATACATAATATACACATTTTTAAAAAAACTATTATTATAAGGACTCGGTAGGAAGACCCTCTTAGTTATTCAAACAAAGCGTCTTAAAATATCTATTCTAAAACGATTTCACTGTAAGTCAAACAATTAATTGAAGGGGGTGACTCATTGTCAAAATCCAAGTCTACTGTTGGGTAATTGTAGCGGCGCTTAAACCAAATATGACATTAATAAATGATTTTTATTATTTTGTTATTTGCTATTCGTTCATATTTTGACTTATTTGGAATATTATATTTCAGGTATAGGCCAATTACAATGGGCTTTGGCATTTCTTAAAACGGTACAAACAGGAACTGGTGATTACACTCAAGATATAGCACTTTGCATCGAAGCAATTGAAAACATTCTAATAAATAATTATGCCGATTTAAACAATGATATAGGCCCAGCCAGTAGGTTAGATGAAACAGTTCGGTATGGCGGTGGTGCTTTGGGTTCCAGGTAATTATTTAAAGTTTTTTCAAAAATTTTAAACTTTGATCTCTAGCAAGAACCACATTCAGAGGATGACCAATGATCAAGTTGCAAGGAGTAGATATTTTTTAGCACACCCTAAATTTGTACTGGTATGAGCATGCTCGTATCAATAAAAACGACGAAGATCAGAAGGAAGAATTGTATGAACAATTACAAACAACGTATAATAAAATTAACAATCAATATAGAAGAGATATGATAATAATAATCGGAGACTTTAATGCAAAAATAGGCAATGATAATACAGGGACATCAACAAGATGAGAACACAATGGGAAATGATGGAGAGGAACGGCAATAGAAATCTACTATCTAAATTTTGGCAATTAGCAGGTAGGAGGTACAAGCATCAAATAGATCACATAACAATTGAATCTAAGTGGAAAAGCTAGTTGCAAGATGTCAGAAACTTAAGAGGTGATGAGGTAGGGACATACCATATGCATCAGAGAAAGCAGCGTAAGAAAACGACCTACGAGCACAATATACAAGCATACGAAACCTAACAGGTGGTTAGGAATATACGAGAGGCTAAGGATAAACACGGAAACACAAATAATAGAAGATGAAGAGGAATCACCAGAGCTAGAAATAAATATTGAAGAAATTACAAGGGAAGAAATTAGAAATATAATTAAACTTTTAAAGAATGAAAAAGCCGCATGAATCGACAATATACCCATAGACCTAATAAAATCATATACTGAACAATCAGTAGAAATGTTACAAACAGTTTTGAACAAGTAATATATTAACGAAGAAATATCAAAGGAGTGGAATGAGGGATTGATACTAATAAAATATTTAAAAAAAAAGGAGACCTAATTCGATGCATTAATTGGCGTGCAATAATAATTCTAAGCGTCACATCTAAAGTGTTGACCAACAATTTATTGGAAAGATTGAGGCCGAAACTAGATAAAAAAACTTTACCATTGATCACAGTTGCGCCCTTAAAATTATCTTGAAACAAACAAATAACTGAAATAAAAATATTGATTAACTGAGTTTTATCGACTTTGAATAGGCCTTTGACCTTTAAAATAGGGTACAGATGTAGAAAATCCTAAGATTATATGGGATACCACTGAAAATCATAAACTTTATTAAACCCTTCTACAAAGGATACAATATGTGGACGACGTTATGCATCATTAGACCAAGCGCCATTTTCTCAAATTGTGTATTATGACGTTTTCTGGTGAAAAATAGCATAAACTATATACATAATGGAACTAGCAGCCAGCTCCCAATACGTCGGCCTAAAAATGAATATGAAAAAAACAAAAATAATGACAAGCACAGAAGACCCCAGACATATAACTATAAACGGCAGTGAGATAGAACAAATCCAGGAATATATCTACCTAGGCCAAATCCTGAGACTTGACAAAGAGAACCAAGTGCGGAAATTACTAGAAGAGCAAGACTAGCATGGGCAGGATTTGGAAAACTTAGTTGGATACTTAAGAACCGCAAAATACCCCAATACTTGAGGAGCAAAGTGTTCAACCAATGCATCCTTCCTATCATGACATATGGATGTCAAACCTGGACCCTAACCAAGGCAAACATGAATAAACTAGCCACAACAGAAAGAACAATGGAAAGAGCAATTTTAGGTATACGACTGTCATATAAAAAAGGGACGACTGGGTAAGATCCAAAACAAAAGTCGAGGACATAACAATAAAAATGGCAAAACTTAAATGGAGCTTCGCGGGCCACACTGCTAGACAGAAAGACCAACGTTGGAATACTACAATACAACATTGGAGACCTTACGAAAGTAAACGACCAAGAGGAAGACCACAGATGAGATGGGTTGATGACATTAGAAGAATAGCCGGAACAAATTGGAAATATGTTGCTCAGGATAGAGACCGATGGAAGGAGTTGGGAGAGGCATATTCCCAAACATGGACGACAGAAGGCTAAGAAGAAGAATATACATAATAAAGCCTATTAATCTGTTAGTAACGGTTAACCCGATATATTTAAAAAGATCAAGTGCCTTACTTTTTATTCTGGATTTTGAATTTTGTATCACTAGACCAAACGACTAATTTTGTGTAATTGTGTAATAGTTTTGCATCAGCAGACCAAGTGCCTCTTGCGAGCGTTTTAATGATTGTAAATCGAATATTTGGCAACATACGTACATGTACGTATGTACGTACACCGTTAACAGGCATTTTAGACCCATTGCTGGATGGATAATTTCCATCGTTTTATATTCTTAGCTAACAGCTTCCAATCTCTGATTCCCATCTCTCTGACATCTTCCATCACTACATCTCTCCATTTCTTTCATGCTCTTCCTTTTTTTCCCTCAGGTACTCTCCAATCATATGTTTGACTAGTCTATCACCTTGTATTCTTTCTAGATGACCAAGCCATTCCAGTCTACGTTTTTTCACCACTCTTGTTATTGTAGGGTTAGCATACAAATGGTACACTTCTGCATTAGTTCGTCCTCCATTCTCCCTCTACAAATTTTCCACCAAATATTCTGTGAAGTATTTTTCTTTCCCGTGCTTCCAATGTATTCTGTATGGTTTTGTTCATAGTCCATGTCTCGGCAGCGTATAGCATTGTGGGTCTAATTATAGTTTTCTATACTCTTATTTTTGTATTACGAGATATATCTTTGGCCTTAAATATTTTTCTCATGGCTCCAGCACACCTGTTGTTCTTGGTCAGTCTCAGGTTGATTTCAGTTTCTTCCTTACATGTCTGATCAATAAGAGTACCTAAGTAAATATATTCATCCACCTTCTCGAATTCTACAACTGATCCATTCTCCACCTCCAATTTAAAGGATCCCCTGGTGTTTATTTCTTTTTGCTCGAGATTTCCATGTACTTCGATTTATTGACATCTACGTACATGAACGTTGTTAACAATAACTCGTTGTGGCGTTTAGGTTAATAAGCATTTATTGCTTAAATTTTACTACAAAAGAATATACAAGAAGAATCACTGCAGACGCCTTTAACTTCTAAAGGAGCAACAAGAAGTAACATTATTCGTCAGTAGGAACAAAAAGAAGAGAAAATAGCATTAAACAGTCAACTGAGCTGTAATTTGTTCAAATATTTCCGAAGTCCCAATAAAGCGTAAAAGAACAAAAACCAGTAACAAAAGAAATACTACAAGGATATAAACAATATCCGCTATGACAGTGTGTAAACCTTTCTATTTACACACCTTGAGAATATCAAGTTGCAAGGTCAATGCAGCTTTGAAAGCTATAAAATGTCCAATGGGTGTTCCAGATTGTCGTGGTGAAAGTAGAGGTCATAATATAATTAACGATAATCGGCAATTGAGTACATAACAAAATTTCCTAAGTACAAGTCACATTATAGAAGAGCTAACACAAAAAGACAATACTTAACAGAAGACACAACATTAAGTAAAATGTATGAATTTTATATTGAAGAAGCAGACAATGGTCCTGTTAAATTTTCGTTTTACAAAAAAATATTTTTAACACGATTTAATCTTCAAAGAAAAAAGATACCTACTTTTAGTAGATGTGGTTATTTCGAATTAGAAATAAAAAATTGCGCAGATAACGAAAAAATTAAACAAGTTAAAGGAAGAAAAAAATGTGCACTTGGAAGAAGCTGAAAATGCACAATCTAGAATAAAGATAGGCATGAAGATGAGCAACGATCAACCAGATATGAAAACCTTTTGTTTTGATTTAGAAAAAACTCTTCCCCTTCCGAGAATTCCAACAAATATCGTATATTATAAGCGTCAATTATGTATTTACAACCTTGGTATCTATAGCGGCAAGGTTAACAAAGGTCATGGCTATGTTTGAATAAAAGGTAAAGCTGCTCGGGCAGCCCAGGAAGTAAGCAGTTGTCTTAAGAAACACAGAAAATATTACTTCTGCAAAACATGTAATTTTGTGGGCAGACTCTTGTGGCGGCCAAAACCGCAACATCAAAATAGTTTTGATTCTGAAAACGATTTTCGAAACTCATCCTACCATTGAAAAAATTAAATTACGCTATATCTTTCCTTGTCATAGTTTTTTACCCAATGATAGTGATTTTGGAGATAATGAACGTTTATATACCGTTGATGATTCTACACCAGATGAAGAAATCCCGTAAAAAGAACCCACTAGTAGTTCACAGAATAAAAAAGAAGAATTCGTTGGAACAAAGAAGTTGGAAACTATGATTACAAACCGTAAATCAGATCATAAAAAACAGTAAGGTAAGCTGGCTAAAGCAAGAGAAATTGAAATAAGAAAGGATAAACCACTGAGTATTTTTATGAAAATTGATTTTAACACTAGTGAAGTTGAAGTAGATCTTCACAAGAAAACTTCAAAAAGGACGGCCCGTTGCAACCCAATCCCTAAGTAACCACTTTATTACTCTTTGGCCCACAGATAAGCCACTTTCTGTGCCTAAGCTTAACGACTTAGATCTTTAATGCACCTAATACCAAATGATGCATAACCTCTGTATCGCTCCCTTTTCAGTAACAATACAGTAAAAGATGACATTGACGGATTTGATGAAGACTTAGACTTTGGCATACAAGATGAGTAATGTTTATTTACTATTTTCATAACAAAATTATGTGTATAACACAATTACACAATGTGGCAAAAATCGTAAATCGACCAAAAGCCTTTATTTATTTTATTTTTTTTTGTTTTTCTTCAACACTAGCAAGTTACTATTTCGCACTCTTCGAAAACAAAAATTACGACTATTGTAACCTATAGTGAATTTTTAATAGAGTGAAAACTTAAGATATCTCAAAATCAATTTTTGGCGCTTGGTCGAGTGATGCATAACGTCGGCCTATATTGCATATATTTTTTTTTTTTCATAAAAATGTAATTTTTCGTTTATCTAAATGTTTCGTCTTTAACTTTATAGTTCATTATCAATCTCATGGTGATCATTTATTGCGTTTTTATTTAATCATTTTTCGTTGGTGACCTTATTACGCCAATTTTGTATGCTTTGCTATTATTATTTCTAGTACCATGATAACTCAAGAGATTCCGTTTTCGCTGAATTATTCAGAAATTGTTTCCAAGGGTCCAATAAATCAATACTTAATTGGCGACCAAGCAATATCGATGACATCTTTAGAATGTGAGCAGGAGCTGGAAAAACTTAAGATAGCCGGTGGTGTCGATTCCATTGAAAATCTTGGTGAGTAGATTCATTTAAACGCAGGTATTGGATTTGCTTTAAGCTGTATTTTGAAATATAAGTACTTACTGGTTAGGTCTTGGTTTAGGTGATCATTTAATTTGTTTACAAGTGCTTCTGATACTGCTGTAATTAAATAGTTCGAGTAGAATCGTACTATTACGAAAAATTTAAATTTTGGTTTATAATTTATGATAAAAATATTCAGTTTAAATTTTTTTTAAGTCTTGCACATTTAAATAAAAAACTAAGTACATAATCATCTATATTACTAGTTTATATGTATTTACAGTCAATTCGAAACAGAAATTTATTTTTTTAAATCGTTTTTTTTGAGACTAGAAAGTTAAAAGATAAGAAAAGTGAGAGATAAAAATTAAGAAATACTAAACTCAAAAACGGTGCTCTGTCATCGAAATATTCATTATTATCATCATCATTATTCAATCTTCGCTTGTACACTACTGAACATAGATCTTTTTATATATTTCCCATATGTTTCGTTTTGTTTACTGGCATTGTCAGTCCATCGTATTAGTGGAAGACCTGTACTTCGGTAGAAATAGTATCATATTTTGGTCTATATTCCAAATATCTATCATTTGAGCCAAGTGCCTGCCCAGTGCTATTTTAGTATTGCTATTTTTATAGAGAAACCCCCAATCCCACACCAATGGTAACACTCCCAAAGCCCCCAAAGGCACACTCCATCGCTCTTTGAGCCACACTGATCTTTTGTACTGTTCTTAGGATAACGTTACTCAGTCTTCGTCATACGACGGAGAATATCAACGGTTTGACTTATCTTTTCTATGCGAATCTCTTACCTAGGTATTTGCTAAGCCACTACCTGGTCTATGGATCTTGTTCTCTTGCATATATTTTCACTGACTACAAGATTTGCAAACCTCAGGTAGCTTAGATAGCTAAGCTTTTCTTTGTTTATATGTATCCCTTTGTCGGTCAGATTTGCACTTTTACATATATATTCCAAAAGTGTCGTGAACAGTTTCGGTGATATAGTGTCCCCATGACGTACTCCACGTTGTATTGTGAATGTTTGAGTAGGCGATCACCCACTCTAAAAACTAACATGTGACATATGTTTGTTTAATTATATTTTATAAACCGATAGTTAATAGACATATCTGTCAAGTATCATTCTAACATTTTTTGTTACTTTATGGTGTCGAAGGTTTTTTCTTGAAACCATAAATATTAAAACTAATGATTTGTTATATTCAGTACACTTTTATATAAGATTTTGTAATACTAATTGACGATCGTTTATTCCATTGTCTTTTCTAAAACCCATTTTTCAAACTGATAAAATTCCAATTTATTTTCTAATCGTTTCATAATTATTTTTGTAAAAAGTTTATAACAATGGGAAAGTAGACTTGGGCCTGTAGTTTCTGAGGTCGGCAGTATCGCCTTTTTGATGAAGTAGAATAATTTTTGGTATATGCTACTGAGTAAGTGTTACTGCTTCCTGTAGACATCTATTTAATAGTTTAGTAAGGGCACGCTAAACTCTTAATATTTATCCAGTCACTGTCAAGGCATTCGCCAATATTTTATAGGGGAGACATACTGTTTTTCATTTCTTGCACTAACCTTTGAACTTCATTTGGTATTGTATCTGGTAAAATTTTAGATCCCTGGTTAATTATCTTTGGTAATGATCCACTCTGGTTATATAGCTGTTTATTGTTTATGTAACTTATAGAGCCATATTATTAAATTGTTTAGCTGTCCATATAAACTCTTTACCGTGTTCATAATTTCATTTTTAGGTTCAATTATTTGTCCCTGTTGATTTCTTATTTTATGGATGATTTTTTCCAATGGACATTTTGTGTCTGAGTACTTTCAAACTTTCGCTTTTTTCTATTACTCTAGATATTTTCATCGTGTTGTACCATCTCACATCCTTTCTAACCTCTTTTAAATTTTTTTCTTTAAGATTCTCATTTTATCTCATCAGAGCGGTATATGCCGCTCTGATGAGACGTAGAGGCTGAAATACGTATAAGCAATAAGCGGCTTGCCGCTGCCCTGTATCGAAATAAATCTAATACCGTCATTATGTTTTATTTCTTTACTCTGTTTGGAGTGCCAGAAACTGAATTCACTACGAATTTTGACCGTGATGAAACTGCATGTGGAATGCATATTTTAGATTCCTTGTCGACTAATTCATCAATCTGTTTGCTTTGCAATCTTATGATTTCTCTTGTTATTCTCATTTTTGTTATAATTCTGATGTTCTCTTTTTTCCTGTAGAAAGTAATGTGTGCTGTTGCTTAATTTTTTGTTTTTGTTTTAGTTCAAGGACAGATTTATTTTCAGCTTCTGTCAGTAGCTTCTATTTTTCATAATAATATTGTTCATTTCTTTGAGACTGATATCCTAAGTATTTTGTAGCCAAGCTAGTGTTAATATTTTCTTCATAGAGTGTTATATCATCTGGGAAAATTCGTCTTTCGCTCTTTTTTTAATCATTTTTGTTCTGTTTACTTTAATGTTTTTTTCCTAATAAAAAATCGATAACTTAATTCCTTTTCATTTCTCTCACCAAATCGAAAGTTTCCCATGACGGATTCTGCCTCTTCGTTTGAATCTTAATGGGTTTTAAATTTTGTATATCTGCTTGATATCTTCATAAAATTATTATCTTTATATAATATTACAATAAATGTCTTCATTGTTACCGACAAATTACAAAGATTTTAATCAATATGCTATAATACAATAGTTTTTGTTTTATTAATTTATTACAAAGTTTCTCATCATATAAAAAATAAATAATTACCCTTTTTATAGATTCTGTATCAAGAGAAAAAGCAATTAATGTACTACGGATGTGGAAGTCAGATCAAGTCAAAAAGATTCGCGGAGATCTTCGACGTCTAAGATCCATAGAAGACAAGATGCGGATATTGATGCAAGCTTTTCAGGATATCTGGAAGACCAACCGGATGGTTTATTGGGAGTGAACTGAAAATTCTTTATAAAATTTTTTAGTAAATCTTTTTATTTGTATTTTATATTTTTTTCTCTAATTTAATAACACAAGTTTTTATGTTTAATAAAAACTCATGAATTATGTTTAATCAATGAAAACCTATTGGGAACACACTTTCTGCCTGTAGATAAGGTATCCATTGGAGTTTAAAATGCTAAACAAACAAATTTGGTAAACATTTGCTTTGTTATATCATATGTTTCATTATATGAAAATTGTATATTAAAGAATAAAATGGAGATAACGGTGATAGCCGAAGTAAAATGTAAAATTATTAACGTTTCAACTTCTGGATCGGAAACTGATGTTTTGACAGTTGCGTTCAATGTAGAGGTCAAAAAGTCAATACATAAGAGCTAGTGTATATTACAGAGTCTAGTCTTGGATACACCTGTCATGCAGCCTTTCGATCATACTCATGTCCGATTATGCTCCTATATGTACTTACATGGGGAGGGCAACGGTGTACTAAGCAGATAAGAAATAAGTTTGTTTTTCCTACTAAAACCCAAAATATCGCGATTAGTAGCAAAAATTTACGGTTTGTTTACATATGTGAAGTGAAGTTATTTACAATTCAAAACAATCCTATTGGGGGAACTCTGTCCGGTAGATTTGCGACGTTGTCAAAGTAACAGAGTTACCAGCTGTAGTCCGTTTTGAAGAGGTTTACTCTGGTAAACTGGTAACAGAGTTACCAGCTAAAGTCCGTTTGAGAGGTTTACTCTGGTAACTGGTAACAGAGTTACCAGCTGAAGTCCGTTTGAAGAGGTTTACTCTGGTAACTGGTAACAGAGTTACCAGCTGGAGTCCGTTTGAATAGATTTACTCTCCGGACGCTGGAACTCACTTAAGGCATGGGTGTATGTTACCTAAAGTTAAATTTAATTTATTATCAAATACTAATAACAACAATATGTACAATCTTTTGTAACCTTATGTATTTTAAAGGGTCTTTACCCAAATATATTTGGTGGCTCAGGCGTGTTAACCTGCATTTTTAAACCTGATGATGGAATTATTATTCCAAAAACGTTCGTGTTAATTTGATGTGTACTTCTTTTAGAGTTTTTAAAAATACCCATTTACAAAGACTATATTATATATATATATAGATAGATAGATAGATAGAACGTTTTATTGACCACTTTACATAAAGTTTGAAGTCCGTATAAAAAATACAATAAAGATATAATAATGTAACTCTTAAAATATAACTTAACCATATTGGTATATATATATTATTAATATATAATATATATCTATAATATAATAGCGGTTTTAGAAACGTCTTTCGACGTTGGTCCGATGCCTAACTTCCACGTCCTTTCTATTCATCATCCCATTGGCCGTCTCTAAGATCTCTTGTACTCAATGCTTTAGTTACCCCTTCTTTCCATGTCTTTGTGGTCTTCCTCGTTTTTTTGCGGTTTGGTGGTACCCACTGCATAATCTTCTTGGGTAGTCTTGGTGTTTCCATTCTTTGAACTGTACATAACCAAATCAACTGTTTCCTCTCAATGTCTGTTGTTAAGTAACCATACTATTCAAATTCTTCGTCTTACTTCCTCATTGCGAACTCTGTCCCTGCTGGATATACCTAACGATCTTCTAAACACATCCATTTCTACAGCTTCTAATTTTTTTCTGTTGGTTCTCGGTTTATTCTCCAAGTTTCTGCTCCGTAAAGTAGACTGCTTTTAATTAGTGACTCATAGATGTTCTATTTCGCTTTATTCCTATTTCAGAGCTCCAAAGTATTCCATTTAGGCAGCCAATTGTTCTTCTAGCTTGTGTAAACCCTTTTCTTTATTTCCTCATCGTCTTTTCCCCGTTCTATCGAGATTACTCCCAGGTACGTATATTCACTACAGGATGTGATTTCTTCATTATTCTCTAGTTCGATATTGGATAACTCAGCTCCTATGGGTAGGTATTTATTTTTTTCTACATTTATTTCCAATCCCCACTATTCATATTCCTCCTTTAGTTTTCTTGCCATATACTCATATTTTACAATTTACAAAGATTCTAACATCTTTTTTGTGATTCGTGGGTATACAGCCAGCTGCAGGAATTATTTTCCTTGTGGAAAGTTAAAAATAATTGTGATAATTGAGGACTGATAGGAACTGGATTTTTGAGCAGTTGAAGCGGATTTAGTTCCTTTCGCGGTCCTTAGATACAGATATGATGCACCCGGACAGTGATGATTATGTGTCAGAAGACAAAAAGAGAAAAGATAAAGGGGTCAACTTCACCTTTCCATTAGAGCAAATAACTGTTAGAATTCCAAGCAAAAAAAAACCAAGGAAAGAAGATTCAGAGGATGAGAACAACGTTAAGGAGTATGTTCAAGAAGATGATGGGAGAATTTAAAGAAATCAGGAATGAAAATAAAGAATATAGAGATATAGAGAAAAACAGATGAAAAGAAATAACATAGTAATTACGGGCCTACCAATGGTCGCAACAGATGAAGTACTCTTAAAAAAATATCATAAAAGATTTTATACAAAAGCGTCTAAAAGAGGATGTATAAATAAAATCTGCAATAAAGCTTATGGAAAAGAAAAAAACAAGGTAATGAAGAAAAAAAGCAAAGTTATATTTTTTACTGGAGAAAAGATCTTCATCAACGATGACTTAGCCGAAAAGGAAAGACACATGAGGCAGGAATTTGTAAATAAAGGGAAGGAATTAAAAGCTGAAGGTATAAACGTATAGATATGGCACAAAAAACTATTTGTGGATGGCATAAAAATGGGAATGGCCTGGAAACGGTACTTTCAAACGAGAGAACTCTAGAAATATGGTCCCAAAAACGGCATATAGTAGTGGAAAAGAAAGGGCGACCAATTATGCTGACGGACCCCACCGATGAACAGAAAAATGAGTTTGAACATAAATAGCGAAACCAAAAATAAGAATACGTACCTAAATATTGCTACATGAAAAATACGAGGAAGGAGCATTAATTGACCGATAGAAGAACTTAACAAATATTAAATACTTATCATAGCAATACAAGAAACACATTCAACTGGAAACAACATCGAAAAGATTAGTCCATCCATACACATTTTATATAAGTGGAGGCATCAATTGGAATTTTGAAGTGGGTTTTGTAATACATGGAAACGTGGAGCAGGTAAAACGAATTGTAAGAAAATCTGATAGAATGTGTGCAATTATAGTTAAAGGAAAAGAGAGCAACTTTGCTTTTGAGTTACTTTCATAAAGTCCTCGTAGACCATCGTCTCAGGACTAGCAACTTTACGTGAGTCATATGTCGCCATGTACCAAATCTAACGGTAACTTTAACATCCTAATAATAAATAAACAAATATTGTTAAACTAAATTTATACAAATAATTTTTTAACGGGTTTTTACCCACATATTTAGTGGCTATATTCATGTATACCTAGACCTGATGATGGATATGATTCGAAACTTTTGTGTAACATAGCCCGATTGGGTTTTTAAATATATACCTTTTATAAAGCTTTTTAATAATTTTTTTTATATATGGTATAGAGCCCAACTACAGGAACGTAGATTCCTTGTGGATTTTGAAAAAAGGTGTTCGCCAAGGAGACCCTTTGTCTACCTTGCTATTCAATGTGGTTCTAGAAAACTTGTAAGGGTTAGTGGGATAAATATGTCCGGCAATCTTTTATATAAAAAGCACCAACACTTAGAGTACACTGATGATATGGTTCTCATTGCAAGAAATGGAAAGAGAACTGAAAAATATATCAAACAGACTGATTTGGAAAAGCTCTAAAATGGGACTGAAAGTTAATAGTGATAAATCCATGGAAATCTCGAGTAAAAAATACCAGGGGCTCCTTTAAATTAGATGGATCAATTGTAAAATTTGAGAAGGTGGATAAATATGTATACTTAGGTGCCGTTATTGATCAGACATCTGAGGAAGAAACTGAAATCAACCTGAGACTAACCAAGAGCAACAGATGTGCTGGGACCATGAACAACTAAGACCAAAGGTCTTAGTTACATAGAATTTTGGAATTTGCATGCATCTCCATGAGTGTGATTGATCATCCAAGCTGTCATATGTCACATGTCACCTTAACATCTCCGTTAATACCGGGAAACGTTCTCTCTCCTGTTGCCGACCAGAATGTAGCTTCCACTATATTTTAAATTATTTTAAATTATTTGTCCTTGTTTAGTGTAGTGATATATTCAATTGTATGTTTAATTTTAAGTTTATCACAATCTGCGATTGTTGGATAGCCCAAAATTGACGAAGTAAGTCTAAAACGTTAATCACAAAACAACTTTTATCATCCATTACTTTGAGTTTTTTATCGAAGTTAATCAATTTCTTCATTTAAAAAAAACGTTTCTTGGCTTATTTCAGATGCCCCTGAAGATGCTCTAGGAAGCGAAAGTACTTGGACAAGATTTAATTAATAAAACAGTGCTCGATATCTGTTTTTCATTTTATCAAAGTTCATTTATTCAGCATTTAACCTATGATCAATTTATTTGTTGGCAAAACTACTGCTGAACATTAAAAAACCATTATCAAAGCTTTGACAAAGCACCAGTTCAACTAAAAATATGAAAAACTATAACTTAAAGTAAGAGAATTGCTCTTATTAAGAATTGAAACATATAAAATTAACCGGCAAATAGGTGTGTTGAATACTTTCACTAAATAAGAATTAAAAGATGACTAGTTTATTTTAAAAGATGTAATAAGAACAGTACTAAGTATCTTAACAGATACTATAAATAATCAAGTACTACAGTATATTTTATTCAGAACAGCGCTCAATGGACACAACGAGTTTTTTTTTAGTTAAACAAATGAAAGAAATACCCGCTGTATGGAAACTAGGTACGCTGTATTCAATTCTTTATAGTGTGTCTTTGAGTCATAATGAGCTGTAAACTCTAAAATGAATATAACATATCGAATTAGTTATCAGAAGGATGTCAGATAAAATTAAATCATTAGAATTTTTCCAACGTAACAAAAAGTAAAATAGTTTGTAACAAAATATTTTTAAATTTAAAATTGTTGTTCATTTTCCTTATAGAATAATTAGAAAACTGAACTAAAACAAAAAAATTAAATTAAAACAATACTAAAATGTTTACTGTTAAGGAAACTCACTTTACCAACCTTAACAACCATAATTTTCAATTTAGCAAACAATGGAATTATCCGAAAAAGTGATCCTTTTGAAAGTTATTA
The DNA here is from genome assembly GCA_918026665.1 of Diabrotica balteata. Lineage (NCBI taxonomy): Eukaryota > Metazoa > Arthropoda > Insecta > Coleoptera > Chrysomelidae > Diabrotica > Diabrotica balteata. The sequence goes on from OU898277.1 coordinate 52,785,366, forward strand.
TTTAAATTATGTCTGGAGAGAAGGCATGATATACAAGCTCCTCCTTACAATCTCCTGTAAATCCACCGCTCGAATAATCAACAGCATGCTAGCCGATCGAACGATTCAAGTAGTCATGGGAACCGACATCAGCACCCCAAGAAAACTGAAGAAGTGGACTGCCTCCGGGATCTGCCCTAGCTCCTCTTCTGTTTAGCCTGTACATCGCTGATATACCAGAAACCAGATCAAGGAAGTTTGGTTACGCCAATGTTTGGGTCCTTGCAACAAGGTGTAAGTCAATTGAACAAACATAAGAAATCCTTACGTAGACTTACACACAGTGGAAAGTATTTCGTAAATGAGGCTCCACAAAGCTACAACAAGGTTTCCAGTGTTCACCTAAATAACAAGCTTGTAGAAGAACACTGAACGTCCAATTCGAAAACACCACACTGGCTACAATAAAACACCAAAGTACCTTGGGGTGACTCTTGATAGAACCCTATCTTTCAAGGAACATATGTCAAAAACAGCGAAAAAACTTAAATCCAGAAGCTGTACGGCACAACATGTGAGCATCGGCTTCCATCTTGCGATCATCTGCCCTGGGCCTTGTCTTCTCAACCGCGGAATACTGCTCTTCAGCCTGGCTTAACAGCCCACATACACACAAAGTAGATGCCCAATTGAACAACACAATGAGAATGATTGCTGGTGTTATCAAATCCATCCCTACGCAATGGCTCCCAGTCCTGAGCCACACTACACCACCCAGACTACGGCGTATACACTCCCTCACTAGTGAGTACCAAAAGATACTTAGCAACGAGACCCTGCCAATTCATCAAGATATAGATGCTGCCAACGGTAACCGTTTGCGCTCCAGACAACCGCCAATAAAAACAGCACAGATTGCAGTGGAAAATGAGTTCAACTTAACGACCACTTGGACTCGAGAATGGATGGAACAACAAAATAGTAGCTTACCCTGCATCACACAAAAACCACCAGGTTTTGTCTTACCACGCAACACATGGACTATGTTGAACCGAATCAGAACCAAACATGGCAGATGCGGTTATATGATGCACAAATGGGGTAAACGACCATCCCCACTCTGTGACTGCGGACAACCACAAACCATCTGTCACATCACAGAACAGTGTCCCACAAGATCCTATCAAGGCAGGTCAGAGGATTTATAGATCACATACACAGAGTTTTATACAAAATATATGTAAATTTAAATGTAAATGTGTCAAGTGCCATACGATAAAAAAATAATTTAAATTTTATTTCGCTTTTAAATTATTATTCTCATTATATTTCTGCATAAAATGTTTTTTTTTTTTTAATTTTACTACATAATATAGTTTTTACAAAGTAATTATTGGTATTCAATAGGCAATAGTCATATACACTTTCTTATTAAGAGGCTGGCTCAGTTCCAGTTTCTAATCCGGACTCAGCCTCGACTTCTTCTGTAGCATTATTAACTTTGTTGTTATCGTTAAATGACTTCAATTCTGGATCTAGCATCTGCATATGATTGATAATTCCTCTTACATTGGGAGGATTATTTCCAAATTGATCCCTGACATTTTCTAAGTAACTTAAAGTCCACCTGAAATAGAAAAAAGCTTAATGATAAGAGATTTATCTTAATTAATACAATATTTATAGCTTTTTTATTCTGATATAATTTTTAATTTTAATATGTAATTTTATAAAATTATTACGATTTTTATCGCTTCCCAAATTTTAACCTGCATTTGTATTAATATATTTCGCATTTTTTCGATTACATGAAATCAACTTTAACTTGAGAATATCCGTCAGAAACAATACATAGCATGTAATTCGTCTTTTAAAAAGACAAACACATGACATGATGACAGTAAAATTCTTCGATGAATTTAAATAAAAATAAATATAAACACGCATGGGATAATGAACATAGGGTTCAATGGAATAATTCAAATGTTAGTCCTAAAGAAACGGATGGTAAAAAAGAAAAATCAAAGAGCGGCTCTAATTATGCTAAATGAGGCCAATTGTGTCGCAAATTCCTCGGCAGAATGTAGTAGGATCTGGTTTACCAATATTGAAAGATGAAGTTATTAATAAGAAAATACCAGTATTAGTAAGTCAGTAACATATAGAGTATACATCATTTATGTTTTTAAAATAACGAAACATATAAAATCAGAATTTTGGTGTTTATTGAAGGTAAACTAAATGCACGAACAAATACTTACCATGTCGGGATAGTATTATGAGGTTTTTTTCCTGGTTTTTCCTCACAATTTACTATGGAATCACTAACAGGAGATGAATTTTTACTGTCATCATGTCATGTGTTTGTCTTTTTAAAGACGAATTACATACTATGATTTTTTTCTGACGGATATTCACATGTTAAACGTTGATTTCATGTAATCGAATGAACTATCTTATAAGTAAAGTCGTCCCAGGAGCACAACTCAACAATATTGGCAATATCATTTTAAAGTCGCCTACTTTAAAATGCATAATGTATGTCTGAATTGTCAATATAAATGAGTCAGATAAAATTAAGTTATTAGAATTTTTCACTATGTAACAAAAAACAAAATTTGTTTAATTTACTGTTTGTATTTTGAGAACGATTTCGAAGTGGAAATTGAAACGTACAATAAACGTATTTTATCTTTAATTGTGGCTTATTCCCAGTTAAATAGTGAATTAATTTAAAATACCACCAGAAAATAGCTTCTATAACAATACATAAGTTGTGGTTTTTAAATATGTAGACGATATTATTATTTATACATGATTAAAAAACATACTCAGATGATTGCATTATTCCACTGTAACATATAATGTTTAATTTTGGCAAATACATTTGGTTAAAAAGTTCTATTAGGAAGATCAAGGTGTTGTTACATAGAAATGGTCGTACCTATTGTTTCGAAATACAAATATCTTGGCCTCATAGTTGATAGAAAACTATTTTGAACTCAACATGTAAACAAAAATTCTTTTAGAATATCCACATACATAAAATTCTATTATTAAAGTACCTTTGATGCTCTTTTGGAATTTCTGCATGTCCAGCTGCCAGTAGCATGACCGTACTTAACGTTATTGCTAAAAGATCCATAGCATCTTGAGCTGGGTTTGGAGGCTTAGGAAATTCAAAAGAGTTATCGAACAGTACCCATGGGGACGATACCATAGCAGTGGTTACCCGATAATCTCTTGTGGTATATCCTGGACTAACTTTGAAACTAAAATATTAAGCAAATAATGACACTGTTGTGTTTCTAATAATTATTATCTTATATGGAAAAATTATGATTTGGAGAATAAGTTTGTTTTATTGTCTACTTTTACAAGAAATCCGGGAAGAAAAGGAAAAGTACGAATAGCGTATCGAGTAATAATGTTCAAGAATATTTAAAAAGTATCAAAATATGAAGAGTATTGTAACGAAATAGCACACCTCTGACGCATGGTACGTGTCACAATTCTCAGAAGGAGAAATCCAGAACATACGATCAATGGCGTTATCAATAGCACCTGCCTTCGAGAAGCTACCGACGAGGCTCTCTAGAAATGGACCACTCCAGATGATTCTCGAATAATAGTTTTGGTATTTATATGCAGCGCTGTTATGAGTTAAGTAAGTTTATAAGATATTGTCATAGAGTAAGCTTGAAAATAAATAGATTTACATAAATTAAAACCGCTGGTTTTATTTAAACACGATACAGTGGTGTTACGGTGTAAGGTAATTTATTTGATTAAAAATAAATTAAACAGTGACTTTTAAAAAAGACCTAAGAACATTTGAAAAGTATTGTTCGACGAGAACATTCGCATAGTTTGGTAGTAATTTTTATTAGAAAAAACATTTGGAAAGTACTACGTATGTACCTTACCAAATACGCTGCTATTAAACCTTTCAGTGAAACAGTTGCGCGAGCAACTATAATAGAAGAAACGCGATGAAGACTGCAGCGGGTCCAAGAAGATCCTTCATGAACCAGTGAAGGGCGTTCACAACAAGAGTGGAGGTGACCAAGAGACATTCCAATTTCAGTCAGCAGAAGAAGCAGTTTTAAACGAAAATGGTTTTATATGGAAAATTGAAAAATGTTTCTAGAAGATTCAATCAGAAATTTAAAAACGTTTCTCAAATGGTTAGGGAAACTTCTAGACAGAGTGTTGATAAATTCGAAAATGTTTCTCAAATGATTAAAGAAATATTTAGAAATAATTAAAGAAATATATGAACCACGACAAGAGAAATTTGAAGCAATTTCTAGAACATTCGATAAGATACAGAAAAATGTCAGCTACGTTGAAGAAAAGATCACACATTTAGAGAGCATAATAACCAATACGAAAGTATTACCATTAGGTAATGCAGTAGTTTACTTTACATAGTATGTTACTAGACTTTGTTCATTCGACTAGAAAACACTGTGGAGATGCCCATCTACAATAAGTCTACAAAGCACAACTAAAAAGTAGAGTTCAACAAACAAGTGAAAATTTGAAAGAGTTTAAAGTAGATGTTGTTGGCCGTATAGTGCGGTTGGCTTATCCAGAGACATCAGGCAACCTATTGGAAAAAATTGCTGTAGATATCTTTGTCAATAGGTTGGAAGAATTTGAACTATAGAAATTTTTGAATGAAAAATTTTGAAACTAGAAAGATTAAAAGTTTTAGATAAAGCACTCGCCATTTCCTTTGAACACGAAACAGCTAGTCAAGCTTCACAAAACAATAAACGACTGGAAGAAACCGTACAGAATATAGTTCGTAACACGATGCCGAAGAAATGCGAGCCCAGATTTTGGAATGACGAAATTACATTCACCGTAAATTGAAATAAAATAATAAAACAGACAGAAAGCTAAAATAGATCAAACACTGGGCTAGAAAAGTTCAGTCAAATGCTAATGCTCTGTCATGCAGTGCAAATTGTAATCACTGTCGTAAATTATTAGAGAAACGACTTTGCCCTGTGAGACGAATCACCGTCATTAATGATCAATGGCAGCCTCAACAGCTACTCAAGATGCCCAAGCAGATAATCCATGTATAAAAAGAGTATTTAATTAAATGCGTTAAGATGAGAGACCTTCTTGATAAGACATTAGTGTATATAGTCCAAAAGTCAAGACCTAATAGAGACAATGGAATTGCCTAGTACTAAAAGGTGATCTTCTGTATAGAACCTTTGAGAACGATGATACTACAGAATCTAAGCTTCAGTTGATTGTACCTAAAAGTAAACTGTCAGAAGTATTGTGTCAGTTGCATGACGGTGCATTAGGTGGACACTTTGGTATTACGAAGACTCTGCAAAGGTTCGAGAACGGTTCTATTGGGTTAACTGTAAAAATGATGAAAAAAATGGTGTCGGAAATGTGAATTGTGTGCAACCAGTAATGGTAAAGTTCGTTTGACCTGCGACCTAGAGTTTGGCTGCAGACCTTGCGAAGAATATGTTGCAAGCGAAGAATATATTGGCCGCCTGAAGGTAAGAATGAACAACATTCATGAACTTGCCCGACATTCAGTTACCAGTGATAGAATGAAAGATCAATATGATTCTCGATGCTAGAATGAAAGCTTTGAAGTAGGTGATCTTGTCTGGCTTTATAACCCACAACGTCGTCAAGGCTTGTCTCAAAAACTGCAAAGACAATTAAAAGGTCCGTATTAAATTAAAAAAAGAATAAATGATGTAATTAAGAAGTGGCCGGTAGGTAAACCAAAAGTTGTTCACCTAAAACATCTTGCACCTTATACTGGCTCAATTGAAACAGAAGAAGCACAAATCCTTTAACATGAAATCAAAGATGACCGGCGACAGAGTTTTATTGAATTTATGTCAAATTACGCAGCGAGAAAGAGTGCTAGATTCGGTATGACCACAGAAGTTCGGCAGGATCTTTTTAGTGTTCCGCATAACGTCTCTCTATTCCAGTATGTTGCCAAAGACCTTGAGATTACTAAAGGAATCTCGTCCGTATTTAATAAGAAGTCCGGTCGCTTGGACAAGTTAAAAATCAGCAGCCTTGAGTTTTAAGAGTACTGAAATGATGTGCAATTATTACAGCAAGAATTTGGCCTTACCAAAGATAGGCCATGCACTAGAAAATCTGGATTCGAAGATTGTCAGAGGCATGCTTAAAGTGATCTTCTGAGAAACCGGCGTACAAATGACTGTGTATTGCATTAACCCAAAAAGATCGTGTAAATTTCAAGTTGTCAAATCGACATTTGAAGATAATTGTCTGGAGATAGTAAGGACTTTTAGTAAGAAAGTACCCTGGTGGAATGACAATTAAAAATAGTAAGCATTAAATTACTAGTTTTGTTACCCATAACATTTTATTCTACGTGTGCCGTCGTACATGATAAACGGTGGTAACATGGAAATAGGCGAGTACGGGCTTCGAACTAACCACTCAGGAAGCCTGGCCAAAATCGCAAGTATCTGTTAAGCGGAAACTTAGGTACTGGGGGATGCACCAAGATTGGAAAAAAAGTGTCAGCAACAAGAAATATCAAAATGTCTCATAGTCAAGCTGATATTATACCACTGAAATTGCATGTAACCAGCCCCAAAGTGGTGTGGAAATGTTTGAGGAAATTATATGATCTAAGCAAGAAAAATTTAGTTTCCCAATTATTGATTCTAGAACATACCAGAGTAGGGAGAAATTAAATCACACAAGCTATTAGCCAAAAGAGGCTCAAATCTATATTTTATTAGACATAATTTCTTTTGTAGAATGAGTAGCACCTTAGTCCTGGGAAAGATCGAAAGAAAATTAGTTTGCAAAAAATCCAAACATTGGGAAATCTTACAAGGAATGACTAAGAATTTTTTTGGTTTAAACCAAAACCTTAGTGCTTAAAAACGTCGAAAGAAAATTAGGTAGCAAAAAATCCAAACATTGGTAAGACTTACATGGAATAACTAAGATTTCTTTAGTTTAAACAAAAAGGCCCTTTAACGGAAATACAAAGCCAGTACATATACTAAAACTGGAAGTATTAACTAGCATAAGAAATTACACTAAAAGTACTAACAAAATATAAACCTAAATAACTACGGGTGGTCTCTCAAATGGTATTTTAAAATAAATTGATGCTTACAATTCTTCTACTCCAAATCCACTTTTCGACCTTGATCCTCTGGATCTAATAGATCTAGTAGATCGAAGAGTTCTTCCAGATACTAATGTGCCTTTGGATGTTCTCATCTCTCTTCCTGGTTGAGCAAATTCGGGAAGATCTATTTTAGCTATTCCTCCAGGTCTCGGAATAGCGAAAAATACTTCTGGATGAGTTTCATTTAAGTATGCCATTTTTTATATAAAAATTAAACACTAAAGAATTTAACAAATATATGGAATCGTATTAAATATTAAATTTTCTAGTAGTTGTCATTTATTGACAATCAATAGATGAGCTTTACTACTTCTTTTTCATTTTAGTAATAAATTGTAACGTTTCAATTACAGCCAGTTAATAAGATTCTTGCGTCCTATTTGAGTTTGGTTTATTTAATTTGTCTTTTTAAACGTTGGGGTAAATTGTCTTTATTTATAAGTTTTAAATAATTTCTCTAGTGCGATCCCTTTTTGTGGAGTATTGGGCGCTTGTGTGTTTTCTTGCCCAAAAGTCGTAGAGTTGGCCGGATCAGCGCATCTTGTTTCCTATTCACTTCCTAAATAAGCTCTGTTTTTTCACTTCACCTGATCTTATTTGTCGTGTTCCACGTTTGTGATTCTATTTCACCCGTTAGCTAGTCTTTCTCCCCTCTCCCTTCCCTCGGTTTGTATTTAAGTGCTTTTTCTACGATATGTTGTTTTGATATTTCCTCATGGTATGATATAATCTCCTTTATAATTATATAAATAATATATTCAGGATTTTTCTTAAAGATTTGTTTTCAAAAGTTTGTAGCTTTTTAACTATAGTTTCATCCTGTTTCGATATTTTCTACTCACATAAAGTAGTATACTTAATTAGCAGTAGTAGTAGCCTTAATTATCTCAACTGAGTATCCTTGTTATACACCCCCCTCCTTTCCATAATTGTACACCAAATATGTGAACTTACCGTTTGATTACACAAAGTGCGCTTACCATTTTAATACACAAAAGAGCGATCCAAACATACATCGAGAGAATTAACCGGTCCATAAGCCTGTTAACACATGGAAATCACCTTCAGGCAGAAAAGACAGAATTGTTACAAATCAAATTGACTTCATTTTGCTCAGTAACACCCTTTAAGAAATACATACAATCTACGAACACATACCCTGGAGCTGATATACATAGCAATCACAATCTAGTTATAATGGATTTTAGATTAAAAAAGATTTCTCAAAGTCAAAAAGAAAACAGTGAAAAGAAAAATAGACATCTCACAACTGAAGAACCCTGAACAGAAAAAAGAAATAAGTATCAAGCTTGAGGAAGAAATAAAAACGATCGAAAACTTGGTACAGACAGACATTGAAGTGACATGTACTGCTCTAAAAACAAAAATAACCAAGATACAAGAAGAAGGCATCGGGTTCATAAAAACACAACCAAAAACAAGAATGGATTAACGCAAGAGATCATGGCCTCATGGACGTAAGACGAAAACATAAAACAAGCCCAATAGAATACAAGCACATCCATAAAATCATTAGAAAAAAATGCAGGAAGGGCGAAAGAAAACTGGATGTCAACAAAATGCCTAGACATCGAACAACTTCTAATATTCATAAAAAAGTAAATGAAGAAATGATAGGTAGACACAAAAAGAGGACAAGCAACAATATGAAAAAATAATAGTAACGAAATAATCATGGGTACAGAAGACAAACTAGAGAGATGGAAAGATTAAGTGACATTCAGTTCGGATTTCGAAACGGATTGGGAACACGAGAGGCTCTTTTTGCTTTAAATGTGTTAACGCAACGATGCAGAGACATAAATGTAGATTGTATATACATGTTTTATTGACTATCGAAACCATCAAAAGATAATCTAAATTCTGAGAACAACTGGAGTTGACGAACAAGACTTGCGAACAAGACTTGCGACACAACATCCGAAGATATACAAATCCGAGAAATCTTGCCTCATCACCGCTACTGTTTAATTTGTATTCGAAAGAAGAAGAAGAAGCCTGTTAAACCATCTCTACAAAGTTATTCATAAGCATAATATCAAATAGACTGAGAACAAAATTAGATGTGACCAACCTAGGAAACAGGCAGGTTTTAGAAAAAATTTTGACACCAACGACCACCGCCATTGCATAAAAGGGATTGTAGAAAAATCCATCGAATTCAACCGACAATTGGTTCTGTCTTTCGTAGACTTGCGCAAAGCATTTGATACCAGAGAAATTAACAGCGTAACGAGAGCGTTGGAGGAATGTCGCATAAGTCACGAGTGAGGAGAGTAGGCAGATTGAGACTCAAAACTCAAACGGAACCGTATCCCTTTTGATAATGGCTCCAAAATGGGTGCCAAAACGTCGAACTTTAAATTCTTCTCAACGCACTTCTTCCCGAGAACTTGGTAATTTTCATTCAGCCTTACTAGTACTTCCTTGATTTATTATGTTTAATGAAAGACCAACCCACGAACCCATGCAATACACATGGCATACCAAACTAATTATGTTTCGCTCGTTACCATACACCACAGTAATAAAATCAAACTGTCCTTACTTTGACGACGCCACGCCAAATAATTTTGTATGAAGTTTTTTTGTTGCGGCGTCATAATGCAGTTTATTATTTTTATTGGGAATAAGGCACAATGTGACTTTAAAATAAGCTTATTTTGATGTTTATATTTCCAATTGTAAAATTGTACTTAAAATACGAAACACTAATAAATTTTATTTGTATAAAACGATTTCCGAAATGGAAATCAAAATATTTAATTAAATTGTAAAGTAGAATTGTGGCATATTCCCAATAAAAAACAGTAAGCTACCATTTAGAGGTACAGTGAACTATTAGACCTTAATAGGTATAGAGGTAAAAATGGAAAAAAAGGGAGAGAAAACAATTGGAACATTTGTAATATTCAAAGAAAGAAACGGGCCAGACTATTAAACTAGAAAAGTTATATTAGACATTATAAATAATAGTATTTACATAAAATTGTATTATTTTACTATAATATGAAAAATAGAGATCACCATTGGTCATACAGTAAGTATTTTTTAAATTATTTGTATCTCTATTATTTATATTTCATCCTGTATTTATCCTGATATTAAACTCTTCAATAATTAATTAATAACGTCAATTAAAATAAATAAATAAAATCACTAAATTTAGTGTATGTTCTGTATTTCGCTATGAAAATATCTTGATTTACATATCACTATACTCTATTATTTAAATGACTTAATTTTGACATTGTCAGATATAATATGAAATTTTTAAGAGGAAGTACAAAATTTTTGTGAAATCAATTTCAAAGATGCTTAAAATTTCTAGTTTGCTATAAGTTATAAGTTATGGCCACCAAAAATTTTGTATGGCAAAAAGACGAAGCAAAATGGACAAAAATTATAATTCCAAGTGGCACAATAGACCCTAATCAATCTACCGTAATTCAAATTCCTGAAGATCTTCAACATAACGAAGTTATCATAGCAAGAAATACTGCGGGTCAAGGTCATGAAGGTGATGTGAGTATCTTCTACTTGTTTCATTTTTATATTAAGCTAATTGCCCCGTTTTCTACATTTTTTGCTATCGACTGTTATATCTTCCGCTAATGTCCTATTATTCTATTTTAAAGTCAGTCGGAGTTTTTTCTTGTTATTTTGTGTTCCATGTGGTTATCATTAAGACAGCGGTCATGTAATTTTCTTTCCAATCTATAATATTCTCATTTTCACGTTGGCGATTATTCTGTTCTGTTTATTTAATGGGGTTTTGAACATTTTCACTGATAGTTTGTGGGCCAATATGCTATTTTTCTAAATTTTTTATCTTTTTTATGATTTTTCTTATCTTAATTTATTCTCCAGGAAATTTTTGATAACTAAGTGCATCTATCAGATATGTATCATTTTCCAATAATACCACATTTCGAGGGCAGTTATCTTTTTATTCCTTGCTTCTGTTAAGTCCACGTATCTCCACTTCATATAGCAAAGTTGAAAATACATAAAAATACGTACTCGAATTCTGACCAATACTTTAAGATGTAGATTGCATATACTACACTTGATTGCAAAACAATCGACTCAAAAGCGATATTTAAGATCACACCTTATGTTTTAATGTAAGAAGTATGAAAATAACAATATATAATGTGCAAATAGTAACTTTATTATCGAACTTACAAAAACTGCTATTTTATTATTTGGAAGAACGCATTATAAAAACAATATCCAATACGAACAGGGTTTCTCAAATATTCATCATTGGAACTATCCCAAGAAATACGTAATGAACAGAGAAATTATCAATGACAATGCACCGTTCCTCCGTTCCTCCAAAATATCTCTGATATAACGATCCGCCGTTAAACTTTCTTCACGTCCTCCACAAGCAAAAAAACCAACTCGGTTTTCCCATCCATGGAAATGCCTGAAAAAAACAATTAAAAACCGCCTCCATATGACACAATTTCTCATCTACAAAAATTGAGCAAATCGTTCCCCTGGCCTTCTATAGACTCAACGCCTCTTGTTGTTGCCATGTAGGCAGATCCTACTTTCGTCGGAGAATAATACCTGCCTCCATTGATACTCGTCCCAATCCAGATGTTCGCCGAGCAAATTCTAGTCGTCTTTGCTTCTAGTCTGCAGTTTAGCTGGGACCAGTAGCTGCCCTTTTTGGTGTCACGTTGGTTGCTTTTAGTCTCCTTCTCACTGTCCATACGCTGGTAAACCACCTCGGACCTGTCTAAACTCTTCTTGAGATTAGCACCAGTACAAATGTCGATTTCTCAGAGATTTAGATACAAGAAATTCGATCATCTCTCTCTGTTGTTATTTGTTTACGACCTTCCTCCTTGTCGGCGCACATAATCACCAGTATCTTGGTACCGACGATACACTCGGGACATCAGCAGATTGGCTTAAATTTAGTCGATTTGCCACGGCTCTCTGGCTCAGCTCTTCTCTCAATAATGCTACTGCTTGAGCTGCTTTGACGGACGTGGTATCCATTTGTTAGGAAGTTGCGAACTTAATTGACTGATGTATTAGTGGGTTGCTATGGAAATTGATGGATACGATGTTTAACCAAATGTTTTAAGTGGGTGCGTGTCGATTTCAATGGGTCAACTTATGACCCCCTCTTTACGTGTTGCATTATTTATTTGTAATACGTCACCCGATTTACCAAAAATCAAAACTTTTTCAAACTCAATAATGAGGTTAATAACTGTAGGTACACTAAATTATTTTTAAACTTACACCTTATTTTTGATTGAAACAGGAGACGTACTTTTGCAAAATAATTTTGAGTCGATTTTTTTGCACTCAAGTGTAGTTTTCATTATATAAAACATACTTTTGGCTATCTCGATTCTAATATAGATTTCTTTAGAGTATATCTAATTTTCTTATCAGGCGGTATAACAAAGAAGTGAAACTCTAATGTCTTTATTATAACTCTAATTTATCGATATTACGGGACTACCACACCCTTTGTCTCGAACCAACATTTTCTCTATTATCTTCGTTAATATAGTTAAGCGGGACCATAAAATATAACAAGAAATACAAAGAACACATTACTATTCCCAATAATATTATTCCTAAATACCAAACTGAAGTTTGTCATAATACTCTCAAGGATATCTTAAGTAACTATTCATATTACATTGCAATCTATACAGATGGGTCAACATATACAACCAGTGCTTACTTTGTACCAAAAATAAAGACTAAGAAAGCATTTACTTTAACTAATCAATCCAGCATCTTTTCCGCTGAAGCATGTGCTATATATAAAGCCGTTGAACAGTGTTGTGAAAACCAGTGGAAACAAAATTGCCGTGTGCAGTGATTCAATATCAGTATTAAATGCATTAAAACTTCAGTCACGATTAACAGCAATATATTCATGTTAAAAAAATTTCAAAAGTTACTTAAATTATCAGCTTTATCATATGATATTAAATTCGTATGAGTTAAGGAACATTCAGACATATTGGGTAATAGTATTGCGGATTCAATAGCTAAAAATCCAACAAAGCACCCACATACATTGATTGAAGAATACACACGTGATCTCCTTGCAAATATGTGAAACAGCATGTTAAATTTAAATTGGATAGACGTTGGATTCAGTTCGCGGGCTCTACAGGTACTAATTAGTTTAAATTAAAATCCAACAGTGGCTGTGAACCAATTTTATAACCAATTTTACAAAGTGGTTGCACTAAGTAGAAGTACAGACCATCCTAAGATTAAAAGTAGATCATTGATGTTTTCCGAAGCATCTACATAAAATCGAATTCTCCAAATAGAGTGAGTGTGAGTGTGGAACTAGTATCGTTGATTTAAATCACATATTCCTTAACTATCCCTGACATGCCAATACAAGTAAGTGGCTGTTTCAAGAATTGCTGAAAGCAAGTTTAAAGACGCTATTAAACTTAAAAATACACAAATTTTTAAATTGACTATGGTATTTCTGCAAAAAATTAAAATAAAGATATTTAATTAAAATCAAATACGTCACATTTTGAGGTTATGTTAACTGATTTATTTTATTTAATTTTATTATTTTGAGTTTAAATTGAAAATAAACCTAATTAAATTAATTAATTATACTCTTTATGATGTTAATTTCATGTTTTTATTTATAAATCAATAGTAATAAGCAATTTTTAATAATTTTGACAGCTGCTGTGATGTATTTGATTGTAATTAAATATTTGATTATAATCAAGTTTTGATTAGCGATCGAACAATCGGCAGTAAGGGTTTTTAACCAAGTCCAAATACAAAAAAAAATACACATAAACTATTTTCTATGAACTATGGAAAGCATGGTCAGAGGGAATATTACTAAAAGAAATGAATAATAATGAGTGAAGCCGTAACAAAATTATTATAGTAGTATACGAAACAATCGAAGATGATGACACTCAAATCAAAAATGAATTTTGAGGAGAGGTAATGATGGCAACAGAAACCGCAACAGAAGAGTATACAAAATTAACCATTTATGTTTATTCTCTAAATATTATTTCTCCATTCTATAAATATTATTCATCCATATTATCCTCCCATCGCTTTCTTGGTCTCCCAATAAGTTTCTTCCCCTGCATTCTTGTATTCAACAGCTTTTTGGGAGCCTATTTTCTTCCATTCTAAATACCTGACCTGCCCACTGAAGACGCTGTAGACGGACATATTGCGATACAGGTGGTTCCTTATAGATATTATATATTTCATAATTGTATCTGATTCCCACCTGTTGTTCTCATTTATAGGGCCTAGTATTCATCTCAGTAACCTTTCTTTCAAAGATGTCCTTCCCCTTTACAGATTTTTGAGTTAATACCTAAGTTTCACATCCATACCTCTAATCAATAGGATTACGGTCTTGTAGATTCGTATTTTAGTTCTTTGATGTACGTCTCGTGATTTAAATATCTGGTTTATAGCAAACTATGTGGCAGCCATAGCTCAGTGGCTCTGTCACTGGCTTAACAAGCTGGAGGGCCCGGGTTCGTATCTCGGCACCGACAAAATTTTCAATTTTAAATTTAACTGAGCTGCCACCGTGCTTCCGGGGGGCACGTAAAGCCGTCGGTCCCGCCTACGGAAGTAGTCGTTAAGTCATGTTAGGGGCGCTTGCGCGACCTGCAAACCCTAACACTAGACCTTAGCCAGAATGTTACACGAACTTTACTTTTTTTTTAAGAGAAATCATACGATTTCTACCTGGCGAAATCAAATTCAAATCTTAACCACTGTGCTCTCTAAAACGTGCAAAGCAAACAGCTTGATAAATAACTCAGCAAGGGAATCTAAGATAGTATTCCAAATGCCGTTCATCATGGTCAAAATTCGTAGTGAATTCAATTTCTGGTACTCCAAACGGAGTATACAAATAAAACATAATGACGGTACTAGATTTTGATTCGATACAGAGCAGCGACATGCCGCTTATACTTAATGTTTTATTTCTATACATCCGTTTGGAGTACCAGAAATTGAATTCACTACGAATTTTGACCATGATGAAACGGCATTTGGAATGCAATCTTAGATTCCCTTGCCGAGTTATTTATCAAGCTGTTGCTTTGCAAGTTTTAGAAAGCACAGTGGTTAAGATTTGAATTCGATTTCGCCAGGTAGAATCGTATGATTTTCTCTTTTTCTCTCTTAGATGGCGTAGTTACGTCTGTATATAGTTATTTTAATAACTATTATCTACGACGGTAATAGATTCTGTTTCGAACGGAGTAGTGGCTGTACCGTTCTGAGGAGACCTAAAGAGATCGAAATACGTATAAGCGACTTGTCGCTGCTCTGTATCGAATCAAAATCTAGTACCGTCATTATGTTTTATGGTTTACTTTTTTTATATAGCAAAATATGCCGTATTGGCTAGGATGATTCTTGTGCTAAGCTCTACATCGTTAATGTTATCCTTTGTGATTTTGACTCCTAAATAAATAAAGCTATCCACTTTTTCTAAGTTGTCAACTCTCTGGTAGGGTCGTGTTACTATCTTCGATCGACTTTGTACTAAGATTTTAGTCTGTTTTGTGTTTATCGATAGACCAATTTGTTTAGCATATAATTTAAGTTCCGAATAAGTATTCTCCACTGTTTCTTTGGTTCTGCTCATATTTATATCATCTGCATATGCTGCCAGTGGCACTGATTTATTGATAAATGTGCTGTTTCTACCTTCTGATGTTTTTCTAACTACGTATTCCAGTATTCCAAAGCTAAATTAAAAAAAGTTGATGCAAGCCCATTACCCTATTTTAATCCTTGTGTTATTTGAAATGTGTCTGGAATCTCATGTTGTATAGCTGTATCTGAGCCACTATGTCCGTCATTATAAACGAGACTAATTAGTTTGGACGTTATTGTTTTGAATAAGTGTACCATGTTTGTTGAGTCATATGGCTGTTTAAAGTCAACGAAAATATTATAGAAATTTTTGCATTTTTTAAATTTTCGAACCCTATAAGAAATTTGCCGTTAGATGTTTGTGTACTGTTTAATATTATGTTAAGCAGCCATTTCTTAAACGAAAATTGTCAAAAAAAAACTTCTACCAAAATGATGAATTTAACGGATAACTTAAAAAATTAATATTGTAAACTTTTCCTGTTTTCTTGATAAAAATTACAATAAAGTCGTGATCTTTAATATTCTGTATTACCACCTCCATTTTGAATTACACTCCTCATTCGACTTAGCATTAAATTCATCAAATCCTGGATATTGTCTTGAAAGCTTCCCATTCTTCCTTGAGCGCCAACCGAAGCTGCTCATGACTTATTGGAGCAGGTATTATGTTTCCTACTCTTCGTGTCAGTTGGTCCCCAACATGCTTAATCGTATTTTAATCTATGCTTTGAGACGACCTATCTTGGCTACGTGTGGCCGTACGTTTATCTTGCATGAAAATAAAGTTTTCGCCAACAAACCCAGCAAAAGGCATTACATTACATGCTCGTCTAGAATTTCGGTAATGTATCCATAAGCATTTAACACTGCTATATCAATAAACATGAGATCAGTACGGCCTTAAAATGAAATGTCTGCCCAAAACATTTTCGAGCCTCCTCCAAAAGCAACACGTGCCTCCCAACGTCTTCTGTACGTTTTGATGCGGCCGTCTGTACCATAAAGAACCATCCTAGACTTATCACTAAACACAACATTTTTCCAATCTTCTATCGTCCAATACTCTTGGCAAAGTTAAGTTGGCGTTGTCGATGTGTTGCTGACTGTTGCTTGTCCAGTTGCTGCGCAGCGAGCTCTTAGACGAACTTTCTTCAACCTTCTTCTCACTGTAGAAGTGCTTAATGTCCACCCGTGAACATTTTAGAATCGATTTTGGATTACTCTAGCCGTAAAGAATTGATTTTGCAAAGAAGTACGTTGTAAAGAACCTGCCGGCATCCAGTTGTGATACCTAAAAGTGTGTCTGCATTGTGGGAGTTTAGTTACAATGGAATAAATATAATAATATATATTATAATAAATAAATAGGTGGTCTCTTTTTAATAACGCGCAGTATAATGCATTTTTATATTACTGTATTCTTAAAAACTGTATTTTTAGCAATATAACGAACAATATAACGACCAACAACAGTTTAGACCATGTCCTGCAGTATCAAGGGAGCAGGAAAATTTTATGCCTTCTTTTGAGCAAGAACCTCAGGTAAGTTTTGACTATAATTAATAAATAGTTTTTTACATTAATATGCACCGACATATTAAGATGACATTTTATATATTCTGACCGCCGACCTTCTTCTTCTTTAAGTGCCATCTCCGCGACGAAGGTTGGCAATTATCATGGCTATTCTGACCTTCGAAGCAGCTGCTCTGAACAATTGTCTTGAGCTGCAATCAAACCACTCTCTCAGGTTCTTCAACGAGGAAACGCGTTTTTCTTCCTACGCTTCTCTCTACCCTCTATTTTTCCTTGAATTATGAGTCTCTGTAGTATCTTTCGCCCCTCATCACATGTCCGAGATATTACAATTTCCTTCTTTTTATTGTATTTTCCATTTCCCTCTCTCTGCCTATTATCCTTAACACTTCTGTATTCGTGACTCTATCTACCCATGAAATCCTTAACAATCTTCCCAATGGCCACATTTCAAACGCGTTAAGTCGATTTATTGTATTCCGGTTTAATCCATGATTCAGCTTCATAGTAGAGTACACTGTGTACATCCTTATTCTGAGAGCCAATGTCAGATCTTTGCTGCATAGATTTGTTGGCTGTATTATGATTGATTCGTCGGCATACCTAATGTTGTTAATTAAACTTCGTTCACTTTTATGTCGACTGTCCCGTTTACCGAAGCTTCTTGTATGATTTCTTCAGAATAAGCATTAAAAAATAACGGCGACAGTATGCAACCTTGCCTTACCCCTCTCCTTATCTCCACTTCTTCTGGCAATTCTCTTCAAAATTTTCACATTTAATCGTTGGCTGTAGTATAAAATTTGATTTCAATGTTACATCCCTCAGATCCAGATTCTTGTTTTTCAGTACTTCTATAAGTTGGTCATGTTTTACCTTATCGAATGCCTTGTTTTGAGTTTATAAAGCATACATAAAGATCTCGATTAACATCCAAAACATCTTTGGGTCAGTACGTTAAAAGAAAATAGTGCCTCTCTTGTGCCCACTCCATTCCGAAATCCAAACTGGGAATCACTAATATCCATCTTCAGCTTAGCGTGTATTCTATTATGGATGATTTTTAGCAAGGTTTTTAACGTATGTGACATTAGACTGATCGTTCGATAATCATGGAATAATTCCTCTATATATTTTTTCCATCTTCCTAATTTTTGTCCGTCTCCACTCTAATATTTTTCCTTGTTTGTCCAATAGTATGCTTGAGGTTTTTTGTTTTACTACCCCAGTTAATTATTTAACTTTCTTATGGAGATTGAAGTTATCATATTTGTTTTTTAAGTCTTCTATTTCTTGGCATTATCCAGCGAAATAAGTCTCTTTAGCTTCCCGTATTTTCCTTCTTATTTGATTATACAACTGTTGATACTGAGTTATGTCGATATTCTTTTGCCTTCTTCTGTCCTCCATCATTTCCAAGATGTCTTATGTCATCCAATCTCCTTTTTTACATCTGGTTGTTGTGAGTTCTCTGCGACTTAATAAGTGTTTAAGATATATTCCAATAAACGGCACTTTGGTGCTGCTAGGAAGTGAAAAATTTGATGGTAGGTCTATGATGGTTTGGGATGGAATAAATCTTGAAATCAAAATCGAAATTAAAATTATCCAGAGAAGTTTAAATACTCAAAGCTACATCAGTATTATGCTAGAAGAGCATTATAATATGCAGCTGTATGCCGAGAGTATATATTTTATATATGCAGCTATATACTTGGAATGTATCCACCTTAAATTGGAAGAAATGGAAGAAGAACCGGATATGCTATAAATCGAATATGTAATCAATAAACTTGAATTAAATAAGACACAGGACCAGATATGATAACTGCAAAAATGATCAAGGAAACAAAAGAAATCGGCATAAAATTGTTGCACCTCCTCTGCAATCAAATATGGCATTCTAGATAATGGCCACTGATTGGACGCACTCTTTGATCATAACAATACACAAAAATGGGCGCTTTCGTAAGTGCGGCAATTATGGAACTATATATCTTATCTCACTTGTCAGTAAGGTAATGCTAAAAATCTTCAATGAGAGGCTGAAAATTTTCCTCCAAAGAGAAATACCAGAAGAGCAGGCCGAGTTTGCCAAAAGTAGAGGAACACAAGAACACCTTTTGAATATAAGTCAAATAATCGAGCAAGTCAAGAGAATTTCATATTCTGTTATATATCTGCTTTAAAGATTATTGCAAGGCATTCGAGAAAGTTAAGTGGTATCATTTATGTGATATTAAAATGTGGACGTGCCAAAGCACTTAATTTTTCTTGTAGCTGAATGATACAAGCATACCACGGGATCAGTAAAAATGCTTGATATAATTTCAAAAGAATTCTACCCAGAATAATCTATGGTTTGCAGACGATATAGCTCTGTTGCCATTAGCCAATAAGACCTGATTAATCTCATACGGCTGGTTAAAAATGAGAGAAAAAAGTTCGGACTGGAATTAAATATATCAAATAAGAAAAGCATGATAGTGGATAAGCAATACAACAATCATTCACATCTAACCAGAATGCTTTAGAAAGAGATAAAACGTAGATGTGATCTAGCCAAGTTCGATATGGGAAAAATGGCCTCGACTAGCTGGACCATCAGGGATTAATTGAAACCAATAGGGTAGACAAGTTCCATGATATGGAGTTGATCTCTTAATATTAACTACTTGGGTTTACTTCTAGCAGAAAACTGAATGCGGTAGTTCGTTTATATTCTGCAGGACGGTGTACGGCCTTCCCAGTTTCGTTGAAATTTCGGACAAAGTCCTTTCTTACATGTGGATAATATAGCCATATTGGATCACCTCTTTTATAAGTTGTACCAGTAGCATGCATGTCGAGCCTGGCCTTGGCTTTATTACTTTTAAGCTTCAAACTTTTACGAATAAATTCGTAAACTTTTTCTAATTTTTCTTTAAAATTTTCAATGTACGTCAGTACGTTCTTCTTCACAGGAAGGCAATCTTCCGAAAATAAAATATTGAGGAAGCTTGATTTCTCTTCTGAAGAAGTTTAAATACTCAAAGCTATATTAGTATTATGTTAGAAGAGCATTATAATATGCAGCTGTATGCCGAGAGTATATATTTTATGTATGCAGCTATGTAATATACTTGGAAATGTATCCACCTTAAATTGGAAGAAATGGAAGAAGAACCGGATATGCTATAAATCGAATATGTAATCAATAAACTTGAATTAAATAAGACACCAGGACCAGATATGATAACTGCAAAAAATGATCAAGGAAAGAAATCGGCATAAAATTGTTGCACCTCCTCTGCAATCAAATATGGCATTCTACATAATGGCCACTGATTGGACGCACTCTTTGACATAACAATACACAAAAAAGGGCGCTTTAGTAAGTGCGACAATTATGGAACTATTTATCTTATCTCACCTTTCAATAAGTTAATGCTAAAAATCTTCAATGAGAGGCTGAAAACTTTCCTCCAAAGAGAAATATCAGAAGAGCAGGCCGGGTTTACCAAAAGTGGAGGTACACAAGAACACCTTTTAAATATAAGACAAATAATCGAGCAAGTCAAGATAATTTCATATTCTGTTATATATCTGCTTTAAAGATTATTGCAAGGCATTCGAGAAAGTTAAGTGGTATCATTTATGTGATATTAAAAAAGTGGACGTGCCAAAGCACCTAATTTTCCTTGTAGCTGAATTATACAAGCATACCACGCGATCAGTAAAAGTGCTTGATATACTTTTAAAAGAATTCCACCGAGAATAATCTATGGTTTGCAAACGATATAGCTCTGTTGCCAATAGCCAATAAAATCTGATTGATCTCATACGGCTGGTTAAAAATGAGAGAAAAAAGTTCGGTCTGGAATTAAATATAGCAAATAAAAAAAGCATGGTTTTTTTTTGGCTTAGACTATCGTCATACAGCCAGACACAAAAGAACTAAGACAGTCATCATTATAATTATTTACCTAAATGCCCTATCAAGATAGAAGATTACATCGATATTAGGAGAACGGGGACACACTCTTCTCTCCTAGGGACCTATCAAGGCATTGATTCATATAAGACATAACAACACTAGGTCACGGAGAGGAGGAAGTTATACAAATGGTTTAAAACAAAGGTAACAAGATTAACTAAATAATTTTTAGAGAATTATAATGATAATTTGCTGTCTTTTAAAAATTTTATTAAAGAGTTGTAAATATCTACAGAGCCAAGTGATAATAAATGTAGCATATTCCAAGGAGCTGCTATTTTATATTTTAATAAATCATTTATAAGTTTGGATGAGTAGACTCTGTTTTTAGAACAAAGTAGATAGGGTACACAGCTTTGAGACCAACCCCTAAATTGCAACCCCTAAAATCGCAACCCCCGGTCGTAAGTTCCAAACGGCTGAACGTAGGATGACGTACGAGGGCTCGTTGGAAAGGGGATGAAAAATGGGGTTGAATGCAGTATGTGCCGTGCGCATCGGAGCATGCCAAAAGGTCATTATGGGGTATCTTCGTTTCTATTGGTCCGATCGGGGCGTACGAGGACTCGTTGGAAAGGGGATGAAAAATGGGGTTGAACGCGGTATGTGCCGTGCGCATCGGAGCATGCCAAAAGGTCATTATGGGGTATCTTCGTTTCTATTGGTCCGATCGGGGCGTACGAGGACTCGTTGGAAAGGGGATGAAAAATGGGGTTGAACGCGGTATGTGCCGTGCGCATCGGAGCATGCCAAAAGGTCATTATGGGGTATCTTCGTTTCTATTGGTCCGATCGTGACGTACGAGGGCTCGTTGGAACGGGGAGAAGGCGAAGAGACAAAAAACAAAGATGGCGGCGTTGCCAAATGGACGTTAAAACGTATCTTAGTTGCTATTGGTTGGATTGTGACGTATGAGGTGTCAAAGCGTTGGATGTCACGTGACATTCGACGCAGGACGTGACATTTGTCACAGAAC
This sequence comes from Diabrotica balteata, assembly GCA_918026665.1. NCBI lineage: Eukaryota > Metazoa > Arthropoda > Insecta > Coleoptera > Chrysomelidae > Diabrotica > Diabrotica balteata. The sequence continues at coordinate 52,807,713 of OU898277.1, forward strand.
GTGACATTCGACGCAGGACGTGAAATGTCACGTGAAATGATGTGACATTCGACGTAGGACGTGACATTTGACGCAGGACGTGACATTTATGTGACATTTGACATAGAACGTACAATGACACGTGAATTGACGTGACATTCGACGCAGGACGTGACATTTATGTGACATTCGACGCAGGACATGACATTTATGTGACATTTGACGCAGAACGTGAAATGACGTGACATTCAACGCAGAACGTGAAAATGTTGCGTGAATAACGTGACATTCGACGCAGGACGTGACATATATGTGACATTTGTCGCAGAACGTGAAATGTAGGAATTACGTGACGTGAGACGTTTTGACGTAACAGTTATGTGTCAGTCAAGACATCGCTTGACATAAAACGTGACATTCAACATAGGACATATTCAGTAGTACTATGAATTCCATCGAGTACATACATAGGGTTATGGAATTTCAACGTAAACTTGATCAGTTAAATAGAGACATTAAATCATATGAGAATATAAAACAAATTAAAAGACAATTAGATAGCCTGCATATTGAGGAAAAAACGTGGAAACCAAAAGAGTTGAATCTACAGCAGCAGCAGCAACAGCAAGACACCTGGATTTACGCCTGCAGAAAACTGCCACCAGCTTCATATCCATTGAGACGTATTCAACCAATACCATGGACGTTAGCAACAACACCAGCGAGCATATGAAAAGTGAAATAGACAATGTCTTTGCAATGTCTTGTGTAATATTAGCATCTGTATTTATTCTAATTTTAAAAATTATTTTCGAAATTGTAAGGAGAAAATTTGAATCTTCTTGTAATATAAGACTCGATCAATAAAGATGTGATAAATAAAAAAGCGTTTAATTTCTAATATATTTATTTATTTATACATAAAATTACAATGGCATTATGTTATTGGCAAACCAGTGACGTAGACGATCCACATTTCTTTCGGTGCATGAAAATAATCCAGAGGCATGACATGGGTTTGCAGTAGGGCCAACGTTTCCAGTAGCATGAGGTGTACCATCAAACTTGCAAACATCAATAATAATGGGAAAAACTCCAAAAACGTGACGTTTCTTATCCAAATATTCTGCTTTTTGTTCTCCTCTAACGTAGATGTAATCTGCTGCATACAACAACTTGGATTCTAGTATTTCATTGATTTTGGACAATTCTACGTGTCCATCAGAGTATCGAATTCCAAGCAGTTTTTTCTCCACGTATGATGCAGTCTTCTTATCCTCACTACTTAGCGCATTAAAAGGTTTCTGAGGCAAGAAGATGTAATGACTTCGTTTAAAACCTATTTCAATGGTAAGTTCTTTGGGAACAAACCATCCATCCACATTGAATCCCTGAATGTCTACGAATGCTACTCTCATGATGACTGCTCGCGTACTACTGGCAATTTATGCATCTAATTTAGACTTTTTACAATTTCGGAGAGAGGGAAGTACTCCATTACACAGTCGTGAATTATAATGCAATAAGCCTTGGTATTTTCGGGAAAACCATTATTCGCTTCAATATCGAGTTTTACGTCAACAGTGGATGCTTTCATGCTTTCTTCTTGCTTCGAACAATCGATGACGAACAATGTGTGTTGTGCGAAACCTGAGAAATCGAGTAGAGGTCGCTTTTGTTGAGAATGTATGTAGCTAGGATAGAATTCGGTATAGTTGAAATAGGCCTCATTGTAGTCAGTTTTGCTAAAATCCAACTGCATTCTCTCGTTCGGCCAATATTCTCCATTTAAAGATAATCTGATACTTTGTATGTGGATATTGTCAAATAAGGTGGGATCGGCGTCGCTTTTGTCACGTTTATTGGTTTGAAAGAAAACAATGACATAACGAGGTCTTTCCACTGCATTGCTAGTTTTTACAGCCCAAACTTCACGTCTAGCGCCTTTGGTAAGTGCTGGTAATTCATGCAATTCCCACTTTCTAAAAGGAATAACTATAGGTTGATCTTGTTGAATGGATTTCATAAGTTCCAATTTAATATCATCATTGGGAAATATGTGCTTGACTCTAAGCTCAATATTGGTAATGTTAATCTTAACAGTTGTAACATGACCTGGAGTTTTTTCTTTGACAATTATGCAATCGTTGTCATTTCGAGCTCGAACTAGTCTTATTGTTTGACGACCACACGTAATCATAGGATAATCATTGAAAATGTTGAAAACATGCTTAAGAGGCATCTGTATGTTGAATGAATGATCGGCAGCATGTAGAATTGGATCCTTAGGGTAATTCCACCCCGCCATTGCCATATGACTGGAATCTTCTTGAGTATAACATGTCATAGCACGTACAGCGCTTACGATACCAGGATCCCGCACTGTTTCCATCTCCCTTGCGCTTTCGCTGTACGTACACGAATCGAAAAGAAAAGCACCCACATTATTTGCTAGTTTGACTTCACCATTGCCGTTTATTGCGAGCGATCCTTTAATGCATAACAAGGTTTCACTCATTGCAAAAAACGAGTCAACTTGATTGATGCTAAATTCTACAATGTCATTACAGTTGAATGATTTGATGAATGGTGCATATGTTCGGTATTCGGCCTTTCGAATCGATTCGTCAAACATCGGCTTACGATAAATATCAAATATTGGAGGCATTATGCTGTTTGAACGGGATCGTTTTCCATACATGGTTGTCATTTTTTCAGCTTAAAACCAAGTGATTGTAAAAACAATTTGTTTGCAAACGTAAGATGTTGCCGCTTAGATGAGGACGTACGATGTTGTCGCTCAGACGGCTGCACAACTAATGGTGTACTATGGGCAGTAGATTGTCTTATTACTAATCCCATTTCCCACGTGATCTAAGTTCCAACACCAAGGTGCTCTGTTCTCCTCGAAAGTTTACAGGGCGTCCGTCTTGATCGACAGCCAACACAGTGATATTGGTAATTTCTCGTTGCGGTACAACAGGTAAATACAACAAATTGTGTGGAGTTTCGTCAATTGCGTACCCAGGATTTGATTGTATGACAAATTCGTAGATCGTGTGAGCAGGTCTGTTACCATCGAAGGCTCCGGTACTAATGTTGCATTCAAAGCGTATGCTAGATACTTTAATAATCCTAACAGGTCGATCTGAAGAATGTGTCTGTCCTGGAGTGAGAATTGCAGGAGAAAATCCCAATACTGTACCAAGACTGTCAGGGTGCGTAAACGAAATCTTATATTTGCTGAAAATTTGACATTGCAACGTGTTGTGGTTAGGTTTCAGACTAAATATCGTTTCGGGCTTAAGCACATTATCAGCACCCAATTTCTTTTGTATATATTCTTCAATATCGGCAATTTCATAACATCCATCGGGGAAATCAAAGTTTTGCAATTGGTTTTTGTCATTGTAGTAATAAAACTTGTTATTTTCAATGTTTGGTATACTGTTGTAGGAATGGAAAGCACGAAGAGCTATTTCATAATCTTTGTTCGGATCCAACACGATCGGTGTGGGAGGTTGAAATGAGAATATGTAATTGGTGCTGTCTACTCTCAACAACTGCGACATGATGACTGACTCACGTCAATCTAGTAATAGGTTATTATATTAGAAAAACAATATTTACTTTAGTAGTTTTATTTGTTCCAAAGCAAGTTTACATAAATGACATTTAGCTTGAGAATCAGGTGGACCATCCCAGTGAGTCTTCCAATCAGGTCTGTTGTAATGTACATAGCAGGGAAGTAGTATCTGCAAGTTAAATTCTCCTCGATAGTCTTCAGGCAATTTATGCCATATACTTAACAATTCTGAAGGTCGTACAGTTCGTATAAGATAATCGAGCGGTATGTATTTTAGTTCTTCTTCACTGAATTCTGTAAAATATTTTTTGCGAAACATATGGTCCATAAGCAGATTCGTACTTTTAGTAGGCTCCATTATATAAAAACTTTAAGCATAAATGTCCACAAATAATTTGATTGTACGTTTGATACTGATGGTTATTATAGGAAATGTTGGCACGTGCACCACCCAGATACTTAACAAGTTCTTTGGTCGGCTTTAAATTACCAAATGAATCGAAATACTCTACGTCGCTGTTTATCTTTCTATATGCTACCCAATGTGTCCCGTTATGTGTGGACACATCCAAGTTTACTATTGCACATTCTCGTTGTCGTGGACCGTCTCTAGGCAGAGCGTCATTCATGAAAACGCCTCGAAAATGTGGTATTTTAAGTATTTTCGCATAATGTGCAATCTCCACATCATATAGCGGACGATTGGGTAGCTTTATTGGAAGTTTTTTTTCAAATACAAGCCGAATCCACCTCTGGGTTTCTTACGTAGGTACAGACCCGAACCTATGTGTTCCATTGCTTTATTATGACGTATATCTTCTTCCAATTTCTTTTGGGCATTCTTTGCGTCGACTACAGTCTTGGCCACTCCGGCAGCACCCCCCGCTAAGGCCCCCAAAGCGGAAAGGCCTGCAAATAGAGGTATAAGAGGTAGAAAACCTCCGGATTTTAGTGGTAGTACTCGTGGAACATCAACTTCTTTACGACCACCAAGTCTTTTGATTATGGATTTTGCTATTCGTACAGCAGTCAAAGCAGTATCTGTTAACGATGCTCCTCTCTTCAGGGACTTTGCAATTTTTGAGACAACATCTCGATTGAATGAGTAACGTCCCCGTCGTCCACGACGAGAACATCCCATTCCCAACTTTCTCTTCGTCTTCATTCCGCCAGTTACAATTAAAGCAGCACTTTTTTCACCAATGCTAGCGTCTTTCGACTTGAAACGCTCCCAGGCTCTATCTTCCAATTCTTTATCGGCCTTGTGACGTTCTTCGAGAGATGAATGCTGTGAATAAGCGATATCGTGTCGTTTGCAAGCTGCGTCTAATGGGTTAATTCCTGGATCTCCACGTGCAAGACGTTTTTGTAGTTTTGTTCCGGGACCGCAGTACTGATAACCGGGAATATGCAGCTCAATTGGCAGTTTATTAATTAGAGAGTTAACGAGACCTCCTCCTTCAACGACCAACATTGGACTGATACCATGCAAGTGGTGACATCTATAATATATTGTCGTACATATGTACTACACTTGTCACACGATGAAGATCGTTCAGCAAGAGCAGACGCTACCAATTGATAATCTGGACATTGTCCAGAAAGTGACAGTCAGTAAACATGGTAAATTACTACCAAACTCGTTTAGAGCCATTATTTGCGGTCCAAGTGGATGCGGGAAAACGAATGTCATGCTATCTCTTCTATTCAATCCGAATGGCGCCAAGTTTAAAAATGTCTATGTTTATTCGAAATCCCTCTTTCAACCGAAATACCAACTACTGCAAGATGTAATAGCACAAGTTAAAGGTGTAGGATATTACCCGTTTAAAGACAACGAAGAAATTATTAGTCCCAGCGACGCTAAACCCCACTCTGTGTTTTTATTTGACGATGTTGCATGTGATGGTCAGCAAAAGATTCGCGAGTATTATTCCATGTGCAGACATAAAGATATCGATGCCGCTTATTTATGTCAAACATATTCAAAAATACCAAAGCAGCTAATTAGAGACAACTGTAACATGATTGTACTATTCAAGCAAGACGAGATAAATTTGAAGCATGTATTTGATGAGCACGTATCACCAGACATGTCATTTGATAAATTTAAAAAAATTTGTTCTGAATGTTGGTGTGATAGTTATGGTACTTTGGTAATTATAAAAGATTTTGCTCTCAACAATGGCCGATATCGCAAAGGATTTGATAAATATATAAAATTATAAGGTGATTGGTTAGTCGTTAACAACATGTCAGATGATGCGGTTGCCATTGCCCTTCGCAAGAAGAAAGTCGCCGAATTGGCTAGATCAATTCGCAAAAAATATTTGGCATTGAAATTAGGTCGAACAGAACAAGACGAGTCCCTAAATAAACTATTTAAACCACTCTCGAAGCCTCTCAAAGATATTGCACAATCATCAAAAACGTTACATCATGCTATCACTAACAAGTTTGAACAAGTTAAAAAAGAAGAGGTGAAAAAGGAGGACAAGGAGGAGGAGGAGGAGGAGAATGACGATGTATTTCTTGACGCACCTGATCAAGCGATACCTCATGAAAACATTATTCAAGAACCAATCTCTGACGAGATTTCGATGGATGCCGCCGACGAATATATGGATCAATATCCTCCAATAAGTCACAAGTATATAAAAGAATATTTGAAAAAAGACGATAGAATTGATAAAAACTATGGTCCATTTTACGATTCTATTAGTGGTTGGATAATGGGAAAACGTCGAATAAACTTTGACAAACGCAATGGAGACATAATAATAATTCGAGAACGTAATTTAGAAGAACGTAGGTTAGGTGGTACGCCAGGTCTATATCAACTTTTATTTTATGCCAACCCCGACCAGTATAATGATGAGGATTTACAAAAGTACAAAACACTGTTGAAAAACACAGAGATTCATCTGGATACCTTGGGACGTCTTAAAGGTTCCAGCGGAGAAAAATACCATTCTATTATTAAACCTCTATTCAAACCATCTGATGCAGCAATGAAAAAGCATGCACCACCTGCAACTCGATCCAAAAAAGAACTCGAACACAGAACGAAAACAACAACACGATCATCTTCATCTACGGCCAAAGGAACGGGATTGGATGACTCACGATTAACATACAACACTGCACCCATGGAGTATATTTATTGGGATGATCCAAATGAGTTAGTTGAACGTCTTAAACTCTTGGTGGCTTCGAAAGACGCCGGCAACACATCTCTCGACAACGAAATCGTAGCCATCATCAATGAACTAAGAGAAGCCAATATAATAGAGTAACTGGGAATGTCATCATCATTTCCACTATGAGTGTCGACAAATTCGGACATCACTCTCGTTATAGTAGTAGTAGTAATGCCCAAAAGGTGGCGCGAGTCACATTTCCACATACGTCTGACGGAAATATTAATGCTGAAAATGTGAAAATATCCAATGTCAAGGATCCATCAGATAGTGGCGATGCTGCAACGAAAAAATACGTTGATGGACAAATCAATGAGTTGCGTAACCTTCACTATCCATTAATTCAAACACATGGTGTGCTATTGCAACAAAAAACTGATGACATACAGGATTTAGCTATTGGCCTTAACGATGTGAGAACGGAGCTTCATAAAACTACAGTTCCACTTCTCGAGCAAAAATTGAAAAAAATAATCAAAGATGATTTGAATGTACTGAAAAAGGATACGAATAAATACGTTGATGAACAAATTAATGGGTTGCGTAACCTGCACCATCCATTAATTCAAACACATGGTGTGCTGTTACAGCAAAAAACTAATGACATACATGATTTAGCCATTGGCCTTAACGATGTGAGAAAGGAGCTTCATAAAACTACAGTTCCACTTCTCGAGCAAAAATTGAAAAAAATAATCAAAGATGATATGAATGCACTGAAAAAGGATACGGAGAACAATCTAAAATCTGCTGCAGAAACAGTTGCAAAGCATTCTATGTACGATATACAGATGGAACAGCGGATAAAACAAGTGGAACAATCATTAAAAAGCGTAGTAGATAGCATTCATTCATGGGATATAGACAAACGTCTTACGGTAGTTGAAGGTGCGTTAAAAAAATAATAATGTCTAAAGAACAGTTGATAAACGAATTGCATAAACCGGCACGAAAAAACTATCCTCGTCGACGAACAATAATCAAAGGAATCGATGACTTGTGGCAAATGGATTTGGCTGAAATGCGTCCTTATGCACATCAAAATAAAAATTACAAACTAATACTAGTTGTAATTGATTGCTTTTCAAAATTTGTGTGGACACGACCTCTAAAAACGAAGACTGGCGAGGAAATTACTCGGGCATTTTCGGATATTCTCGCACATACTCGACGACATCCGAAGAACCTACAATCTGATCAGGGAACCGAATTTTACAACAGAACATTTCAAAATTTAATGAAAAAACACGAGATTAATCATTACAGCACCTACACGATCAAAAAAGCAGCCATTTGCGAGCGAGTTATTAGAACGTTGAAAGCAAAGTTGTACAAGTATTTCAGTTTACATGGATCATACAAATGGTTAGATGCTCTACCCATAATCACCGAGGAATACAACAACACAAAACACAGTAAAACAGGATACAAACCGTCTCAGGTTAACAAATCCAACGAAAAAAACTATTTTAAACAAAAGTTATACTTATTTAAAGATTGCAGGTCCACGAAAGTTTAAAGTTGGCGACATTGTACGTGTATCAAAGGCAAAACATTTCTTCGAAAAGGCATACACGCCCAATTGGACTACTGAATTATTTAGAATTGTACAAGTTAAGATAACAAATCCTATAACGTATTTGCTCGAAGACATGCAAGGTGCGCCGATTAGTGGCGGTTTTTACGAAGAAGAATTGCAGAAAACATCAAACCCTGACATATACCTTGTCGAAAAAGTACTCAGACGAAAAGGCAATAAGATGTACGTGAAATGGTTAGGAATGGACAGCAAACACAACAGCTGGATAAATAACTCGAATATAGTTTGAGGATCTATATTTCGATACGCCGCGTAGACATACATTTTTTGTGAAAAGACCGATAATTAACCACAAGAAGTGGGAGAAGACAATGGTATAAATGTAGGACAAACTACGATAATATGTTCAGTTTACATCCACCTCGTTAACGACGTTAGAAACACAGACACACACAGTAGTACCATGAGCTCTCAAGATAGCGGATACAACAGCCAACCTAATATTTTCGATGATGATGATGGCAGTGAATTTAGCATAGAATTTAACTACGATGAAGATAGTCAACAACCACCTAGTCCTGGCACCGAATTAGATCGAGTATTGGCTAAATATGAAGCAGCTGCCACAAACGAGCACTATTGTTTATTGGAAACTACATATCCAATCAGCAGCTCTCTCCACATAAAAATTGGTCTATCTCCAGCTCGAGATTTTCTACCATCCATCATTCTGTGCCAACGTGATGATTTTAGAAGAATCAGTTTAAGTATAAGCGAGTGGAACGTCATAATTGTGTGGTTAAAAGAAAAAATGAGTGACTTTTTCCATGCTACATATGCGGATGGGTATGTTCCAATCGAATTTATGAATGGTGATTTTTGCAAACTAAGACAATTGGTAAAAGACAATGTAAAGTTGCTGACCATTGAAAAATTTGGAGTCGACTATTATTTACGTGAAGATGACGCCTACACATTTTAAACGCAAACTACAGAATACTGTACCATAGAGTGGCATTGTTACAGAGTTTACAATTCCAGAAATACTATATAAATATTTCAACTTTCATTAAACAAAATTTTTGTGCTAAAGACTCTGTACATGGACCAGTTACAGCCTTCGCAGCATATATCGATATTTGTCCAAACACTTTGTTAAGTTTAGCTCTAAAGGAATATGTATATTATTATGAACATAGACATGTAAATCATTTAACTGAATAAATATATAATTCATTAGATATGTTGTCTTTTATTCTATTATAAATAAAACCAAAAATGTAAGATTACACAAATTTATTATTAAAAATTAAATTATACAATTCTAAAATACTAGTTAAATCTACAATATACAAAAACTGTGAGATAAGTGATCTTTTCTCTTTTTTTTTTTTTGTTCTTATGAGTAACCATATACTACAAGAAAAAGAAAATTATTTATAATAAATGTTAATCGACAAGATAATGTCCCCACGGAAGCGTATTAAATGATTTTGGTATTAAGTACCTCTTATCGTCATAAGGACTTAGAGCCGTTTTGGATTGCTCGATGCTAAATACAGAATGTTGGTATGATCGAATACACCTTTGGCTCGCGGTTTGAATTTTGAATTCTTTAAGACATTTTTCATAGTCTTCGTACGTAATTTTATTTCGAACAACGTTATATTTCACTCCTTTTGCCTTTTTTGTTATTCCCAAATTTCCCAAGTCACATTCAATTCTCTCTTTGTTTAGTTGTTTTCTTTCTAGGCGCTGTCTCTCTTTGTCCCTCTCGTCGTCAGTTATTTGCAGTTTAAATGTGTACATTTTTGATCGTAATCCAATAAAATGTGTAATTATTTTCCCATTTGCCTCGTCCTTCATTAATCCGGGGATTTTTGTATTTAACCGTTCTATCTCATATGAGTTGTTTTCGGCATAGTCGGAGGTATCAAATTTATTTGGATGCGCTCTTATAACCTCTCTATATGCATCTGAACATTGCAATTCATAAATAAAGCTGTCGGTGTCCATGTACAACAATGAACAGTTGTTCTCTCCCATCGTTGGAAGCATAAAGTTGTAGTGAAAATCGTACATACATACTTTTGATATATCTAGGATTGCTGCGCCTATATACAGGGGTTTATTAAAGCATACTTCTGATTTTTTAAGTTCGATAGCTACCAAATTTTCGCTAAAGATCGTACGACTGTGAAATCGACTACTCGCAATCAAATTTCTGGCTCCGTACCTTCCATGCCATTTTTTACATAATTTTACAATACGATGACGTCTTTGGTTCTGTAAAGTTTTTCCGAACACCGCATTGTTCATTAGCTTGTAGAGATTTTTCTCAAAACTGTTGGTGGCTGCCGCCCGTAAATTTGTATTTAATTCGATATACGGTCGCAGCCACGCAGATTGATTAAATTTCAAAACTTTATGTATCTTTGTTAAAATTAACCCGTTGGCTAATGCCTGTTTAAGAGTTCTATAATGCATAATATATTTGGATTTGTGATATAAGGTTGGTATTAACTTTGGCAATTTTGAACCGGGCGGAATGCGGTGTTCGGCAGCAAATGGAAAATCTTTATGTTTGTCGTGTAATTCGCGTGGATACTCCAAGTCAACTTGGAAAAAATAGCCCTCCTTTGCATCATCCTGTATTGACATAATATCTATATGGCCTTCGGGAAGATTACCAACACCAAATTTGGTAACATCTTCGATCCACTTGAACCCTCCATATGGAAGCAATTGTAACATTGCCCATCCATACAGATTGTTCACATCTAAATAGAGGATGTACTTAGAGGGCCGTGTGGGATCATAAGACGAAATGTATTTGTTGTTGGCCTCAGAATATCTGTTGCTACAAACAGATATTCCACCTCTGATTGCTTTTTCCATAAACAAGATCATATCCACATCTTTTAGCAATTCTAATTTACATTGTGTGTATCTCAACATACAATCCCACGTGTATCCTGGCATGGTATAATACCATGCTGGATCTAATTTATATGTGTCTCGACATTTTTGTCGGAACTGTTCAAACACATCAGCCAGCAGCAGAATATCTGTTTTCAAATACAAATCGCTGTATTCTCCCAAATTTTTACAATTAAATTTCTTCCAAACATTTTGGGCATGAGCATACTTCGCTTCACTAATGTATTCATTATTTAACTTACTATAAAAATGGTTAATTGTGGGTAAAGACGTTTCATCCAATTTTTCCAAACTATCAATATAATCATAACAAAATACTCCTTTACAAGTTAACAAATTAAATGTATCATTATCTAATTGACTAAATTCTCTTTTCAAAATCTTCTTTTCGGATGTGTCTAAAAGAGATGCCAATTCATCGAGTGAAGCTCCCATAAATCTTAGAGAATCAATAAATCGTAATTTAATTTGATGTTCGTCAGATTGTAATGTAAAGGAAATGTATTTTTCTTTGTTTATGGGAAGTAAGCTCAAGTGCCCATGCTTGCAAAGATCTATAATCATAAAATGCGAATCGTAGCCACTAAAATTATGAAATACGATTGGGACGACAAACAATTTTTTAAAGTTCAAATTACATGCTTGGTGCGCAAATCCCCGTACTTGTCCCGTAAAATGATCGTGATCTACAACAACTGTATCTGTACCCAAAAAGCGTTTCTCACAAATATGGCAAACAGTTGCCCTATTTGTGTTGGGTTTTTCGACCATAGGTACAATTGTCTTTATTTTGGAATTTACAAATTTGGAAATTTCGGTCATTTCTTTTGCGAACCACTCCATGCAATTTTCACCTCTATAGCTATTAAAATAAGATAAACTATCATCGTACGCACATTTCAAATAATAACCTGCACTAAAAGGTACATGTTTCTGATATTTTGCTGTTTTACTCACTGAGACATTTGAATCTGTAAAATTATGTAATTGGCATTCAAAATCGGCATAAACTATAAACGGAGTTGTTTGTTTGTATGTAAAATTGCGAAAAGCCACATGGTCATATTTGGGAACAGTCATTTTACATTTATTCACATCTGAACACATTTCTTCATGCTCTGCTAGTTTGCTTTCACTGTGAAAATAGTTTAAGCAACGATCACAAATATATTTTTTCCATTTTGTTTTGTTTACCTGTGACCTCACTAATTTTCCTAAATCTTTAATCCAACAATAATGAAGGCGTATTTCAGTCTGATCATCATCTTCTGGAGGAGCATCGTAATCGTTTAACTTTGGGAAATATTTATCTTGTATAAGGAGCAAATTAACATGCTTTTCCATCTTTTGCGGTGTCAGTCTGGCTGGTACTACTTCATAAAATTGTTTGTCCTTAACTACGTTTAATTCTAATGCAAAAACATTGACTGATATGGCGTTTAATTTTTCAAATTTGGACATTTGGCTTAATGGCATTGGGCTTTCTAATTTGTCAGTTTGTAAAACAGTAGAATAATGTGGATATTTTGAAACTCGTTGTGGATGATCTTTTGCTGGATACAGAGCGCTAACAATTGACCAATAAAAACAAGCCTGATCGAAGTTATGCACATTAATGCACGCTCGTTTTTTCTGAATCTCTATTGGCAAATCAATGAACGATGAACCGTTTCCTATTTCTACTTTATTAATATTGACTTCTAATGAGATTACTTTAGACAGAGCAGCACCAGAATCTTTTTCTGCAAATTCAGACAGCTTTGTAAAAATTTTATCCTTAACATTTTCACTGAACCAAAGATGTAAATCGGTCGATGCGTCTATAATAGCATTTTTAGTGTTAAAATATTTTAAATCTAAACTTTCGCTATCACTTGATTTTTTAATGAATTCGCCGCAAAATGCAGTATTGACTTTAAGCATTCTATTTGTTTTTAAAATAATTTTAATTTTTCTACTAAAAATAATATAACAATCATTTAGGAACTGTGTTAAGTCCTTATGCACTAAATTAACTATAACTCCAGTTTTAATTCTACTAGCAAAACATGAAATGACATTTTCCCATTTAACTCTATTGCGTAATTTTGAATTAAGCCCCAACCCAACGTACTTATTATTGAAATTTAAAATAATTTGCCTAAAATGCTTAAAATGTCCTATGTAAGTTTGCAATTTTCTAACTGTTCCTACGGATAGTTTATTGTTTTTAATTACTTTACTACATCTAAAAATTTGACTATTTAACCGTCTTGTCCAAACTGTACGATCTCTTTCAGTGAATTTATCGAAAATTATTTTACTAAGCTTTTTAATAATGTGCATCAAATCATCAGACTGTTTAATCACTTGTTTTATATGCATGGCTACTCATAAGAACAAACAATAAGAAAAAATCACTTACCTTATTCAACTATCTTAAAGGATGCAAGGAGTCTGCTTTTTCCAATATCAACTTCCCCTTCGTATATCAGCGAATAGTTTCCGCTGTTGAGGTCCGTTATTGCTGCTTGGTAGGCTTTGGTTACCCGCTGTGGTAAGAAGACAACTTCAGCACCCAAATCCAGCAGAACTGTCTCCCCAAATTGTGTTGTTACCACCTTTGCACTGTGGATGGTAAATTTTTTTCCAATTTGTAGATCTTTAAGTTTTTTTATTGGCTTACGTTCTGCAACCAAGGATGCATTATTTAGTTTTGATAGATCCATCTACAATAATAATAAAAAACTATAGTTTTTCCGCTTAACGTGAATGGAGAGATGCATTACATACTTGGCAATAGAGAAGAACCATATACTACAAGAAATCGAAATACGAACAGCGGAGAATACTTCTTATAAAAAATAGCAGACGTGGAATGTTTTACAACACCCACATCGATAAAAAGGACACAATAAATACATAGAAATATACATTTTTCATAAAATACTGCATGAAATACGAACAGAGAGATGTACAATTCTCATAAAAATACAATGATAAAAAGGACATAATAAATACATAGAAATATACATTTTTCATAAAATACTGCATGAAATACGAACAGAGAGATGTACAATTCTCATAAAATACAATGATAAAAAGGACATAATAAATACATAAAAAGAAACAACCGCTTACCTTTATCAGATATATGTAAGTCACTGCACACCGTATTGACTACTGCGAACTTGTTGTTGTTGTAGTACGTTTGCGAAGCGAACTGTGACAACGTATGCGCTCCTCGGCCTTTTAAAGAACAGAACAGCATATCGCCCCACCCGAGCCCGAGTTGCGTCAACCTAATGTGCCTACGGTACCATCGACTGATTCGTTTCATAGATAAGCAACACCTTGAGTTCTAGAAATGCTAATATTTTTATATTTATTTTTATTTCTTCAACTAATATTTATGGTAATATAATAAATAGATATTGCAGTAAGAGAATCGTTGTTATCAATTTAGAATTTTGTTGATGTGGTTGCTGATATCTTCATACATTTTACAAAATGTAGCAACTGCGGTTTTCTTTCCGGTGTACTTGTTTTTCCAATGATTAAAATAAAATTTGTTATCACACTTGTTTACGTGTTTTGAACAACGCGGTGTATTGTTATCATGAGGCTTCATCCGGTTTGCTAACAAATGCACTATTTTAACATATTATTATTTAAAATATTTCTGTCTTAATATTTCAGTATATAATTCTGTTTTTGTGAATTTTGTATAAATAACTATAGTACCAATTTTTTTGGAAATTAGTATAAATCAAGATGCTGGTCTCTTTACATGTCTTATTGTTGCTCTCTGTATCTGTGAGTGCAGAGAATAGCACTCTGGCGTATGCTAGTTCTTTTCTTAAACGTTTCGGATATCTAAATACATCAAATAATGCTCTTTCTAGTATAGATATGGCCCTAGTTGCTTTTCAGGAAAAATACAATCTTCCTGTGACTGGAACATTAAATAATGATACTATAAATATGATTATGAATAAGCCTCGATGTTCTGTTGGTGACAATAGCTATGCAATTTATTCGAAGTGGAATAAAACGATTTTACGCTGGTATTTCCCTCGTGCCGCTGCATATGTGTCACTGAAGGCATCTGAATGTCTCTGTTATGACGCTCTGTTACCCTCTGTGTACCTCTGCTACCCTCTGTTACCCTCTGCTACCCTCTGTTACCCTCTGCTACCCTCTATTGTCCTCTGTTATTGTGTCTTTGTCTTTTAAAATGTCGAACGTCACGTCACAACGTCACACGTCACGACATTTCACGTCCTACGTCGAATGTCACGTCAATTCACGTGACATTTCACGTTTTGTGTCGAATGCCACATAAATGACACGTCTTACGTCGAATGTCACGTCTTGCGTCAAATGTCACGAGACACTTCACGTTCTGTGTTGAATGTCACATAAATGTCACGTCCTGCGTCGAATGTCACGTCAATTCACGTGACATTTCACGTTTTGTGTCGAATGTCACATAAATGTCACGTCCTGCGTCGAATGTCACGTCAATTCACGTGACATTTCACGTTTTGTGTCGAATGCCACATAAATGACACGTCTTACGTCGAATGTCACGTCCTGCGTCAAATGTCACGAGACATTTCACGTTCTGTGTTGAATGTCACATACCTGTCACCTCCTGCGTCAAATTTCACGACATTTCACGTTCTGTGTTGAATGTCACATACCTGTCACCTCCTGCGTCAAATTTCACGACATTTCACGTTCTGTGTTGAATGTCACATACCTGTCAACTCCTGCGTCAAATTTCACGACATTTCACGTTCTGTGTTGAATGTCACATAACTGTCACGTCCTGCGACAAATGTCACGTCCTACGTCAACGTTCTCTTAGCCACTGTACTGAAACGAAGAAGAAGAATGTTCAAGCGTTGACATGGCTTCTGTGTGTGTGTGTGTATGTGTCACCAACGCTTTCATTTGACACTTCATACGTCAAAATCAAGCCAATAGCAACAAAGATACGTTTTTAACGCCCATTTGGCAACGTCGCCATCTTTGTTTTTTGTGTCAAAGTATTCCCCGTCTTATCCCCGTTCCATCGAGCCCTCGTACGCCCCGATCGGACCAATAGAAACGAAGATACCCCATAATGACCTTTTGGCATGCTCCGATGCGCACGGCACATACCGCGTTCAACCCCATTTTTCATCCCCTTTCCAACGAGTCCTCGTACGCCCCGATCGGACCAATAGAAACGAAGATACCCCATAATGACCTTTTGGCATGCTCCGATGCGCACGGCACATACTGCATTCAACCCCATTTTTCATCCCCTTTCCAACGAGCCCTCGTACGTCATCCTACGTTCAGCCGTTTGGAACTTACGACCGGGGGTTGCGATTTTAGGGGTTGCAATTTAGGGGTTGGTCTCAAAGCTGTGTACCCTATCTACTGAACAACCAAAAAATATATGATCTAAATCACTTTCCTCTCCACAATGCTCACATTTGTCATCATCCAAAACCTTTATTTGAAATAACTGCTTTGGATAATATGCGTGCCAAAACGTATTCTAATAATGGAAGTTATGTGCCTCCTGGAAGCTCTGAAAGACTTGTACCAAGGAAATTTGGGAATATCTGGCTGAATTATCGAGTATCTATTTTGGTTCACAAAGGAGTATTACTTCCACTGGTAGCTCCACTCTCGAAGCAATGTTGACTTGCAAGAAACAATACTGTCAGAAAGCGTTACTTTATGTAAAATATCAGTATCGGTTAAAATGCTTTCTTTGGCATTTGAAAAAAAAGCATGATAGTGGATAAACAATACAACAATCATTCACATCTAACCAGAATGCTTTAGAAGGAGATAAAACGTAGATGTGATCTAGCCAAGTTCGATATGGGAAAAATGGCCTCGACTAGCTGGACCATCAGGGATTAATTGAAATCAATAGGGTAGATAAGTTCCATGATATGGAGTTGATCTCTTAATATTAACTACCTTGGGTTTACTTCTAGCAAAAAATTGAATGCGTTAGATTAGTTCGTTTATTTTCTGCAGAACGGTGTACGGCCTTCCCAGTTTTGTTTAAATTTCGGACAAAGTACTTTCTTACATGTGGAATTATATATCCATATTGGGTCACCTCTTTTAAAAGTTGTACCAGTAGCATGCTTGTCGAGCCTGGCCTTGGCTTTATTACTTTGAAGCTTCAAACTTTTACGAGTAAATTCGTAAACTTTTTTTTATTTTTCTTTCAAATTTTCAATGTACGTCAGTGATAGACGTTCTTCTTCGCAGGAGGGCAATCTTCCGAAAATCAAATCTTGAGGAAGCTTGATTTCTCTTTGGGTGGCCATCATCGATGAGGAATAACCAGTTGCTTCATGTTCGGAACTTCTACAGACTAACAGAAATAGAGGAAATAAAATATCCCAATCTTTTTGATTATCAGCGAAAAACATTGAAGGGTTTTGATAAACAGTTAGTTCTATTACGTCTTTCTAAGTCAAGACTTTCATTAATTCTTGCCATATTTCTGATTCAAAATTTCGTCCTTAATCAGAATTTAACTCAAAAGGAACTCCATGCCTTGATACGATATGTGTTATGAATGTTTCTACCAATGTATCCAGGCTATTTTGAAAAATATTCTATTGCGACCATTAAGTACTTGTTCCTTCTCTCTGCCATTGGAAGTAAACTTTCGTAACATTATGATTACGTTCAAGTCCGAGAAATAATTAATTAAAAAATATATCTTACAGGTCAATTATGAAAATGTTCCACCTCAACAGGCTCCAATGCAATCACGTCAACAACAATTTCAGCCTCAGAATGGCCCATTAGAACAAGAAGGTAAGTAAATACAGCTAATATAGATTTTTACAGATGATTAATGAAAATAATATCTTTGTGTAAATGTATATTGTATATATATATATATATATATATATATATATATATATATTATATATATATATATATATACTGTTCATTCTTTTAAAACATTATTATTCAGTATGTCATTCGAAATTTAAATGTACATACTTATTACAGATCCAGAATGTGACAATATGTTGGAATTGACCACCGAAAAGGAAGCTGAAATTATATCGCTTATAAAAGAGACCGATAGAGAAAGAGGAAGACTTTATGTGTTACCAATAAACAAAAAGATACGTTTGATGGAACAAATGGAATATATTGAAACGGGTGTCGTCAGAAGAGATCTTAAGGAATTCCAAGAAACGAGAAGAAAATTAGTTTTTGATTTACAGAGTCTCCTATCAACTCTGCCGAATGTTAGGCAAACCGTCAGAGGTAATATTTAGCTATATTTTCCCTTCTATTTTTTTATCTATAACCAGTCTATGCACAGTTTAGTAATACAAAACACTTCTATATGTTGCATAATTAGGTAGTTATTGGCTTTTCTATACTTAATCTTTGTATACAAAATGTCATTAGAAAATTAGCATAATTATTAGGTACATATTTTGGAAAATCCATTTTAAAATAAATGCTCAAGTACTATTGGGACCGTGCAAGTTCGGAACAGCGACAGCTGGTGTCGTAAATCAGCAAAATTTACTGCGCTTTTATGTTAGATCGAGGTAACCGGATAACTGTCAAGGACGTGGCCCCAAAAAAGAATAAGAAGAAAAAGTAAGATTGAGGTTATGTCGGTATGTTATTAAAAGGTAAACGTTGATGTAGCGTAAATACAAATAAATATATTATTGAATTACAGCATTACTGTTAATATGGATTCAATAATAAAAACTGGATTTGAGAAAGTAAATCACCAAATAACTTTTCAACCAAGCACTGAGTCAAAGGGAAAAGCTTTAGTAGTGGCAAATGTCAAAAAATAATGGAAGAAATAAGAAAAATAAATTACCATAAATAATGCTAATGCATAAATTAGCAGGTTAAGCCCATGATATCATCATATTGGTTTGAACAATTAATTCTTTCCCTGTAAACTTTTGGACAGCGAATTATATCTTAATGCATCTTCAGAAAAACTTGAACTTGATGCATTCTTGTAAACTTCAAAAAAATAAAATTTAAACATGAAACTGGATTTTTGGGTTAAAATGAACTCTAAGTGAGTGTTATGAAACTAAAATTTACACTTAAAAGTGAACTTTTATTTATTATTTATTTCAAACTGACTTTAAAATCGGGCGCAAGAATAATGCATAATTTGGGTTATGTTACTTATGCTTTTTTATGATATAAATCCACTTTTCTCTTTGTAGTAGCTTTGTGCTTCGAAGTTGGAAACGAATAAAACTAAAATTGACAATTTTTTGTTGTATTTTTACAATTTATAACACAGCATTTCCTAAATCCCATTTTCTTCAGAGACAGAAGGTGTAAATGTAAATAAACAAAACGAATATGAAATATGACAATTGACAATATGAATTTATGAAATCTATGAAATGTGCACTAAAAAATGCAAAATTTCTCCGCTACTCGCGCACGATCGTTTCTCGTATCCCCTCCAAGTACTTGCACTTCGCCAATACTGTCAAGTAATTATTGAGATTGGAATTATTCAATCTTGAAGTGTTGTTTTTAGCAACTTTTATTTGGCCTCATATCAACTTTAATTCGCTCAGTTCATTATGTTAAAGAAGTAACCGGATACATGTTAAATAATGTCTTCAATGTATTACAATATTCCTGCTGTTTCTATTAAAGTATTTAGAGAGTGGTTTTGCTGATTAGTACTTACGCTAGATCTAGCTTTACAACATTTTAAACGTTGCCTACCATCCAGTAAGTTGCCGTTCCATCGTATTTGTGGTCTTCCTACTGATCGTCTTTCTATTGGGGAACCGTCTTTTGCTGTCTTTACTACTCTATTTGTTGTCATTTGGCTTATATGATCGTTCCATTCTACTCTTCTATTTCTTACCCAGTTCTTGATGTTCTCCACCTTGCATTTACGTCGTATATCTGTACTTTTAGCTTTATCCCATAGTGTCTTACTATCAATTTTTTCCTCTATGCTGTTTCTAACATTCTTTTGTCCTCTCTGTATCAGGTCTTGTTTCTGCCGCGTATGTCATTATTGTCCTTTTCCTTTTCGAATTCCATTATCGAATACCCACTTTAGAGGACAAAATTATTAGGAACCAAATCGACTTTATTCTAATAAAAAATTTATTTAGAAACTGTATCAAATCAGTTAAAACTTATCCAGGTGCTGACATTGCATCCGATCACAATCCCATAGTACACGCGTAAACCAATTAAAATTAAAAAAGGTGATCAAAAAGAAGTCTCGCAACAATATTGATACAGCCCAATTACAAGACGAGAAAGTTAAGGAATCAGTTTAAAGACAACTGAACGAAAATTTAATGTGGGAAAATATTGGTGAAAACGTCGATGAGGGCTTAAATAAAATCGTAAGAAATGTAAAAGAAATCTGTGTGAGAAATTTACAAGGCAGGTCAAATCTAAAAAAGCAGACTGAAAAGGACTGCTGGGAAAAATTGGCTACAAGTAGCGTACAATAAAAAACAATGGAAAGGAAGACTTGAAGAGGCTTATGTTCAGATGTGGACGTGAATGGCTAGACGAAGAAGAAGAAGAAGAAGAATGTCATTATTGGTCTGATATTTTTATTTCTCCATATTGTTTCATTTAGGCAGCCTGCGGCTCTGTTTGCTCTATTCTTAAATTTTCTGGCGGTTATTTTAACGCTAAATTCGACAAAGGACGCTGTTTGAACATTGTGGGGCATTATGGCCTGGGAAACACAAACGAACGTGGAGGCCGACTTGTCCAGTTCTGTCAAGAACACGATTTCATTATATCGAATATTCACTTTAAACTACCACCGAGAAGACTTTACTCCTGGAAGTCAAATGCAGAATCAGAGGACAAAATTATTAGGAACCAAATCGACTTTATTCTAATGAAAATTGGTTTAGAAACTGTATCAAATCAGTTAAAACTTATCCAGGTGCTGACATTGAATCCGATCAAAATCCCATAGTAGCTGTAACCCAATTAAAATTAAAAAAGGTGATCAAAAAGAAGTCTCGCAAAAATATTGATACAGCCCAATTACAAGACGAGAAAGTTAAGGAATCAGTTCAAAGACAACTGAACGACAATTTAATGTGGGAAAATATTGGTGAAAACGTCGATGAGGGCTTAAATAAAATCGTAACAACTGTAAAAGAAATCTGTGTGAAAAATTTACAAGGCAGGTAAAATCTAAAAAAGCAGGCTTGGATGACAGACCACATATTGGATTTGATGGAACAACGGCGACTAGCGAAAAATAACGAAACACTTTACAACAGCATACAAAAGGAAATTCGACGTAAAATACGAGAAGCAAAGAGTCAACATCTAGCCAAACAGTGACATGACATTGAAGAACTTGAAAAAAGATACGACACGTTTAACTTGTATAAAAAAGTGAAAGAAGCGGTTGGTATCTTCAATAAGAAACAAACTGTATTGCTACAGGATGAAAATGGTAAAATACTATTTGAAGTAGAGGACAAACTTAAAGAATGGGAAAATTACGTCACGAACCTATTCGAAAACGATAGGAATAGTTCACCTCCCGATATTACTAACTGCGACGGACCCCCAATAACACACTCTGAGCTTATCAAAGCCATACAATCATCAAAAGATGGCAGAGCGACTGATCCTGATGAAATTCCAACTGAAATATATAAGCTTATAAATGATAGCAATGTTTTAGAGGCTGCAACTTCGTTTTCAATACCATTTATACCAGCGGACAACTACCTAATGGTTGGTCTAATTCACTGTTTATAGCTCTACCTAAGAAGAAAACGGCAAAAACCTGTGCTGATTATAGAACATTAGTTTGTTAAACCACTTATTAAAAATTTTTCTGCAGGTAATACATGGTTGTATCTACAATAAATGCGAGGAATACCTGGATGACACTCAGTTTGGTTTCCGTAACGGGTTTGGAGCGAGAGAGGCACTGTTTGGAATAAACGTACTTGCTCAAAAAGGTCGTGATATATCTGTGGACATATACTGTTGTCTTATTGACTTCCAAAAGGCATTTGATCGTGTTAAGCACTCTTTATTGATCGAAGCTCTAAAAGACATTGGCTTTGACGGCAGAGATCTTCGAATAATTGCAAATTTATATTGGAATCAAACAACATCAGTTGTAGCAGATGGTGTGGAATCACAGGTACCCACAGATGAGTACGGCAGGGGTGCCTCTTGTCACCCCTGCTTTTTAACGTTTACACCGAAAGAATTTTCAGAAAAGCACTTTCTGAAAAACAAGAACAAGGAATACTTGTGAACGGCGAAGTCATCAATAATTTGCGATATGCGGACGATACAGTACTCCTAACTTCTAGTCAAGAAGATCTGCAAACACTACTTGGTAGTCTCGTTGAGAGTTGTAGGGAGGCAGATCTAGATCTTAACATACGGAAAACCAAAACACTCGTAATAAGTAAACAACAGCATATAAAAACGTCTATATATGTAAATAATACCAAACTTGAGCAAGTTGATAAAATCGTTTACCTTGGAGAGCAATTAAATTGTAACGCAGAAAGTCACGGAGAAATTAGATCTAGAATAGAGCAGGCTAGAGCTGCTTTTAGAAGTATGTCCAAGATGTTATGTAACAAAGACCTAAAATTGGCATTGAGGATTCGCCTACTTCGCTGCTACATATTCTCGGTCTTACTTTATCGTGTTGTCCTGGACTGTGAATAAAACCGATCTAAATCGTCTTGAGGCTTTCGAAATGTGGTGCTATAGAAGAATTTTAAAAGTTTCCTTGGTGGAGAAGATTCGAAACTCCAAAATACTAGAACGTCTCAGCAAGACTACTGAGATAATAAAAAGTATCAAGCAGAGAAAGCTGGAATATTTCGGACATGTAATGAGAGGTCCTTAATATAGGTTGCTACAAAATATCATGCAAGGAAAAATAGCAGGCAATCGCAGTCCAGGACGAAGAAGAACCTCATGGTTGAAGAACTTGCGAGACTGGTATTGTGTCGATACAAGCATGCTATTTAGGGTGGCAGTGCATAAAATTAAGATAGCTATGATGGTAACCAACGTTCTGAATGGACATGGTACATGAAGAAGAAGAAGGCGGTTATATTAAATTCAATGAGTCTCTCATTCATTGAGTCTAAAAATCAGACTCAATGAATCTCCCTGTCTTTCCCCATTGCCAGCTTCAATAGGGTCGGTTAGTTATTCTTCTACTTTTTCTTTTATTGTGTTGTTTAGGTAGATATTTTTGAACGTTTTGATTATTCCTAGAGGTATCTCTCTTGCGTACAGTAAATGGATAACGTCTTTTAATTTGACCCAGCCTTTGTAAAGTCCACGAAACATAGATATGCTGGTTTGTTGTATTCTAATGATTTCTCTCGCACTTGCCTCATTATAAACATAGCGTCGGTGCATGATCTTCCTGAGCTAAAACCTTGTTGTTCTTATGCTATTGTTATCATTTCATTCAATTTATTTGTTATCACTTTGGTTGTTAGTTTTAGTGTTGTGTTTAATAAATTAATTCGTCTGTAATTTTCTGGGGCCGATTTGTCTCTCTTTTTGAAGAGAGGCATTAGGATGCTTGATCTCCATTCGTAAGGAATTTTGTTTTCTTCTATTATTTTTTGGATTAGTTTTAATAGTTGTTTGGTAGAATCTGGTCCTCAGTACTTTAGGAGTTCGTTTGGTATTCTGTCTTCTCCTGGTGATTTTCTATTTTTATTTTCCTTAATGCTTCCTTTACCTCTTCCTCCTCAATATTTATTTCTTCGTTTGTCATCATCTCTGGTGTTGGTGGTTCATTATCGTCACCTTTAGCAAATAAGGATCGAATGTAGTCTACTCATTTTTCCTTCTGAATATCTTTCGTTTTTATTATTTCGTTCATCTCTTTTCTTTGTCTTCTGATCATTCTCCATATTTCTTTTTGTGTTCCGTAGAAGTTGTGTTCCATCTGTTTTGGGAAACTCTGCCAGTGTTCCTTTTTTATTTGTCTAACTAAAGTATTCGTTTCATTTCTGATTCGTTTATACTGGTTGTATGCCTGTTGCGTTTGTTGTGTTCTGTATTGTGAAAAGGCTTTCTTCTTTTTTCACATTTTGTCTTCACTTCCTGTCTAAATCATGGTGTTTTCTTTTTTGATATGTTAGTGTTCGTTGCTTTCCTCTCTCCAAGTGATTCTGTTGCTGCGTTAATTTTGCTATTTTTGAGTTTTTCCCAGCTTTCTTTGATGTTATCGTTTTCTAATATTTCATTCCCAGCATCTTCTCTGATATTCTTTTCCTGTATAAATATTTCGTGGATTCCGTATTTAGTCCTTCAACTTTGATTTTTGTTTGTATTAGTGCCGCTCTTTTGGGTGGAAAGTATTTCAGGATTATTCTTATTTTACATAATACTAGGTACTAGTATACTAGGTACATGTACTAGTACATGCATATCTATCTCTGAGTACATTCTTTCAATTAATTTTCAATTTTAAATTTGCGACATCTAGCATTCTTATCAGATACTAATCCAGCAGTGTTATCAATACTGATAATTTCTGTATTAATTATTGTAAATATAGGATTAAGAGTTTGACACTAATTAAATATATTGTTTTTATTTTTAGCTATTGATACAAGAGACGTGAAATAAATGCATGATTGGTATCTACCACTTGTGAGTACACAAAGTAAGTAAATAATCGTCTAATCGATAAATTTGTATATATTTCTTATCAATTGAAACATGGAACACATCAAAAATTATTTCATATACTTTTACAAGAAAGTAAATTTCCAATAGACATCTAGTCCAGAATATGACGGTAAAAATAGTAGAAAACAATTGATGGATTCGACCGTTACTTGATGGAAATTCATTTTATGTAACAATAAAACAATGAAAACTTGTTTTCAAACTTCCACAAAATTTATTTTAAATCTTATCACTACAGCTGTTTCGCCTGATTGCCTTTCTCAAGTGATCTAATTTTAGCTTGTGTTTACAAATTTATAGTCTCTAATGAAATAGGTTGAGGAGGGGAGAACTGTTTGTCTCAAGTTGGTCATTCAGAATTATATCTGTGTTTTTTATTTTGTTGATTTCCATAGATTCTAACAAAGATAGCTTAAGGCCTTTATTTTGAATGTGAAGAATTTTAAATTTGTCATTAAAAGAATGATTATGATCTAGAAGGTGAAGTGCGTATGTCGAATCTGTTTTTCTATTCTTGAAAGCCCTTTTATGTTCTGCTATTCGTTTATCAAAGTTTCTACCAATTTGACCGATGTAAGTTTTTGGGCAGTCGCCACATTGAAGTTGGTACACACCACTATTTAAGTGTTTTTTTATTTTGGCTCTTGTTATTTTTTAATATATTTGCCTAGGTTGTTATTTGTTCGGAAAGCTGGTGTTATTCCTTTCTTTTTTATGTGTTTGGCAATTTTTGTTGATATTTTGCCTGTATATGTAATTGAGCAGAAGGTACTGGGTTTTTTCTCTGGTGCTGGAAATACTAATTTCAGGGCTTTCTTGTGTAGTTTTTGATTTAACATTTTATTAATTGTTTGTTCGTTGTATCTGTTGTTTACTGCTATTTGCTTAATTATATTTAATTCTGTCTCAAAGTTGTATTTTGACATCGGAATTTCTGTTAATCTTTGTAACATACTATGGTAAGCTGTCAGTTTATGTTGTGTTGGATGGGATGATGAATTGTATATAGTCGTGCCAGTATGGGTAGGTTTATGAAATATGGAGAAGTCATGTTTGTTTTGAAGTCTGTTAATTTAATCTAATAAGTCTGCTAATGTAATCAATACATAATTTTTTTAGATTTAAAAATTAGCAGACTTCAAAACAAACATGACTTCTAAGATATCATAAATTAGATGAAACTTAGATATCATAAATTTGTAAACCCAAGCCAAAAATAGATCACTTGAGAAGGGCAATCAGCCGAAACAACTGTAGTGATAAGGTTTAAAATAAATTTTGTGAAAGTTTGAAAACAAAGTTTTCATTGTTTTATTGTTACATAGTAGAAAACCTTTGACATTTTTACAGTTACTTTGTAAAAAATAGCTCAAGTATCAAAATCCACTCTAGGGCATTATGTGCTTTTTCTCTGGGGTTGGTTATCACTCCAACTCTGTGGTGGGAAAAGTTTATCAAAAAAAAAACATTCCAGTCGCTAGAATGGTTAATTTTAAGACAAAAATAATTAAATAATTTGAAAAGTCAATATTTTTGGAGTAATTCGTTACCGGAACTTCACAAATTACAAGTCAAAAAACAAAATGCATGGTTGTAACAGCTAATTTACTAAGATGTAAATTGGAGCTGGAAAGTCATATTATAGGAGAAGTGATGGAATTTAAATATCTAGGCATCACATTACTACGGAAAGCTCGAAACAGAAGTGTAAGATCAACAGACCTATCGTAAGACCAAAAACATAGCTAGTAGAGATCTACAAATTATATCGAATCTGTATCAAAATCAGAAAGCAAGAATAAGAGTCGAAGGAGAACTGACAGAGGAAGTAAGTATACTTAGAGTAGTTCGACAAGGATGCATACTTTCACCACTCTTATTCAACGTCTACAGTGAAGTGATATTGCAAGAAGCTTTATTGGATATTGTGGAAGGTATTTTGGTCAACGGAAATAGCATTAATAATATTAGATATGCATACGATACGGTCATATTTTTAAGTGACATGGAAGATCTACAGTACATAATACATGTATACAATGCATGTGAAAGGTACGGACTGAAAATGAATCTCAAGAAAACGAAATCAATGATATTCTCAAAAAAAAACCACAAACTGTAGATAACCGGATCATCAATAATACAACGATTGAAAGAGTACAAACATATAAATATTTAGGAACGTGGCTAACCGAAGATGGAGATCAAACAAAAGAAATCAGATCTAGAATAGAAATGGCAAGAAACACGTTAATAAAATTGAAGAACTTACTTTGAAACCATAACCTTAATCTAGAGAGCCGCACAAGAATGCTACGTTGTTACGGTTTTTCTACTTTACTATACGGAATGGAAGCGTGGACAATAAAACAGTCTGAAATCAAAAAATTAAACTCCTTTAAGATGTGGTGCTGCAGGAGAATCCACAGAGTATCGTGGACTGAAAAATTAACTAATATAGAGGTGTTACAAAGAATGAAGAAATAATGTAAAGTCATAAAAACTGCTAAAATTAGAAAGCTTTAATATCTGCGTCATATAATGAGGGGCGATAAGTAGGTATTACTTAGGTTAATGATGCAAGAGAAGATACAAATGAAGAGAAACCCAGGACGACGAAAAATATCCTGGCTAAGACATTTAAGAGAGTGGTTTGGTTGCAGCTCACTAGAATTATTCAGAAGCTCGGCTAATAAAATTAAAATAGCAGTGAGGATTTCCAACCTCCGATAGGAGAAGGAACCTGAAGAAGCATATCAACAGACCAAACAGAGCCGCAGGTTACCTGAACGAAACAATATGGAGAAATAAAATTTTCGGTAAAGAAATGAAAGGCAGGATTTACAAAACAGTCATCAGACCAATAATGACAGGGATAGGCGATAAAATTACGACTTGACAGAGAGATGAGAAAAAGGATGTAAGAAACAGCAGAGATAAAAACACCTAGAAAAATAGATGGTAAAACATTATGTAACAGAGCTAGAAGTGCAGGTATACGACGTACATGCAAGGTGTAAAATATGAAGGACTGGGTAAGAAATAGAAAAGTAGAATGAAACGATCATATAAGCCGAATGACAACAAATAGAGTAGTAAAGACGGCAAGAGATGGTTCCCCAATAGGAAGACGATAAGTAGGAAGACCACAAAAACGATGGAACGACAACTTACTGGAGGCACATTGAAAAACAGACAGACTCCTGGCTACATAAAAAGAAGAAGAAGAAAAATAACAAAAATTCAAAATATTGTGTAAAAAAGATGCTGTTTTTGTATTGTAGCATTTTTTCTGTATCTTTTTAGCTGTTGAGTTATTAAAAAAAGGAGATTTTTTGAAAAATTCAGAAAACACTATTTTCTCTTTAAACTCTGAGATTCTTTCAAAACTAAACCATCTAAACCAGTTAAACTTCCAGAATATAATATTTGTATATAAATGAAGTAATCAAACAGTAAACAAGTACCACACTTATGCAAAAAGTGGCGTGGCAATCTACATCACGAACTGAACGCAAACCAACACATACCACAAATGTTTCCCTGCACATTCGCCAATTCATTGGGTAAAAGTACCGGGTGGTCCAATAAGCCGATCTATCAGAAACTATTCATGTTCTAACTTTAGGGAAAAAAATTCCTTAGTAAAGTGGCCAAGAGAAATCGCTGGAAATAACTTTGAAGTTTCTGGGTTAACCGCTAGGGGACGTAACCTGTGAAGAAAACTTTGAAAACCAGTTTTTGGGAAATATGTCCAATTATACCAAGTGTTAAATAGGTAAACTACAAAGAGGCATACATTCTGCACAAAGTTGTTCAAGTACTTTTTTTATTTTTTATTTTTTTCAAATAAAGTGTGGGGGAGTGGGAAAGTATTTGTGAATAAATACCCATAACTTTGGTTTGGATCAACCGATTTTAACAAAATTAGTGTCAAAAGAAAGAGTGTGGATGAATTAATTTACATCTACTATAAAATTAGTTCTATATTATACACCTATATATCTATAAATTATTCTATATACCTATTTATTGTAAATTATAATGAAACTGGATTAAATTACAAACAAAATGGCGCAAACCACATGTCAATATCTTCTGTTCAACTCGAGATATGAATAAAAACGCGTAGGTATACATAAGTAAGTATAGTATTGACACACCCTGTATTATAAATTAAATTAAAAAATAAGTCAGTATGTACTTTCAGATTTTTTTATAGCAGAAAAATCTTAACGTTTAAATACGAAAAAATAAAAAAAAAAGTACTTGAACAACTTTGAGCAGAATTTAAATCTCTTTTTAGTTTACTTATTAAACACTTCGTATAATTGGTCATATTTCCCAAAAAACTGGTTTTCAAAGTTTTCTTCACAGGTTACGCCCTCTAGCGGTTAACCCAGAAACTTGAAAGTTATTTCCAGCGATTTCTCTTGGCCACTTTTACTAAGGATTTTTTTTTTCTAAAGTTATAACATGAATAGTTTCTGATATATAGCCGAGAGATCGGCTTATTTTACCACCCGGTACAGTGGATATAGTAACCGATGTGCTTCTAGCGGCATGAGGAAATGGGGCTGATTATCGATGGATTATCCTGATTATATTTGACATCCGAAATGCTTTTAATACATTGCAGTGGGGTCACGTAATGAGTTCTTTGGAAATAAAGAACTATCCTGAGTATCTGGGGAATGTGGTCGATGATTATTTTCCGGGAGGAAGATTGTGGTGGAGAATGGTGTGATGGTGAATGTAACGGCTGATGTCTCGCAGGGCTCCGTCCTGGGTCCGACTCTGTGGAACGTGGCATAAGACGCGGTCTTAAACTGCGAATATGGGGAGAGCGCTACCCCTTTCGCATTGGCGGACAACTCTTGCTTCGGATTACGCGTACGTCTGTCCTTGTTGAGGATTGGATAAGCGAGCATGATCTTTCTCTCGCGGGGGATAATACGGAGGCTGTAGTACTGAAAGACTATAAAAAGAGAGATAGTATTATATTTGAGTGCGCGGCAGCGAGAGTGATGCCCAAAAGGTACGTTAAGTATCTGGGAGTTACTTTCTATCAGGGTGGGAGTTGGAGGAATATTTGAGGGGTGATCTGCTGAGCAATTCAGAGAATGGCTGCGTTGGGAAGGATAATACCCAATATCGGTGGACCCAAATCCGAAAGCAGAAGGGCTCTTAGCGGTGTTGTGCTGTCTGCCGTCCTCTATGTGGCCCCAGTCTGGAGTGAGAAGGTAGAAATATCAACTTACAAGAGGCTCATGGTACGCGTCGACAAAACTAATCTGCTGCGGGTAACATTTGCCTACAGGAATGTGCTGTAGATGCTGTAAATTGTAAACAAACATAATTATATAAAATTTAGTCCTGCGTGCATATTTAACGATGAACAGAGATTTTTACGGTCCAAAAATAAGATGACGCCACTGGACGTAACAGTTTTTGGCCCATTTAAAATAACATTAAGTAGAGAAATGAACGTCTTTATAAAATCAATGCAGTATCAGAAAATTACACGATATGACCTAGCATCATTATTTAACAATGCTTAAGCTCGTATCGCTATAGTAGAGGAGACAGTTAAAGGATACGAGGTGACTGGTGTATGTCCTGTTAATCCAAACTTGTCAAAAAAAATGAAAGATCTCAAAGATCAAACATCGGTTTACAGACAGCAATCCAAACAAATGTATCTCCAAAACCAAACATATCATTTACAGAATTAATGCCAATACCCGGAACACCAAATAACAAAAAAAAAGACGGAAACAACATTCAAAGTTTTCAATTTCTGGCTTCAACACCCTTTAAAAGGAAATTAATTACTATTTAACTGAGAATAAGCCACAATTAAAAGATAAAAATACGTTTATTGACGTTTCAATTTCCACTTCGGAAATCGTTCTCAAAATACAAACAGTAAATTAAACAAATTTTTTTTTGTTACATAGTGAAAAATTCTTCTAATAATTTAATTTTATCTGACTCATTTATATTGACAATTCAGACATACATTATGCATTTTAAAGTAGACGACTTTAAAATGATATTGCCAATATTGTTGAGTTGCGCTCCTGGGACGACTTTACTTATAAGATAGTTCATTCGATTACATGAAATCAATTTTAACTTGAGAATATCCGTCAGAAAAAAATCATAGCATGTAATTCGTCTTTAAAAAGACAAACACATGACATGATGATAGTAAAATTTTCCTGTTAGTGATTCCATAGTAAATTATGAGGGAAAAACCAGGAAAAAAACCTCATAATACTATCCCGACGTTGTAAGTATTTGTTCGTGAATTTAGTTTACCTTCAACAAACATCAAAATTCTGATTTTATATGTTACGTTATTTAAAAAACATAAATGATGTATCCTCTATATGTTACTGACTTACTAATACTAGTATTTTCTTATTAATAACTTTCTCTTTTAATATTGGTAACCAGATCCTACTACATTCTGCCGAGGAATTTACGACACAATTGGCAATGCATGGGATAATGAATGTAGGGTTCAATGGAATAATTCAAATGTAGTCCTAAAAGAAACGGATGGTAAAAAAAGAAAAATCAAAGAAGCGGCTCTAATTATGCTAAATGAGGCCAATTGTGTCGCAAATTCCTCGGCAGAATTTAGTAGGATCTGGTTACCAATATTGAAAGAGGAAGTTATTAATAAGAAAATACCAGTATTAGTATGTCAGTAACATATAGAGGATACATCATTTATGTTTTTTTAAATAACGTAACATATAAAATCAGAATTTTGATGTTTGTTGAAGGTAAACTAAATTCACGAACAAATACTTACAATGTCGGGATAGTATTATGAGGTTTTTTCCTGGTTTTTCCCTCATAATTTACGATGGAATCACTAACAGGAGAATTTTATTGTCATCATGTCATGTGTTTGTCTTTTTAAAGACGAATTACATGCTATGATTTTTTTCTGACGGATATTCTCAATTAAAGTTGATTTCATGTAATCGAATGAACTATCTTATAAGTAAAGTCGTCCCAGGAGCGCAACTCAACAATATTGGCAATATCATTTTAAAGTCGTCCCAGGAGCGCAACTCAACAATATTGGCAATATCATTTTAAAGTCGTCTACTTTAAAATGCATAATGTATGTCTGAATTGTCAATATAAATGAGTCAGATAAAATTAAATTATTAGTAGAATTTTTCACTATGTAACAAAAAATAAAATTTGTTTAATTTACTGTTTGTATTTTGAGAACGATTTCCGAAGTGGAAATTGAAACGTCAATAAACGTATTTTTATCCTCAATTGTGGCTTATTCCCAATAGTAATTAATTTACAATGCCACAAGAAAATAGCTTCAGAACAATATTAAAAGGAAATATTTTAACAAAAAGAGAACAGAAGTGCAAGTAAAATTTCGAAAGAATCTGCACCAATAAAGAAATCGAAAAGAGATATGAAATGTAACACAAAAAGATGATAGCTAAACGCAGAAGATATAAGGAAGCGTCTTCATCTTCTGATGAAAGTGTAGATGAAAATGAACTTTGCGATGATGACGAAATTGAAGACGCAGCTCCAAATGAATACTGTATAATCTGCAATGACTTTGGTAAAGGTGGTGAGCTATGGTTTAGGTGTACAATATGCGTTAGATGGGTTCATCAAGAGTGTAGTGGCTGCGAAAACGCAAAAATGTATATGTGTAACTTTTTGTACAGAATAACAATGGATATATTTTATAAAAAGACAACTGAGCGGTATTACCCCAGACTTCCAGCAAATGCCGCTCAGTGTATGTTTTTCTTAATATTTTTTTATTCGTTAAAAAATAGGTTTTTATGTTACTTGTAATGAAAGTACTTGTAATAAACTGTATAATCCATATTTTACAACTTATTTTTCCGATTTGTCTAAATGAATTTAGATTTTCTTGTAAAGTGAACGTCCTTGCTCATGTTCCCCTACGTATTAAAAGAATTAAGAAATATTTAAACTTATTGGAAAACTGATGACTAATAATCATTAATAAAATTAATATCTTACCACTTGATAACTACTCATTATACAATTATTGTAAATGTGTCGTTTTAAATATTATTTATGATCAATTTTAATTTATTTTAGGTATTATAAATAATGAAGTCAATATATGCTGTTGAAGTTTTAATAAAATGAGTACAAACTGTGTTCGCAAAGTGTAAGTTAATAAATGAATGATTTGTAATAAAGAAACTGAAAACATGTGTTTTGTATTATAATTTAGTTTTTTTTTAACAAATAATTTATTTGTAATGCTAAACATAACATAAATCATTTAAAAATCTGTGGCAAAAGGACTAGTTTCCATGCCAAACACACTATCATCATCATCAAATA
Source organism: Diabrotica balteata (assembly GCA_918026665.1). Classification (NCBI taxonomy): domain Eukaryota; kingdom Metazoa; phylum Arthropoda; class Insecta; order Coleoptera; family Chrysomelidae; genus Diabrotica; species Diabrotica balteata. The sequence continues at coordinate 52,841,065 of OU898277.1, forward strand.
GTTTACCAATTTAGATTCATATGAACGTCTTCATCTAGTTTGGGAACTGATAGACGTACAAAAAATATTAAATCTGTACTGGAATCAGCGAGCTAATATAAAGGTAGAAGACGAAACATCGGACGAAATAGAAATACGCAGAGGAGTGCGACAGGGTTGTATCTTGTCACCGCTTTTATTTAATATCTACAGCGAACAAATATGCCAAGAAGCTCTCTCACGTGCAAACGAAGGGATAATACTCAATGGAGAAGTTATCAATAACATTCGATATGCTAACAATACTGTGATAATGGCAAGAACAGCGGAAGATCTACAACATCTAGTTAAAAGTATGAATGATATATGTAATAACTACGGCATAATGATGAACGTCAAAAAAACCAAATATATGACCTTCAGTAAGAATCCAATTCATGACACCGGTATGACAATAAACGGTACCCAACTTGAAAAAGTAAGCGAATACAAATACTTGGGAACCCTCATTAATGAAACATGTGACCAAAATCACGAGATAAAAAGACGTATCGAAATTGCCAGGTCTACCTTTATAAAAATGAAAAAATTATTTGTAATCGTGGTATTAGAATTCCTCTACGAAGTATAATGTTAAAATGCTATGTATTCTGTACCCTGCTTTACGGTGTTGAGGCATGGACTCTTAAACAGAGAAATATTAAAAATCTTGAAAGCTTTGAGATGTGGTGCTACCGCCGTATACTAAGAATAAGTTGGGTGGATTGAATTACAAATGAAGAGGTATTACATAGAATAAATAACAATCCAGAAGTTATTATGAATATGAAAAAGAGAAAACTTGAATACTTGGGCCACCTGATGAGAGGACAAAAGTACACGTTCTTACAAAATATATTGCAAGGAAAGATCCAAGAACGCAGAAATCCAGGCCGTAGAAGAATGTCCTGATGAGAAATTTAAGAGAGTGGTTTGGCTGTACCACTAACGAATTATTCTAAATAGCAGTTAATAAAATTAGAATCGCCATAATGATATCCAATCTCTGATAGGAGAGGCACTCAAAGAAGAAGAACAAGACATGCTACAACATAATTTATGCGCATTAGTTCCTAAACTAGACATAATTAGTGCAGTAAAAGGAAGAATATAAATACCTGTGCAAAAAGGAACAGAAGAAAGGCACAACATCAAAAGCAAATGTAGCAAAAGTAAAGAGAAACTCAAAGCCATGAAAGCTCTAAAAGAGATAAGCCCACAATATAACCTTTTGTCAATGCAACTGTAGTTATGAACAAAAGTGAATATCAGTAGAAAATTAAAGAATTTGTCACAAATGGAGCTTACACAAAACTTAAAAAGGATCCAACCAAATCATTGGAAATGAAAATATACAGATCACGACATTGTTGTATTGACCATACGACACAATGGCAATCGCTGTGGCTACACGTTTCCACCTCTATATTCATTTCACAGTAGGTACGAATTGTCGTTATTGTCACATTGACATTAAAAATTTTAAACGATGTCCTGAAAGAATAAACAAATAATTAATAAAATGCCTATTACGTTGTATACCGTCCAAGAAAAAAAGCAACTTGTAACATGGTACTTTCAGGGTCATTCAATGCGCGAAGTAATTGATTTATTTATTGTTGCCTTCGAAGATATACCCCTACCACAGTATAAAGAGGTTCCACAGTAGAACCACTCTCGGAAAAATTGGAAGTAAAGTCTGTCAACGCGCAGAGCGACTGCGCTTATTTCTTAGTCGCTCGAGAATCATTCTTCTATTGCTAGTCGCGTAGAAACGTAAGGGTGAACAGTGCCGTATTTTGGTTAAATTGAGTTAGTGTGAATAATAATTGTTAGTACTGTGAAGTACATATTGTGTGAACATGCGTAAAACTCGAAGTGGTATTAGTCGGTGTTCAGCGAAAATGTGCAAGAACAATTCAAAAAATTGTAACTACAGTTTTTTCCGATTTCCCAAGGAAGCTATTAGGTATGTATATAATTTTAAATTTGCTTATTTAACCACCTTAACAGAATAGCATCAATTATTATTGGAAATTGTAAAATGTTGTGCAGTTTTTTTAAATACTTCAAATACAATAATTATATTTACACAGAGGAAAAATGTTCTAAAGATATGTTGATATATATATATATATATATATATATATATATATAGTATATATATATAATATATTATATGTTTATATATATATATATATAAATTCGGGTTCAAAACGTCCTCCGACGTTGTCCGATGCCTTCATCTTCTAATCCTCGTACACTCATTGATCGTCTTATTTTTTGTATCCACGTCATTATTGCCCTTCTTCTTTATCTGTTGTCTGTAGGTATTCATTTCATAATTTTCTTTTGCAGTCTCTCCTCCCCCATTCTCTGAACATGTCCGTACCACGTTAATTGTTTATTCTCAATGCATATATGACCGTTTCCTGTAATTTCATTCTTCGCTTTACTTACTCATTTCTAACCCGGTCCAATCTCGATGTTCTACTGGTGTTTCTTTATTCTCCATGTTTCGAATCCGTATACCAATGTGTTCTTAATCATGGTGTTGTATATTCTCATTTTTCTTTGTTTCCTATCTCGGTACTCCACAAAACTCCGTTCAATGATTTAATTATCATTCTTTCTTTATTTATTCTGCTCTTAATTTTTGCATCTTCCGTATCTTCTTTGTTGAAATGAATTCCCAAATACTTATATTTCTCACAGCTAGTTATTTTCTGCTTAACTTTATTATCCAATATCATACTAGTTGAATCTTCACCTAGGCATAAATATTGTGTGTTTTCTACATTCATATATAATATTATATATTTATGAAAGTTAATAATAGCCGGCAAATTTAGCGTTGTCTAAATAGTGAGTAAATTTAATTTATTTTCAGAGCACGGAATTGGGCAATGTTGTGAGAGAGAGAAGATTTGTTGAAGAAAACTAACTTAAATTTGAACAGATTATGCAGTGTGCATTTTGAAACTACTATGTTTTCAAATAAAATTTGGAACAGGTTATGCAAAAACGCAGTACCAAGTTTATTTCCTTCAATAGAAGACAGTCCTAACCAACATTCGAATGTTGATCAAGGTGAGTTTTTATGTTTGAAAGCTGAAATTTCCATGTAAACCTAAGAATATTCTGCTATTTATATTGTTGACGTACAAATTTGTTGCATTGTAGTGTTGCAATAAATTGTAGCTTGTTTAATATGCAAACAATTTTACTATTTGTTATTAAAAACATATCAAACTTATTTTGTACCTATTTCTTGTGCCATGTTATAGTTTATTAGTTTTTGGTGTAAAAAACCACAACTTATGAAATTTAATTTTTATCTTTAGAATACAAATTTATTGGATTTGCATTTGTTGAATATTTTTGATTTCAAAATAACACAAGGCTTCCTTGTACTTAAAAAAATAATTTAGATTATTAATAAAAAATTAAATGTTGTAGATTAGAGATATTTAATGTACAATATGATACTTTCTTCATATAAGACAACCTATAAACTTCTGTTGTAGATGATGAAAATAGTTTTGATCCAGTAAATGAGGAAGAGAATTAGCTACCGTACCGCTAGGTGGAGAGGACAGCGAAGTTGTTCTACAAAAAAATCAAACAACTCAAACTTTGGAAAAAGTATCTACCTATAGCCCTAAAAAAACCAGCTACGAAAAACTATAAAACAACTGCAAAACAAGAATTTTCGATTAAAACAAAAATTGCAAAAACTACAAGATTCTCGAAAACCCGATTATCTTAAAAACGTCACATTGGATAATTATAAATCACTAACCGATAAATTTTGTTCTGCCAATTAAAATTTAGCAAATTTTATTAATATTCAAATTGAACAAAATCTGAAAAAAAAAAGAACGGTCGGAGATATTCAAACGAATACAAAAACTTTTGTTTACAACTATATTTTAACGGTCCAAAACTGTATAAGAAAAAATTAGTTAAAGAATTTTGCTTGCCCAGTGTTACAACATTACACAAATTTGTCACACCTATATCTGTCAAACCTGGAATAAATGACTTAATTTTTAATATACTTAAAAAAAATGAATAATGTTTCTGACCTGATAAATTATGTATCCTTTGTTTTATGTATCCTTAAATGTATTAAAAACCATTGAGATTTAAAACTTGCGCAATACCGTTGATATTTTAAATACCGTTGAAAAATATAAACATTGAATTGTAATATTGTTTTTTATTTATTAAATCTTTTGTTTTTGTAATATTAACATTAAGCCGCATTTTTTATTTTAATAAATAATAGTAATAGGCTCAGAAAGTTTTAATACGGCTCTGTAAGGTTTACCAAAGGAGCGTGCTTGCTCCGCCGAATCTACCACTGGTGAATTATCAATTTCGTACTTTGCCGGCATTACTTCCTGAGATCAAAGTGCCGACAAACGAGTGGTTTTACTGTGGAACCTCTTATACTGTGCCCCTACCAAGTATTACAACAGTTAAAAATACCATTAAATATTTTCAAATTTCGGGATGTGTAAACAGTTGTAAAAAGTGTCATGAAGGTAATCAACCACGTGTTAGACCTGTCGATGAGAAGCGTCAAAACAGGGATATAGATATTTGTGTTTTTGTGAAAGCTAGTGAACCCTGCAATAGTATACAAATTGCTAGTGAAGTTAACGTGAATGCTCGAACTGTCCAGAGAGTTCTCAAAAGGAATGGGTATCACTGTTTTAATATAAAACCAACAAATGAACTGTTTCCGGAAGATAACTTTAGGCGGATGGAGTTTTGTGATTTTATGTTAGATAAACAAAATGAAAATGTATACTTTTTAAAAAATATTTTATTTTCTGACCAACCTTCATTTTCTTTACATAAAAAACATAATCCAACCGTTGCAAGGTATTATTCTCGGAAAAATAATCACCTGTGTTGCAGTGCGAACGCAGCATCCGCAAAAGTTAAATGTTTGGACTGAGATGTTAGGCTACCATATTGTCGGTCCATTTTTTATCGATGGAAACCTAAACGGGCACAAATATTTACAAATTTTATAAAATTGGATCATTCCGGCAATTCGACGAATTCCCGTTAATTTTCAGGAGGTTTATTTTCAACAGAAGGGGTGTCACAACTCCAGAGCAACTATTGACTTCCACAATCAAACGTTTCCTTATCGACTGATGAGTACACGTGGTACAATTAAATGGCCCGCTAGATCCTATGACTTAGCGCCTAACGATTTCTTTTTTTGGAGTTTTCTCAAAGAAAACATTTATAGGCATCAGTTTGAAAGGGCCACAAACTTCAAAGGGCAAAATGCTTCATTTCTCTGCAAGCATTACACCAGTCCTAATCCAAAATGGAATTTTGGAGTAGGACAAATAGTAGATGGAGGAGACTTAAATAGGACAGTAGATGGAGAAAAAACTTGTATGACAGATTAGGTTACTGTTTAGCACAAGGAGGCGGAATATTTGAGCCCTTAATTCATTAATCTGCTTTTCTAATTTTTATTTTTTGTTAGGTGCCTACATTTTACGAACTTTGTAGGTTCCTAATTAGGTGATATTTTTTATGTTTAAGTTTAAAAGAATTTTAATGTTTTTTTTTTATTTAAAAGTACAAACAATTCTTATTCTGATTTTTTTTCTTCTTTCTTGTCTTATTGTGATAAGCTTTGTCCATAAAATTTGTACAGTTTACAATGACAATAAAGCATATTACTTATTTACTTACCTATTTATTTTTATTGCTATTAAGGCTAAAAAATAACCAGAAAATTAGTTTTTTCGAGCATTATAATAAATATTCTCTAGAGATGGGATTGTAATAAATCTTAATTCCTAAGGTCAACAAAATAATGTCGTTATCTGTATACTTAGAATAGTTATTTACACAAGCATTTAAAAACTGTACAGAGGGAATTAAGATCATTGGTGAACATAATAGAAATAACATTCGTTATGCTAACAATAGTCATTATCGCTGAAAATTAGAAATGTAGATGCTACCTAACACAATTCGCTATACTGGGGAACGGTTTAGTTTAAAAATAAATATAAAAAACCAAAAAATAAAGATATTGAGAGTGGATGATAATAATAAGTGGAGTTTGGATTACTGAAGATCTAAATCAGAAATCATAAAATCAATCAAGAATAGAGCAATTGAGAGCAGCATGCTTTAAAATCTTTAATCTTGGACTCTGAGACAATCGGAGAGAAGAATGATAGACGCCACTGAAATGTTCTGTTGGAGACGAATGTTACGAATTCCTTGGACCGACCGTAGAACAAATAATTCAATTTTAAGAGAGCTAAAAGTTAGCCAGCGACTCTCTAGTAAAGTCCATCTCCAACAATTAAAATATTTTGGGCATGTTATGAGAGCAAACACAGAAAACATGGAAAGACTCATAATACAAGGAAAGGTAGAAGGACGAAGATCACGAGGAAGATCCCCAACAAGATGGATAGATCAAATTACAGGAATATGCTAAAGACCTATGCATGAATTAAAAGAAATGACCAGAGACAGAGATCTCTGGAGACGGACAATACACGACATCACGTCGACCACTACACTCCTCCTGGGGGGTCAGGATTGAAGAGAGAGAGAGAGTTTTAAGATGAAGAAATTTCTGACTAACCAAAGACTTAATCTGCAAATCCGATATCGAATGGTAAAAAGTTATATTCACTATATTTTTTTTATGGCGCCGAAGTTTAGGCTGTCAATGTAGACTTGATGAGAAAACTAGAAGATTTTAAGATGTAACTTCTAAGGAGGCCTTTTAAAATACTATGGACAGGAAATTTCGACCATCATCGATCCTAAAATATATTTGGACCTGTTTAAAGAACACGGCACTGTAAGAAATTTAGGGCAAGATTGTCTCATTATGGACTGGAAATCTGCTTTTGGTGATTTTCTAAAACCAGTCGGCTCCTGGCATTTGAAGTTTTCCGATGCCAAGAGATTTATACTAACAAGAAATCGTAGTGGAAATGTTATGGTTCAGGGAGAACCTTTTTATTGCTTGGACATGGGAATACCCAAGTCAATTTAAAAAAAAAGGCAAAAAGTTGGAGCATCTTTCTCCAGAAGTTATTCCAATGGGTGTACCAGTAAAACCTGCTAAGTTAACGGATGTAAACAATTTATTGGAGCAGCATTTTGGAAGGGAATGAAAAACAAATGGAATTTAAAGTTCTTTAAAGATGTTTTAGAGGGAATAGCACAACCATTGATAGAATCTTATTCTGAAGAAGTTCTTGATGAAGACCTTTTTTGTGAGCCAGTGAGAACAGGAGACGATATAGACTTAAGAATTTAGTTTACAATATATTATATTTTGCTTGAAAAAATGTCTTTAAACAACAATAAAAAAACTTTCTTCCTAAATTCAGTGGGATTCTTATTTTTTTTTGTAGCATAACTTGCCAAATCCAAATTGACGGATCAAAACTTGCCTTATCCATTGTTGTTTATTTTCTTTTACCAAAGTGATGATATTGTATGTTTAAATAAATGAATGTTTAAGTTTTATTACATTTTATTGTATATTAACACTTGGTGTACCTTTTCGCTCGTAAAAAAATATCCTCGGTATAGATTTTTTCGATTTTACTAAAAACTTCATAACGTGGATAAGACAAGTTTTGATATGAGACGCCTCATTTTATCTGGCGTGCATAAAAAAATTATCCCGGTTTAAATCTACGGCAACTATAGACATAATATACATTATTTTATTCGTACTTTCAGTTGAAGAATAGATTAAATTATTTCAAATGTACTAAATTATTAATCTCTAAAAATCTCTAAATTACAGTTCTATCGTAGCTCGTCACAAATTTCTCAATTCGAGTCTATATTTCCGTCTAAAACATGGCGTTCGCGTGCTGACAAACTTCAAAGGGGGATCTGAGAGTGGGCATTCTGATTGTTTATTATTCTGTGATATTACTATGATCCATTGAAATTTAAAATCTAATGTCAGTGATATTCTCAGTAGGCCAATAAGGTAAATATGATGTAAAGTGAAAATTATTTTATTCCAAGTGCAATAATTAATATAAATTTCTAGAAAAATAAATACTTAAAAATGTCAATGTCATGTAAAAGTAGGCTGGTATCATATTAACAGCTTTCAAACATTAACTAGAATTAATATCAAAATTTCAGTGTTTAAAACTAAAATAGTATACTGATGAAAAAATGTGTGAAGAAAATTGGACGAAAATAATCATTCCTAGTGGCACTGTAGATCCTAACAAAAATGCTGTCATCGAAATTCCAGTTAACTTAAAAGGATCACATGTGGTGGTGGCAAAAAGTACAGTGAGTATAAAATTTAAACGTCTTCTTATTCTTCTTCTTTCTAGTATGAAGGCTTTAAAGCTTGTTTCTTCTTCAATATTAGCCTCCTAAATTGTTTAAATTGTCGCACCATCTTTTTCTTGGTCTGCCAATACTTTTTCGTCCATTTGGTGACTTATCTCGTGCTATTCATACTATTCCATCCTCTGCCATTTTACTGATGTGTTCGTTCCACTCCGGTTTTCGTTTTGACACGCATCTATTTATGTCTTTTATATAAAATGCTCTTCTTTTTGCTTCTCTCCCTATCCAACAGAATTTTCCCTGATATTCATCGGAGTATTTTCATCTCTGTTGTTTCTAGCAGTCGTCTTGTTTTAGATGTGCCAGGTCTCGTATCTGCCGTGTATGTTTATATAGGTCTAATTGCTGCTTTATACATTCTTCTTTTTGCGTCTTGTTTTAGGTGTTTGTTCTTCCAGATTGTGGCATTAAGAGAATCCGCCGCTTTACTTGCTTTTAACTTCAATATTTTTATTTTCATAACTAGTTATATACCTATATATATATATATATATATATATATATATATATATATATATATATAATATATATATATATATATATAATATATATATATATATATATATATATATATATATATATATATATATATATATATATATATATAATATATATATATATATTCCCAGATATCTAAACCTTGCTTCCTGCTTTATTATTTTCCCATCAATTTCGATGTTACACCGTAGTGGGTACTTAGATGTCATACATTTGGTTTTTTCTGCTGATATTATCATATTGTCTTCCTTAGCTGTTGAATTGAAAATATGTGTTAATATTAATTTGGAGCTCGTCTTCTGTCTCGGCGATTAATGCGGCGTCGTCTGCATAACATAATATTAAGATTTATTTGTTCCCTATTCTGTAGCCATGACCTTTACGTACTGCTTGTATTATTTCGTCCATTATTATATTAAAGAGCCGTGGGCTCAACGAGTCACCCTGTCTAACTCCACTTTGTACTGGTATACACTGTGTTAGTTTTCCATTTATCTTTGCCTGTATTCGATTATGGAGGTAGATGTTTTCGATGGTTTGTATAATATTGAACTGGTGTAAAGACTAATTTATTATTTCTAATATTAAGCTTTATATATGCTAGGTTATGATAAGTTTGAAAACTGGTGATAAGTAATCGTAGATTGAACAGAAAACAAAGATCGTTAAAAAGGCATCTTAGAGTACTGAAATATCTTTTTTACTTTTCACTTTTTGTTATTTTAAAAAATAACTAATATAAGGATTTGATGAAGAAAATATTTATAGAAAAGCCCCTAATAGGGTACAAATATACAAAAGAACAGTAGCAGTTAAATGAAAGACGTAAAACTAGGTATAAATAATGCCAGCAAAGATCCAGAATCTTCGATATCGTACTAGTTTCGTGTGTTTCTAGCTCAGGAATCTAATTTTCTTCTCCATCAATTCTACTTAATCTTAGTCGTGAGTACAAGTTCTAAAAAGGATCCATGAAAGACGTACCTCAAATAAGAAACCTTGCCCTGTTTCACCACAATCAACAGTTCTCAGCCTAATCCTAATAATATTTTAAGTAATCTTCTCAAAATCTACATTTTGCATGTTTTAATTATATTTATTGATTTTAAATTTATTGACCATGTCTCTATACCATACCATACGTAACACTTAACCACACGAAGTCTAAGATTTAAAGGTACCTTTGACATAAAGGTGTATGTGTTCAATAAGTTCTTAAGGAATTTAAACTTTTATTCAAATTACATTAGAGAATATTGAACTTTATATTCGCTGTGAGTTTCGCCGGTAGCGCTCTCTCGCGGTTTGAAACTTGTACTTTTCTTGTAAAATCAGTGTAAATGAAATATGACAAAACCAGAAAAATAGATATATATTTAAAAATACAAAATAATGAACTGAAATATTATGGTAAACTGATTAATGAACGAATACACAGAATTAATAGTAAAAATAATTACGCCTTGTTATTTTATTCATTATAATTATAATATTTAAGATATAAGTTCTTGCGACTGGATGACTACTTACGCAAGAGGTCATTGAGAAAAAGAAGAAGTTTATATGAAAATATTTAATGGTTAAAGCAAATATTTAAGGTTATAGACGCTTAAAACGTCTATATTCTTTAGTTAAAGCTTACCTTTACCTCTGTAACGTTGTAAGTTGTAATTCTTGTTTTTATTTTACATTTTTATTCTGTTTTTGCTCAGTTATTTTTTGTGTGCATTTATCAATTTGTTTTAATTCTTCTTCTTCTTCTTTCGTTTTATGGCCTCCACCTCTTAAACTTGTTTTAATTTTATCAAAATGGATATTAAACATTATACTGGTTTTAAGTCTATATCACATGATATCCCATTTCAACCAGCTACACCAAAAATGGGAAAAGGTTTAGTTGATGCAGGGCATGTACGCAATGTTTCGGAATATAATAGCTTTTTAATTTTACACCATACAAATATCATGTTTTCATTATAGGTTATTTACTTATTTTTCTCGTTGATAGCAATAATCCATTTTTCTCTTTGAACTATTTTATGCTTGGCAACAGGAAATGAATAAAATTTACAATGACTGTTGTACCCAGTATTTTTACATGTATCATATATTTTTCTTTTTGAAAAATCCATATTTGCGATTATTTGAATGTTTACAAGTTAAATGCACAAAACTGCCACTAACAGCGTTGGTGAAAACTGTCAAATCCCCTCTACTCATCGGCTCACAGCGAATACATGGTATAATATAACTCAACAACGATTTACAATAGGTAAAGGAAAGTACAAATAAAAAATGTTCAGAATAACGTTAATATTTTTAAAATTAAAAACTATACAGCGTGTCCCATTAAAAAAACCAAGTTATAAGCAATATCCGATATAACCGAAAGTAGCAAATAGATAAAAATATTTTTATTAACCAGTTCACTCTTCAAAACTCCTTCATTCCTATTTTCATGATACGATTACCTTTAGTTATATATATATATATATATATATATATATATATATATATATATATATATATATATAATATATATATATATATATATATATATATATATAAGGATCACTCAGACGAGTGGTGGGTTCTTATATCGGTCTCTAGGTGGAGAAATAAAAGACAAAGTTGATAGGCTACTTTATCTATTTTGAAGACGTTTCGCTTTCGAGTTTTGAAAGCATCATCAGTTCATCTAAAAAATTATTACAATATGAGAACCACACAATCATGGAAACGATGTTAATTGTTACCTTAAAAAGATATGTAGCAGTCAATGTTATTAACAAATATGTGAATGAAACTAAGTAAATGGACATAGTACGCTGATCTTGTATAAACAGTTAAGCAACTAACAACATATATGAACTTGTACAAAAATTAGCACAGCAATTGACCATGTGGTCCAAAATAAATTCAATGTTATTTATGTTAATAAGTGAGAAAGAACCAAGAAAATCATAAATAACCTCCAACTATTTAATGGATATTAAACTTTGATTTTAACTTTAGGTAGCATTATAAGTAATATTAAAAAAATTCTACAAAATAGTGAATATGAAGTTACCGATCAAAGCCTTATGGATGTCGCCGTGAAAATGGCGTTAGATGAAACAGGAACGAACTAACCGCAAAAAGACAGCCAACCTTGAGGTCAAAATTACTTTTGACAGATCAACAAGGTGTAAATACCAACCCAGAATTTTGGGCGGTTAATTTAATTTTTTTATTTTATAACTGAGTCTGGATGACTACCAGGTTGTAAAGGACAACAACAGTGAAAAAAGTTGGTAGTGTACACACAACTCCCCTCACTAACCGGCCCAAATTTACAAACCGGAGATTTTCATTCAAACTCATAATAATGTAATGACGTTAATCATGTGGCAAGTTAAATAGCCAGGTGTTTAACGATATTATAATTTCCATACAGCCCAAGGTTCAATATACTTGGAGCTGTGATTTGTAAAGGATTCTATGAATCAATTACAATGTTTGTATTATTTTATATATAATTTAAAACTCTAATCAAAGAATTTAGTGTAATGAAATGCAATATGGGTTGCATATGTAATAGTAAAATTAAGTAAAGAAATTAAGTTATTTAATTGATATATTTATTTATTTTATTTCTATTTATGTATGTAAACTATTTTATGAAAAGTGGAAAAAAGTTCAACTAGTACACCTAATATGACATTAATGTAGTGAAAAGATTAAGTAGCCTAATTCTGCAAAATTAAAGCATGATATATCTGGCTCAAGTTACTTATGTCAGTTCTCTTATTCAATGCATTAGGATGTTTTAATATTGAACACATTTCCAAAAACTGTCTTTTCGCTAGATTGCGTTCAGTGGCAAGAATCTTAACTTCATTAAAATCCACTTCATGTTTTGTATTTATCGCATGTTGTGCTAGAGCACAAGTGTGTTTCGATAAGTTAATGTCGCTACGATGTGAAGTGAGACGACCTTTCAATGATCTACCAGATTGCCCAATGTAACAAAGATCGCAATTAGCGCATGGAATTTTATAAATTGTGTTCACTTGTTCCAAAGTGGACAAGGGTGTTTTAGTTTTAGAGAACAAATTTCTAACAGTTTTTGCATTCTTAACAGCAATTTTAACAGGTATATTATTTTGTTTATACAATTTAATAAGCTTCTCAGTAACTTGAGGGAAATATGGTAAGGAAGAGTAATGCGTGATAGTATTCTCAAGATCGGTATTATGCAGAACAGTGCTATTTATAGAATTATTAGAGATGTTTATAAGTTGGTCACCATCGGGTATGTCATAAATTGAGGATCCATAACTATGCGAATAGAGGTATTTATTGATGATAGAGGAAGGATATGAATTCTCTATTAGAATATTTCTCAATAACTTAAAGGATTCCCTTCGATTAATTGGATGTGTCAATTTATTTAATCTAAAGCTTAAAGCTTTTATCAGGTTTAGTTTGTATTTCATAGGATGACAGGAATGGTAGTTAAGGAACCTATTAGAGGCCATTGATTTTCTATACCAACTTGTGGTTAGGGTGTTATCTCCCATTCTGATGACACGCATGTCAAGGAAGGGTATACTATTGGTGGTAGTGTCCTCAAGTTCAACAGTGAACTGTAAATGAGGATCAAACTCATTAAAGTGGGATAGGGTACCCTGAACCTTGTCAGGTGGTAGGGCTAATAATAAATCATCCACATACCTTTTAATAAAAGGGATTTGAAAATCCAAAAGACCCAAACGGTCAGAAACCAAATCATCCAATACAAAGTTAACTAGGATGGGAGAGATTGAGATTGAGGAACCCATGGGTTCCTCAATCTCTCCCATCCTAGTTAACTTTGTATTGGATGATTTGGTTTCTGACCGTTTGGGTCTTTTGGATTTTCAAATCCCTTTTATTAAAAGGTATGTGGATGATTTATTATTAGCCCTACCACCTGACAAGGTTCAGGGTACCCTATCCCACTTTAATGAGTTTGATCCTCATTTACAGTTCACTGTTGAACTTGAGGACACTACCACCAATAGTATACCCTTCCTTGACATGCGTGTCATCAGAATGGGAGATAACACCCTAACCACAAGTTGGTATAGAAAATCAATGGCCTCTAATAGGTTCCTTAACTACCATTCCTGTCATCCTATGAAATACAAACTAAACCTGATAAAAGCTTTAAGCTTTAGATTAAATAAATTGACACATCCAATTAATCGAAGGGAATCCTTTAAGTTATTGAGAAATATTCTAATAGAGAATTCATATCCTTCCTCTATCATCAATAAATACCTCTATTCGCATAGTTATGGATCCTCAATTTATGACATACCCGATGGTGACCAACTTATAAACATCTCTAATAATTCTATAAATAGCACTGTTCTGCATAATACCGATCTTGAGAATACTATCACGCATTACTCTTCCTTACCATATTTCCCTCAAGTTACTGAGAAGCTTATTAAATTGTATAAACAAAATAATATACCTGTTAAAATTGCTGTTAAGAATGCAAAAACTGTTAGAAATTTGTTCTCTAAAACTAAAACACCCTTGTCCACTTTGGAACAAGTGAACACAATTTATAAAATTCCATGCGCTAATTGCGATCTTTGTTACATTGGGCAATCTGGTAGATCATTGAAAGGTCGTCTCACTTCACATCGTAGCGACATTAACTTATCGAAACACACTTGTGCTCTAGCACAACATGCGATAAATACAAAACATGAAGTGGATTTTAATGAAGTTAAGATTCTTGCCACTGAACGCAATCTAGCGAAAAGACAGTTTTTGGAAATGTGTTCAATATTAAAACATCCTAATGCATTGAATAAGAGAACTGACATAAGTAACTTGAGCCAGATATATCATGCTTTAATTTTGCAGAATTAGGCTACTTAATCTTTTCACTACATTAATGTCATATTAGGTGTACTAGTTGAACTTTTTTCCACTTTTCATAAAATAGTTTACATACATAAATAGAAATAAAATAAATAAATATATCAATTAAATAACTTAATTTCTTTACTTAATTTTACTATTACATATGCAACCCATATTGCATTTCATTACACTAAATTCTTTGATTAGAGTTTTAAATTATATATAAAATAATACAAACATTGTAATTGATTCATAGAATCCTTTACAAATCACAGCTCCAAGTATATTGAACCTTGGGCTGTATGGAAATTATAATATCGTTAAACACCTGGCTATTTAACTTGCCACATGATTAACGTCATTACATTATTATGAGTTTGAATGAAAATCTCCGGTTTGTAAATTTGGGCCGGTTAGTGAGGGGAGTTGTGTGTACACTACCAACTTTTTTCACTGTTGTTGTCCTTTACAACCTGGTAGTCATCCAGACTCAGTTATAAAATAAAAAAATTAAATTAACCGCCCAAAATTCTGGGTTGGTATTTACACCTTGTTGATCTGTCAAAAGTAATTTTGACCTCAAGGTTGGCTGTCTTTTTGCGGTTAGTTCGTTCCTGTTTCATCTAACGCCATTTTCACGGCGACATCCATAAAGCCGGATTTATAAACGGACATAAACATAATTTTAGTCTTTAACCATAAGCTTATTATATAAGCATAATGTTAAAAGTTAATAAATAAATGTACCCATTTAAAAGCATCCCTAATACATAAGACATAAATTTAGTCCTTAAAACGTGACCTTGAAAGTTGGTAACTTTCAACATTTATGAATTAAGTATTAAACATTATGGAATTGTTGGAATATGCGCATGCGTTGGTAGAATCATCTGCAGTTTCCTCCTATACATAACCCTACTATTTTAATTTAATGTTTTTGGAGCGAATTCAACCACATATTTATTTATTTCACTTTTCTATGAATCTAAAGACCAGAAAAAAATTCTTCATGCTCTATAAAAATTTGGTTAGGTTTGTATTTTCTGAAGTAGTTCTTAAATATTATGGTTATGTATTATGTCTAGTTATAAACCAATCTTAAATATTATGAATTATGATTGTGGTTGAAGTTATGTTTATGACTTATGATTATGTACTATGTCCGTTTATAAACCTGCCTTAAGGCTTTGATCGGTAACTTCATATTCACTATTTTGTAGAATTTTTTTAATATTACTTATAATGCTACCTAAAGTTAAAATCAAAGTTTAATATCCATTAAATAGTTGGAGGTTATTTATGATTTTCTTGGTTCTTTCTCACTTATTAACATAAATAACATTGAATTTATTTTGGACCACATGGTCAATTGCTGTGCTAATTTTTGTACAAGTTCATATATGTTGTTAGTTGCTTAACTGTTTATACAAGATCAGCGTACTATGTCCATTTACTTAGTTTCATTCACATATTTGTTAATAACATTGACTGCTACATATCTTTTTAAGGTAACAATTAACATCGTTTCCATGATTGTGTGGTTCTCATATTGTAATAATTTTTTAGATGAACTGATGATGCTTTCAAAACTCGAAAGCGAAACGTCTTCAAAATAGATAAAGTAGCCTATCAACTTTGTCTTTTATTTCTCCACCTAGAGACCGATATAAGAACCCACCACTCGTCTGAGTGATCCTTATATATATATTGGATTGACGGTCGTACTCCTTTTTCCGATATATATATATATATATATATAAATATATATATATATATATATATATATAATATATATATATATATATATATATATATATACATATATTGTTATGCTATTTAAATTGTATTCTATTGCTTATTTAGAAAAGATCCTGTCTATATTTATTAAATGATCTAATCTCCAATTAATCACAATAAATCAGCATTAATTAATTACAATCTCAGGATATTTAACTTGTACTATTTACCTTTGATCGTGGATTCAAAATATTTTCCAATTGGCTTCCTAATTGGGATAGGTAATATGACCTGAATAAAATACACAGAATTTCAACTGAAGTATATGTGAGATGTCCTTTATTTTATTGAAATTTTATATAACAATCAATCCGGTAATATTTGCAATACAATACTTTAAATATATGAGAAGTTGTTTTCTATCATGGACCCAAATGTTATTTTACATTGATTTTTAATATGTGTTATAACTAAGCTCTCTTTATAATTTTTTCTTTTTTAAATGATCGCAAAATTAACTGTCTCTATAATTTATTCAATTTATTTAATTTATAAATGAAAACCACACTCCTGCTCTAATGAAAATTGACTGACCTTTCGTTATCTGCCGTTGCAATTCTATGGCCACGCCATAAAAAAAAAACCTTTCTCTGCTTCTGCTCCTATTTTGGTCCAGAAGACGTACACCTTTCTCCTCTCTGTCCTTGTATCTGCAACCCAACAACTCGTGTAATTCTATGCAGCCTCCTTTTGAACCAATCTCCGCGCCTGTTTATAACTTCAAATGTTTCCGGCTTCGTCTGCTATTAATATTCTTATAACCTTTTGGTTTTTCTATCTCTCTGTACCCCGTTCCTCACACTCATCAGCTTTTACACAGCAAATAAACACACCCGGTAAATTACGTCTTCGGGACTTCAAACAAACACAAACCACAAAGCTCCTTCCTTCTTGGGCGACGAAAACTGACTAACTCCTTTCCTCTCTCCTATCTCATAGCCAAAACCACCCCTCCTTGCATTCAAAAATTGACCAATAAAAATCTTCTACCTCTGTGACGTATATCGTTATCAACCAACTCTCTCTATTAAAACGTCATTCGGGTAATTCCAGAAAACAACATTCTTTAATTATTCTAACTAAATCTATCTGCTTTACAAATATTTCTTACTAATAGCTACAAACGATACCTGTTTCTCAATTCAATGTCTTTTGTTAATAAACTTTAACCGATATAATCTTTCGGGGGGAAAACCACCGCACATCCCGGTCTATTGTTTAAACACTTTCTATATACACTTTTATTACGGGTAAATCCATTTCACAATACCCGACTTATTTAAATTTCTTATCGATAATATTTGAAAGTCTTGTCTCTGAAGCCTAATGAACAATTCTTCGAACAACTTAAAATACATATTTTGTCTTATACAGGATGTTTGAAACTTTATATGCCCGTGTCTTTATGAAATATCAATAATCTTAATTTTTATTTAAGTAATAAAATTTGTATATCGGTTTTTTATTGCTAATGGACATTCAAAAATACAACAAATCCCCGCCTTTGTAATCGATAAAATTTATCAATCTATGCAACTAAATTTTCTCGAGACAAACTAAAACGCACTTCCTGTATGCTAACTGTACTTATGCTACGTATTTGTGGCCACTCGGTTTTCCTTATTTATCAGCGTTTCATAGTCTCTTAAAATTTTACGCAAATCATTTTCTTTGCCTTCTCCACATATCCATTTTGTGTCTCTCCCATCAAATTCTTCGCACATATTCACCGTGTACTCCGTGTCTTTTTCAAACACCACTGTCTCCATTGTGTCCTCTTCATTTTCCTTTGTTTTTTCTTCTATTGGGCTCGTCCCTTCTTTTGAGGAATCCCAAGTTTTGCTTTCATTTCTTGTCAAAATCTTTCCATCTTCTTCTTCTGAGCTCGTCTCATCTTTTGAGGAATCCCAGGTTTTTTTTTCCCTGATTTTTTCTGACCTTTTCCCCTCTTTCTTCCTTTTCCTTTCTTCATCACCAGGTTCATTTCCACCGTTTGTTCTTTCTCTGATTCGTCCGTAATTTGTTTCTCTTGTTCCTTATCCTGTTCTTCTTCTTTTTCCTTTGTTATTTTCATCGTATTGGTTTTGAAGTCGATCACTACATGTTTTTCCGTTAATTCGTCAACGCCTACAATCATGTCATGTGACATATTCGGCATTATTACACATTGAAGTGCATACATATTTTTTTTCAATCGTACCATTACTCGTATACCTTCATTTATTGTTGCCAATGTCCGTTTATTTGCGCCCACTAAATTCACCCTAGGTATTTTATAAATTAGACTTGTTAAATTTACTTCTTCGATTAATTTTCTGTTGACCAGTGTTATTTCAGAGCCTGTGTCTATCATAATTTTAATTGGTTTCTCATTTATAAATCCATCCACAAATTTTAAATTAACTCCATTTCTCTTTTCATTGCTTCCTGCCAGTTTAATAAATTCCTTGGGGTGACAAAAAATTCCTGTTTGTTTCTTCGTTTTTAGTGAGCGCCTTCTTGAAAACACGCCTGTTGTTCTTCTGTGTTTTCTCGCCCGTCATCTTCTCTCTCATATTAATTTTCTTTTCTTTGCATATTATTTATTTCTCTTCTGTTCTCTTTTGGTCTATCATTCCCGTATCGGTTACCGCGAGATTCCTGTTCATTCCGTGGGTTATTGTATCTGTTTCCTTGGTATGGGCGGTTATTTCTACTCTGATTTTCCCGATCCCTGTTTTCATTCCATCTCTGGGTTCTGGGTTCATAATTCTCTCTTCCTTTCGGTCTATTTTCGTATCCCCGTCTAGGTATGAATTCTCGTCTTGGATAATCTCTTCTAAATTTTTGACCTCTATCTCTATATTCTTGGTTTTCTCTTTGTCTATAATTTTCTTGCGGTCTTCTTTCTCTTCTTTCATGCCTACGTGATTCTCTCATTTGCAAAAATTGACATAAGCTGTCAATGTCCTTGTAATTTTGGAGATTTATGTGGTCTTCCAAGGTATCTTCAAAGTGTCGCAATATCAACTCTACCAATTGTTCTGATGAATAATTATATTGCAAATGTTTTGCATTATTATAGAGTTGTAATGCGTACATCGTTTCTGATACGCCCATCCTCTCATGGTATTTTCCATTTTGTAACTCTTTATTTACTTGTAGTTGCTGGATTTTTCCCCAGAAATAATTTAAGAATCTTCTCTCAAAATCTTGCCAATTGTCAAATTCGTCTTCCTTGCTGACAAACCAAAGATTTGCCTCTTCTTTGAGATGGTTTCTGATGGTTTCCTTTGCTGTTGCAAACGGTCCTATGTATTTGACTTTTTCCTTTAGGATATTTATAAAAGGCACTGGGTGTAGTTTCCTTATATCCCCGCCAAATCGTACTTTTACGTCTTCTGTGCTATGTACGATAACTTCCTTTCTTTCTATTCCTCTTATCTCCATCTCTGCAATTTGTTTAAATCTCCTTTCCGTTTCTTTCCGGTCTTCTTGTAGCGCATTTTCAAGTTTTATTTCTATCTGTTCTAATTCCCTTTCTTGCATACTCTGAATATCCTTCATTTTAGTTTCGATTTCTTCTCTCTGCAATTCTAGTTTCCTCTCTGTTTCTTCCCTACTTCTTTCTAAACAGACTTTTATTTCGTTTTCATATTTGTCCATACGCGTTTCCATTTTTTGTTCCATTTTTCTTTGGTTTTCTTCCAATTTGTCCAATTTTTGTTCCGTTCTTTGTTGTGATTCATCCAATTTTTGTTCCGTTCTTTGTTGTGATTCATCCATCTTCTGTGATTGGAGTTGCATCATTTGTATTAATTTTTCTATTCCCGATTCTTGTTTTTCGGTCTCCATTACTGTTGTGTCTAATACGTCTTCCTGGTCTGAATATTCTTCCTGTTCTGCTTTATACTTCTTGTTTTTTGTTCTCTTTGCTCTTGTTTCTTGTGTTTGGCATTTATTCTGTTTTTATCCCCGCCAAATATAAAATTCTACTGGTCTGTTGCAACAAACGGGACTTTTCTTGTTCAAATGTAATAACTCTTGAGTACGAGTATCAAATTTCAATATCCCACAAATAAATCAAATGGTAAAATATCAAATGTCAAATTCAATCAAATAAATCACGTATGGTAAAATTATCAAATGTAAATATCACACAAATAAATCAATTATGGTAACCTATAAATTGTCAATATCACGAATAAATCAATTATGGTAAATTGTATCTTAAAAAAAATATATAAATCTTTATGTCCTCAAATTTTACATAATATTTCACTTTATCCACGGCATATAAACTTTCAAATATCTGCTCGTCTACTCCTATCCTTTCAAATTTGCCAACTAGAAATATTTTTCAAAGCTTTACACGTTGGGGGCCATTTTGTTATGCTATTTAAATTGTATTCTATTGCTTATTTAGAAAAGATCCTGTCTATATTTATTAAATGATCTAATCTCCAATTAATCACAATAAATCAGCATTAATTAATTACAATCTCAGGATATTTAACTTGTACTATTTACCTTTGATCGTGGATTCAAAATATTTTCCAATTGGCTTCCTAATTGGGATAGGTAATATGACCTGAATAAAATACACAGAATTTCAACTGAAGTATATGTGAGATGTCCTTTATTTTATTGAAATTTTATATAACAATCAATCCGGTAATATTTGCAATACAATACTTTAAATATATGAGAAGTTGTTTTCTATCATGGACCCAAATGTTATTTTACATTGATTTTTAATATGTGTTATAACTAAGCTCTCTTTATAATTTTTTCTTTTTAAATGATCGCAAAATTAACTGTCTCTATAATTTATTCAATTTATTTAATTTATAAATGAAAACCACACTCCTGCTCTAATGAAAATTGACTGACCTTTCGTTATCTGCCGTTGCAATTCTATGGCCACGCCATAAAAAAAAAACCTTTCTCTGCTTCTGCTCCTATTTTGGTCCAGAAGACGTACACCTTTCTCCTCTCTGTCCTTGTATCTGCAACCCAACAACTCGTGTAATTCTATGCAGCCTCCTTTTGAACCAATCTCCGCGCCTGTTTATAACTTCAAATGTTTCCGGCTTCGTCTGCTATTAATATTCTTATAACCTTTTGGTTTTTCTATCTCTCTGTACCCCGTTCCTCACACTCATCAGCTTTTACACAGCAAATAAACACACCCGGTAAATTACGTCTTCGGGACTTCAAACAAACACAAACCACAAAGCTCCTTCCTTCTTGGGCGACGAAAACTGACTAACTCCTTTCCTCTCTCCTATCTCATAGCCAAAACCACCCCTCCTTGCATTCAAAAATTGACCAATAAAAATCTTCTACCTCTGTGACGTATATCGTTATCAACCAACTCTCTCTATTAAAACGTCATTCGGGTAATTCCAGAAAACAACATTCTTTAATTATTCTAACTAAATCTATCTGCTTTACAAATATTTCTTACTAATAGCTACAAACGATACCTGTTTCTCAATTCAATGTCTTTTGTTAATAAACTTTAACCGATATAATCTTTCGGGGGGAAAAACCACCGCACATCCCGGTCTATTGTTTAAACACTTTCTATATACACTTTTATTACGGGTAAATCCATTTCACAATACCCGACTTATTTAAATTTCTTATCGATAATATTTGAAAGTCTTGTCTCTGAGGCCTAATGAACAATTCTTTGAACAACTTAAAATACATATTTTGTCTTATACAGGATGTTTGAAACTTTATATGCCCGTGTCTTTATGAAATATCAATAATCTTAATTTTTATTTAAGTAATAAAATTTGTATATCGGTTTTTTATTGCTAATGGACATTCAAAAATACAACAATATATATATATATATATATATATATATATATATATATATATATATATATATATATATATATATACCGGGTGGTGAATCGTCAAACGGGCCATAGGAAACTCAATGGGAAATTTTAAATTGTTGAATTGCAGCTTCCCTAATTATTTTAGATCAAAAGCATAAAAAACTATTTGTAGAGGACTAAATTCTGAATTAAAAACAAATGTTAAAACCGTTCTACGAATCAAATGTACTTCAAAATTTTGCAAAAATATAATAGATTTTTCAGACCAACCCTAAAAGTTAGGCCACACGTAATACAAGAATATATTATAACTTGTGTGTTTTATCCTATTAATATCAGATGTTTGACAATTTGAATTGTCAATTTTTTTATTTTATGATTAAATTATAAACAATGAATTTTACTAAATACTTTTACTACTGAACAATATTACTTTGTGAACAATAAATTATATTGTTTACAAATCGATCAATATAATGAAATGTACTCATTTGACGAAAAATCGCATAATGTATTCAGGCAATAGCGCGAAACTTTTCCTGTCACTACCGGATCTTTATTTAACGTAAGATATTCTAATCATCGAGCAATAAGACAAAAGAGGGAATCTAATCCTTATGAAAAGGAGACCAAAAAAGTGGCCTCTGATGGCGGACATATTCCGGATATGCGATAATGCGAATGCGCCAAATTTAAATTTTCCGACACTTATCAACAGTAGCTATATAATATTTCGCAGAATCTGTCTTAGACGGGAAAGTTTTAATTAATTATTAATGATAAGAGTCTAAAATGCGACACAATTGTTAAAAAACTTCAATATAAATAAGATTTCATGTTACATTTGGGACAAACAATAACATAACCCAACTAAATTTGATGTCAAACAAGGAGAGAGACTCTCTTTACTTGTTTAATGTGGCCTCTAAAGATCGCACTTCCTGTCTAACAATATGTTTGCCCCCACTACCTTTACATTCGCTCTATTGTCTTTTTGCTCGATGATTCTAATACACTTAAATTTAATTCCATGTTAGGTTAAGTTATAAAACAATTCAATAAATTCCAATATACTGTTACTGTTATCTTTATTCCTAATAATAATATATGATAATTTCTAAACATAAAACTATAATAAAAATGTTATAATAAAACTAATAAAAATAATAAATCACAAAATTTTGGCTATTTAAATAATAGATATATAATATAGGTGATTTAAATATTGTCAAATATTAGAAACGTCAATATGACAAAACGCAACACGTAATACACATTTTTTCACAGAAAAATGTATTATAATTTAGCAAAATTTTGGAATACGTTTAAGTCGTAGAATAATTTTAACAATTGTTTTCAAAACATATTTGAGTCCTCTACAAATAGTTTCCCATGACTTTTGGTGTAAAATTATTAGGGAAGCAGGAATTCAACAATTTAGAATTTCTCATCGAGTTTCCTATGGCCCGTTTGACAATTCACCACCCTGTATATATATATATATATATATATATATATATATATATATATATATATATATCCCTTTTCTTCTGTGAAATCCCTTTCGGTTCTGATATCGTAGTGGTAACTGCTCTGGAAAATTGGTCGCATTTGATGTTCTTCTGGCGACGTGCAATTCTCTGGGTCTAATTTCTTCAAAAGCCTCTTTATAAAAAATTATGGTCGGTGTGTCTTTTTTTACTTGGAATTGGACTGCGTTTAAATGAAGAAATTATTATTGTCGGTATTTTTCTTTTTACTTATGAATAGGGATTGAAACTGAGCGTAAAGTACCACAAAATTTTTAAAGTCATCTTTGTCCATTTTAATCACCTGAGCATCTACGGAACTGATTAATTGCTGCCCATCCCAAGGTGTTACGATCTGCATTGTTGGCTGTTTTTTCACAGACCTTTCAATTATAGCGTGCTCTTGGTCAGCTTCTAAATGAGTGTGTCCGCTCAGTAACTATTTATGGTTAACTACTTTTAAATTAGGGCAGATGTTCAAAAGCCAAAAGTAGCCCATCATTACCATAACAGTGCGCTTTTGACTAGGGCAATTATCTTACCAAATAACCAATTCCTCCACATCAGTTTGTGATTGAACTGTCATAGCTCATTTAGTTAATGCCGAGACAATTTCATGGACCCCTTTCCAGCTTCGGATTCATTCCAGGTAAGGCAATACGATTTATTTTCTGTGGCGTCGTATATCGTGAAATCAATAGTCCATAATTTCAGCTTGTAGAAACTTTAGTTATTTGTCAAACAAGGCGTAGGCAAGAATTTCTGCAAATCACACATTATAATTTTAGTTGTTCCAGCTGATTTTCTGCTTCTCTTTCTATCATTTGCTTTCATTTTGTATCGACTTTCTGCTTCTTGAAGATGCTGTTTACCGCGCGCGAAATAGCATACCCGATAAACAAATCCGACAGCTCATGGAGTTATTATGCTTTACCTCGTTCTCCAAAGGATACACTATTTTTTCTTATAAGACTATCTAGGCCACCAGTAATACTTCACATACCATCTTTTGCTACAAATAAGATAATTAGAACATATATTAAGGTTGGCCACAGTATTAAGTCCAAATCAGAAAAAGTACTACCCTTTACCTCTACGGTACAGATATATATATATATATATATATATATATATATATATATATATATATATATATATATATATATATATATATATTATGATCTGCTTTTTCTTATATCTAAGTGTCGCAAATTATACATAAAAAACAATCTCAAGGTGCCATTTTATAAAAATAGTAAATCCGCTTTTATTATCAAAGGAAATTATCACAAATATATTTTATTATCAAAGGAAATAATATGAAAATTTTGAAATATTGGAATCTTTGTTCATATGTTTTTGTACAAAAAAAATTTTGAATGTTAGAAAAAGAAACCTGTTAAATCTATTACGCAATATTATAATTATCCTTTGACGTTAAAAAAAACTTTTATAAAATTTATGGTGTCTTAAAATAGTGATAATTTTTGTTCTTTTGATGGTATAGAGTATTTTATTTAAAACATACAAAAAAATTCTGTCATAAAAATTATTGACTGATCTTTTAAATTACACAAGACGATGTCTCCTTTCGACCAGAACAGCCAATCGGTCTTCTCCGTTCTAAGTATCCACCTATCAGCATACCTGCAACTATTTCTCCAAAAACTCGAGCAGGCCTCTTTTACCAGTACTCGTTCAACAAACTCCAAAATTCGCTCCTCTCTTTTATATACTAACAATCTCTTACTTAAACTTTATAGAATCTAGGAGGTATTCGACTTCTCAGCTTTGATCTGTTTCTCGTTCCACCTTTCAGCCACTCACTTTTAATTATTAACACCACTGGCACTTACTTCTTAACTGACTACAAAAAACTTCCGCTGCTTCTCTCCGATGACCATCACATAATAATCTTTTTACTCCAAATTTTCAAAACATTCACTCTCTTTTTTCCCATTCCAAACTCGCTAACCAATCAGAAAATTCCTATATCCCGCCTTTTATTTTATATCAGAAAAACCCAAGAATCGCTTCTAAACAACTTTCTTTGAAAATGATAATGGTGTTTATCTTATACTTTCTAAATACAATATCCACCTGCGGCTTTTGGCCTTTCCGGCGAACTAAAAACAAAGGCTTTTAAAATATAATCTACAAATACCGGGAAACAATTATCTATTCATATTTAAGTATTTACAGTATTTATGTTTTTCAGTCCTTCAGGGTAAAACTCATTATGGATAAACCCACTGCTTAAAACTAACTTATAACAAATATTTACAAATCGGTGTACAGGGCGTTGCAAATTTATGTGCCTGCGTTCTATAACAAAATAAAAATTTTTATTATATCTTTGATTGATAAAATGAATCATAACAATATATATATATATATATATATATATATATATATATATATATATATTATATATATATAATATATATACAGGGTGGTCCTTAAGTAATTGTACAAAAAGAAACCGCAGATTCTACGCTTTAAAATATTACGATTAAAGTCAACTTGCTTTAATAAAATGTTGATATTAAAAAAGATACAGGGTGTTAAAGTGGAAATTTAAAATTTTATTTTTCGCTATAACTTTCATGTTTGTAAACATTTATGTATAAAAATTTACAACTGGGTACTATTTAATATTAGGAATTATAATTTGATGCATACTTTGATATAGCCAATAGAGGGCGCCACATATACCACATACGTGGCATACATTTGCACTTAACTTTTTTGTTCTTTAAGTTAGCGGTATTTTTGATAAAAAATATTAAAGATACATTATTTTAACAAAGAAAAGGTATACCTGTTAATAACTTCAAAACTTAACAGTTTTCGAGATAATCGCATTTTACAAATCAACTGCATAATTCTGATTTAACGCAATTACTCCAGACAATGAAAGAAAAATAGATAAAAACATCAATACTTCTAAATTTTGTTATAAAATTCCTTTAATAAAGTTAATAGTTAACGAGATATTAAATAAAATAAATATATCAGCAGGATAATTAATAATAGAATTCGATAAAATAACAGAATAATTGGATTTTACATTAAACATTTTACGTTTTGTATTAAATTAAAGTCATAATTAAAACATTTTATTTACAAACCAAATTAAGAAATTGTTAAACTAAATAACATTAAACTTTTTGTCAAAGTAAGTGTTCGATATGTCCACCATTTTCTTTAATTCATTTGTTAATGCATTCTATAAAATATTGTCTCATATTAAATAGCATCATTGGTTCTAAAGAAACAGCTGCAGTACTTATTATAAGTAGGTGTAACAATAGGTATTCGTTTGGGATTTTTATGAAGTAAATAATTATATTAATATTTTACCACATAATCAAGGAATATGACTATCACGAACAATCCAACGTTCAGGAAAGTTTTTTTTAAATACTCTCACTCCCCTTTCTCTGTAATGTATTGGTGTACCATCTTGCATAAACCAAATATTTAGCCTTATGTTTGATGACAATTCTTCCAATAAATCAATAAAATCATTTTATAAAAATCTAAATGAATCTAACCATCCAAATTGCAAGGTAATTCGCATATCAATAAAATATCATTCAAAATTCATATTTAAAATGCATGTCCTATGGTTTGGAATCATTTGTAATTATTTTTTACGGATATGCGAATTACTTTGCAATTTGAATGTCGAGATTTATTTACATTTCTTATAAAATTATTTTATTGATTTATTTAAAGAATCGTCATCAAACTTAAGGCGAAATATGTGGTTTCCATAAGATGGTACACCATTACGTTACAGAGAAAGCGGAGTGAGACAGTGTTTAAAAACAACTTTCCTGAACGTTGAATTTTTCGTGGTAGTCATATTCTTGTGGTAGATATTAATATAATTATTTAGTTCATAAAAATTTCAAAAAATTACTTATTATTATACGTGTAACACTTATAATAAATACTGCAGCAGTTTCTTTAGAACCAATGATGCTATTTAATATGAGACGATATTTTATGGAATGTATTGACAAATGAATTAAAGAAAATGGTGGACATATTGAACACTTACTTTGACAAAAAGTTCAACATTATTTAGTTTAACTATTTCCTAATTTGGTTTGTAAATAAAATGTTTTAATTATGCCTTTAATTTAATACAAAACGTAAAATGTTCGATGTAAAATCCAATTATTCTGTTATTTATCAAATCCTGTTATTTTATCCTGCTGATATATTTATTTTATTTAATAATTCGTTAACTATTAACTTTATTAAAGGTATTTTATACCAAAATTCAGAAGTATTTATGTTTTTCTTTAATTTTCTTTCGTTGTCTGGAGTAATTGAGATAAATCAGAAATATGTAGTTGATTTTTAAAATGCGATTATCTCGAAAACTATTGAGTTTTGAGGATATTAAAAAGTATACCTTTTTTTTGTTAAAATAATGTATCTTTAATATTTTTTAATAAAAATACGCATAACTTGAGGAGCAAAAAAGTTAAATGCAAATATATGCCACATATGTGGCATATGTGGCGCCCTCTATCAGATACATCAAAGTATACATCAAATTAAAATTTCTGATATTTAATACTACTTAGTTGTAAATTTTTATACATAAATGTTGACAAACATGAAAGTTATAGCAAAAAATAAAATTTTAAATTTCCACTTTAACACCCTGTATCTTTCTTAATATTAACATTTTATTAAAGTAACTTGACTTAAATCGTAATATTTTAAAGTGTAGAATCTACAGTTTCTTTTTGTACAATTACTTAAGGACCACCCTGTATATATATATATATATATATATATATATATATATATATATATATATATATATATATATATAATATATATATATATATATATTCACACATATAATTCACACATATTAATTATTATATCTACCTTTCAGGCAGGAGGTGGAGCATCGGAAGAAAATGGTTCAGCACAAGGTTTGTATCTTCCTTCTTCTTTCAGTACTCCGTCTGATTATCGGCAACTTATACGTAATATTTGTTCGTAGATCCTTATCTCAAATGATTTTAATTTTTTTATTAATGTGTAAGTAAGGGTCCAGCTCTCCATGCCATACAACAATGTGGAGAATATGTAGCAGCGTAATAATCTGATTAAAGTTTAATGTGATATCTCTATTAATGAGAATTTTCTTTAGTTTATAGAAGAGGTCTCTAATTTCTTTAATGCGGTTTGTACAATAACTAATATTGTTTTAGTATACGTTTAACTCAAGATAAGTCAGGTTGGTTGTAGTTGGTTAAAACTATAAGTTTTGACTATTTTTTAACAGTATATTATCTAGAAGCCTATTTGATTCCTATAATTGTATGTATCACTTGGATATGTTGCTTTTACTATGTAGAAATGTCCTATTCCACATTTTGTCTAATATATGGTATTTTTAATGGAAATTTCTTGATTGACTTGACTTCTATTTAGTGTTGTTGTCATCCATCCTATTTCAATATCTTTATATGAGATACATTATCTATTCTTATCTATCATCATTTTGTCGAATCTTGTAACTTGCAAATTCTCATTTAAATTTGACCATGACATTTATTTCACTTTTTCCACTTCCCTAACTTCTTTTCGATTTTTATATAACTATTCGTGACATAAATATTAATACGCAGTATAAACACAGTTTTTACGGCTGACAAACTGAACGCTATCAAACGCCATATTGACATTACTGACTGTCTGTGAAGTGACAATAGAAAAAACTCGTATTTTTAAGAGAAAATAACAAATTATGGCTCAGGAAATGGATATTGAGCCGAGAACCATAAATCGCATTCTCAAACAAGACTTCAAACTTGTTACTTTCAAACGACAAACAGGACAACGCCTTACCGTTGCATTAAAATAAAAAAGGAAAACCAAAAATCAAGACGCCTATTATCGGTGTATGGCAAAGAGCGTTAAAAAGAAATCCTCTTTACAGATAAAAAATTTTACTGTGGAGAAAACTTGTCGTCATATGACAATGGAATCGGGAATTGGGATTGTGGCTGGGGATATGTAAGTATGTCTACGGAAATTAACCGCATGATTGGTGGTCCCTATTCGCAAAAAGATATTGATGAAGTTTTAGCCCTAAAGATAAAAGTTCTTTCCCTATTCTTCTATTTTATGCGGGATAGTGTGAGATACATTGGATATTAAGAGTTTTTTACTTGGAGTATTTGGTCTACGGACTTAAATTTATATATTGTTTACAGCGATAAAACCTCCATTGTTTGAAAAAATTCATCTAAGATTTGTTTGTTGGACAAATAAATACAGATACGATTGTTGGTAATTATTGATAAAAAAGAATATTTTTGAAAAAACTAGAGTGCCTATCGCTAACAAGTATTCTTCTAGTGCTAACAAATATTCTTCTTGATATTATTGAGACAATTGAAAACTATTGTTTTTAGTTTGACTGTTGTTATTTACTGACAGCAGCTGAGTAAGATAAAGGTGGTTGTGAAGTAGATTAAGATACTTCATTGTTATTCTCAGTAATATAAAATTTCATTTTTAATCACCATCTGATTATCCTAAATACGGACCTGTTCCGCTTCAGGTTTTGGTAGTTACCTTTCATGATAAAAACTAGTGGCGATAAATGGATGGTACAGTATCGTGCGAATTAATGTGAACAAACTGAATTCATTTGTAATTTATTTTTAAATATGATTTATTTAGGACAAAGGTAAATTTAGATACACTTACATGAGATTTTTTCATTAATTAGTATTTACTATGCCCCCTTTTAGTTTTATGATTTCCTTGAGTCTTTTAGGCATGGAATCCACAAGTTTTTTGCAATTGTTTTGTGATTGCTTCATCTCTAAACCACACCTTAATCACTGCTTCCACCATTTTTGTTTTTGTCGTACAGTTAAATTTTTGCAGTTTAGCCTTACATATTGTCCACAAATTTTCAATAGGATTAAGGTCAGATGAATTCCAAGACCAATCAAGAACGATAATATTATTATCCTTAAAGTATTTCATCATGACCTTCGATACATGGTACGGAGCTGAATCTTGTTGAAAAATTGCAGTCCCTTCGGCCTGTACTTTGTCAATCTCAGCAATTTCTATAGCTAAGCGTTGCCTTAGCATGGCTTTGTACTTTTTACTGTTCATCATATCTTTAATAGGAATAAGAGTGCCAGTTCCTGAGTATGAAAAACAGTCCCAGGACATTTTTTTGGTGGGATGTTTAACTGTTTGGTTAATATGGCTAGCTGAAAGTGACTCATTGACTGCTTTTCGTACGAATGTTGATCGCTGGCCCTGCACTAGGAAGTGGGTCTCATCAGAAAATAACACTTCCAATTTTCTGCACTCCAATGAGCGTATTTTTTGCCCATTTAGTATATTTTTCATCATAGGCGCTGTCAGAAGTTGTTTCTTCTGCGGTCTCACTGCTCTTTTCCCGCGTACCGTTAAGTCGTGAATTTTTATTCCAGCTTTTCTAAATCTTACTGGAGGTCATAACTTGTTTTTCTGGGATAAAGCTATCGCGCAAAATAAAGGCTTCATCATTCAGCTTCAAGATTTCTTTTTTTTTTCTTTTAATTATTTTGTTTACTACACCCACACTTACACAACACTCCTTTGCAATGTCCCTTTGAGTCATTGGTGTATGCTTACTAAGTGTTATGATCCTTTTCTTAGATATGTCTTTTCTTAGAAGTGATATCCATATTAAAAAGTTAAACCTGATTGCACAGTTAAATCATTGAAAATAACACCAACTTGCACATAACCTGAGATACGACAAATATATAATAGGTAATGATATAAATCACAAAGTACGTGTTTTGAACAATATACTAATCAGATTTTGAGGTTATGTTGTTTTTTTGACAAAACAGTTGACAGTCAATATTGGTGTTGGACCATCGAGCAATAAGACAAAAGAGGGAATCTAATCCTTATGAAAAGGAGACCAAAAAAGTGGCCTCAGATGGCGGACATATCCGGAAATGCGAATGCGCGAAATTTAAATTTTCCGACACGTATCAACAGTAGCTATATAATATGTTTCAGAATGTGTCTTAGACGAGAAAGTTTTAATTAATTATTAATGAAAAGAGTCTAAAATGCGAAATAATTGTTAAAAAACTTCAATATAAATAAGATTTCATGTGACATTTGGGACAAACAATGACATAACCCAACTAAATTTGATGTCAAACAAGGAGAGAGACTCTCTTTCCTTGTTTAATGTGGCCTCTAAAGATCGCACTTCCTGTCTAACAATATGTTTGCCCCCACTACCTTTACATTCCCTCTATTGTCTTTTTGCTCGATGTGTTGGACTCACATATAGTTTGTTAATGTTTTACCAAATTACACAAAGATTTTTTTCCAAAGGTGGAAACTGAACTGGAAATAATCTCAGACAAGGAACGGGAAATGATAGAATCGATTATGCACAATGAACTAACACTATAACACTGTATGATGGTGCGGTGTAAGAATATTATAATTCTTATTCTTCTTCAAGCAATTGTGCTTGTTCATTGGCGAATTAATACCTCTTTTTCGCCAAGTGCTCGGTCAGACTGACCAATGAGCATTTTTCGCGCGCATCGTCCCGCCTTCCTTATCTTTTCCAATTGTTCCATTGGTCGTTTGGCTTGGAATTTAGCGTAAAATATTATGTATAAATATTAGTCGAATTCCGAGCCAAAGACAGTTCACATTTTTACCTCAGTCTCTCCCAGATCCCCAAACTCTAGTGAGCCGATCAGCAGCGCTCTGCCTCGACTTCCTCACCTAGACTCTGAAGCTTGTCTTTGTGTTTCTACTTAAAACTGAGTTTTATTTATACAACAACACATCAACTGTTTCACATGTAAGAAATTCGACATGTCTTTTTCAAGACTTGTTCCGAATTCAACTGCATGTACAGCTCTGAAATGGATAAGTGCCTAGGGTATATCGTATACTAGACACGAACACCCCAGCGTAGAACGTACAACGGAGTAGACGATTTTAGAGGTCTAACTCTTGCTAAGACGACACTATGGAGGTTATTACTCCATCTTTTGCGCGGTCTTCCGATTCTTTTTCTGCCGATTGGTGACTTATCTATTGCTATTTTAGCGATATGGGTCTCCTCCATTATACTTATGTGTTATTCCATTCTTTTTTCTATTTTGTGTCCATTTATTTATACACTTTACATTACATTTTCTTCTATCTAACGATTGTTATTACTATGTAAATTTCACAATTTGTCAGGATCGATCAAAAAAGCATGTATGCTTATTCGATATCGGCGGCGCGCCGGACTCTCATATAGTTTGTTAATGTTTTACCAAATTACACAAAGATTTTTTTAGCAGCAGTGGAAACTGAACTGGAAATAATGTCAGACAAGGAACGGGAAATGATAGAATCGATCCTAGGTTACGAAGAAGAAAGAGAAAGACTAGTTATAGCACCAGTTCGTCAAAGGTATCAACTAGTGGACCAAATGGAATACGTCGAAACGGGTGTAATTAGAAAAGATATTAGCGATTTTCAACATGCCCGACGTAAGCTAGTTTTTGATGTTCATGGTATAATTTCAACACTTCCTGATATAAATAAAGGTAACTTTTAGTATTTATTAGATAAAGGCTTAAAAAAATTTTAAAAAATGTATTTTTGACTTTTTTTGCCAGAGATAAACTCCGTATCGAAGTTTTGTCATAATTATTTTTTGTGGTCACTATTATTTCAAAATATTTTTAGATTACTGGTATTACTCATAATATAGTAGGCTAATGTACTTAATAAGTTTCATTCGTCGTGCATTCCATAGATAAAATTACACTTATGTGTAACTCCACCATAGCACACTTCCACCTGGGTGGGCTATGGTGCACTCTATCCTAAAAATCAAGTCACAAAAATCTATCATAAAAAACCTTCAGGTAAGGGCAAAACCATAGTAGTTCGAATATTTTTGATTTAACCTATTAAGTGTAACCAAATATTGTTCTGATTTAACTAAATTAAGTAAGTATGCCACCAATTCGACACTGCGATAAAGCCCAAGCGGCACAGATTATAATGTTGAACGAGGAAGGATATACACAAAAAGATATCAGTCTGGAGAAGTCAATCTACAGTTTCAACTACTTTGAAAAGGTACCACGATACAGGATATTTTGTTCTAAAGGTTGGTCAAGGATGCCCAAGGTATACAAATGCAATTGATGGCCGTTTTTTTGTTCTTATTCTACACGAAATCGCTGAGTGGCATCGATTTACCTCAGAAATTGGCTACTAAAAGTTAGACAAGTTAATGTGAGTTCAAAAATAGTAAAACGAATATTAAAAGAAGCACACTTAAAGTCAAGAATACGGGCTTGATTTTAACATCAAGAAAACAAAGTACATAGTCATCAGTAAGAAGCATATTCCACCTAGTCAATTACTGGTAGATCAGCAAAAAATACTTTAAGTGCCCCGTTACTACTATTTAGGAACCACCATAAACGACCAATGAGACCACTCAGTTAAGATAAAATAAAAAATTGAAAAAGCCAGATCAGCGTTTGTCAAAATGAGCAAGATGTTTAAGAGCCACGACCTACCCTTAAAAACGAAAATCCATTTATTGTGAGATGCTACGTATTTACAGTGCTGCTCTATGGGGTTGAATCATGGACACTAACCGAGGCATCCATCGGAAAACTCGAGGCATTTGAGATGTGTTATAAACGGATACTGAGGATCTCCTAGGTGGACCAAATAACAAACATTGACGTTCTACGTTGGATGGATGAAACATGTGAAATTATATCCACAGTGAAACAGCGCAAGCTAGAATATCTTGGACATATAATGCGAAACGATCATAGATATAACCTGCGCCAAATTATTACAGGGACAGGTCTACGGGAAGAAGGGACCAGGAAGAAGAAGAATATCTTGGCTCCAGAACTTACGAAAATGGTTTTTCTTGACCACTTCGGGACTATTTCGAGCTGCGGTCAATAAAATTAGAATTGCCATGCTTCATGCTCCATGCCAACATCCGTGACGGATAGGCACCACAAAAAGAAGAAGAAACTTAAAGCCTAAACGCCCTGCCAAAGATACACGTCTTCTCCTAAATCATAAAGCTCGTCGTTTAAACTTTGCAAGAACACATATTCAGTGGAATATCGACAACTGGACAAACGTTTTTTTCACTGATGAGACCAGAAGCCTATTATGGACGCCATATGATCAAGAAAGACTTCAACAAATTATAAGATTGGATTGGCCACCATTCAGCCTGCATTTAAATCTAATGGAACACATGTGATATCAGCTAAAACGCCACGTACGACAAAGAAATCCCGTTTCAAATACAATAGAGCAGCTTCGGCTTGTTGCACAGGATGAATTGAACGCAATTCCCCATTGATATGTCCAAAATTTACTGGCAAGCATGTCGAGAAGGATGCAAGCAGTAATAAGAGCTAGAGGAAGGAATACTCGTTACTGATCATGCAGTTGTTTCAATTAAAAAGACTTGTTTAAGCAATTTAAATTAGCATTTAAGTTAAACGTTATTTTTTTTTGTCGCAATTTTATCCGCATAAAAAGTTAAACTTTTTCATTAAACATTGTTAAAATACCTTTTTTTCACAATAAACGACCTAATTGACCAGAATTTACTTTCAAAAAAAAATTAGAAAAGGTCAAAATATTCGATATTTTTGTCCATGAGTGTATTATTCATGGCTTTAGATTTTCACAAATATTATTTTATTTGTGGATCAATACGTTGGATGTTAAGAACTTTCATATTCTATAACTGTGCAGAAAATACATACCACTTTTTTAGATTATGTGTCTTAAAGTGTAGTTAACAAACTACTAAATTGCACATTATAAAATATGGCGGATAAAAACAATTTTCTATTTCTAATTTATTTTGAGCACACTCAGCAAGCTTGCTGGTATCCCTCAGCAAGCTTTTTAATTTAAATACTTATCCGCCATTATTTACATCAACTCGACGTTTCTGGAAACAGTTTCTGCAACAACTGTAGTATTTTTTTATTTTTGTGATTACTTTTTTTTGTGTCATTGCTTCTTACGTAATTATTTTCGTCTTCTAGCTGTTCCTGCAAATACTTCAACAGTTCGTCAAATTCGTCATTTGCTTTACTGTGTTTCTCTAGCGCCGTTTTTAAGTTTGGAATATGTTTTTGTTTCTTCATTTTTTTTCCAATCTTTGTTAAATTTATCTTCCTAGAGATTTATTTATTTACTATATTTTTTATTTTTAGTTTATACTATTTATAAATTAACAATAAATTTTTTGTAGTGATGAGTAGATTTTAAACGTTGCTGTGATAACTACATGAAAAGAGATCATACTTATGTGCAGATTATGTAAAGAATATAAAGGAAACTTATAACAAAAAGCACTGGCCACACTTGAAAACTTAAATAATTAAATAATTGCAGCAAATATATTTTTAGTGTCCTTATATAATCCGATATTGTTTGTAGTAGTTTTCTACAAATAAATTTTACTACCAAGCTTATTTTTTCTGATCTTTTTCTAAAAATAACATTATGCGCAAGATGAAAACCACTATTTATTAAGGTAGATAGGGAAAGGTAGAAGGCAAAAGAAGTCAAGGTCCCACCCGATACATGGACCTTGTTGCTACTATTGGCTCTTCACTGTCAGAATGTGCTATAATGTCAGAAGATAAAGAGAAATGGAGAAATGGAGTAGAGTGGGAAAAATCAGGTAATATTTTCACGATATCACAATACCTGCATCAGGTTATCGACTAAGAAGAAGATAAAGATAGTGCTCAATCGCAAATTAACCCCTTAATTTGTAATCCCATATTAATCTGAACTTCCTATATACTTATATATTTTAATATTTAAAGTAATAGATATTTTAATTAAGGGGTTATTTACCTTCTGGTAGAATTAGATCAATTGCGAAATAGTTCGACAATAATTTCCTAGTTCGAATTATATTCTATAAAGACTTAAGCGTCTAGGTCCAAAGGTAACAAAAGCCATTATCAATAAAACCTCTTTCCCTGTTAATATAAAACAATCTCTAATTCCTCTTGAAAAGTCTTCCAGAACACCTCGAATATATGACCTACCCAAAATTCACAAATCCGATATTTCTCTACGTCCCATTGTCAGTGCATACAACTAACTGCCCTACACAACCATTGGCCAAGTATTTGACCAAAACCATATACCCTTTAACCGAAAATGCTTCATCCGTCGTCAAAAACTCTTTTCTGTCCATCGAACTTCTTAAACAATACCCTATATCACCTTCAGACATTCTAGTAAGTTTCGATATCGTTTCACTCTTTACAAATATTCCTTTAGACCAAACTTTAAACATTCTGAAAACTAAATATCTCTTATTAAACATTGTATGTGCAACACCTATTTCATCATCCCAAAATCAATTCTACAGACAAATAAATGGTGCCACAAAGGGCTCCCCACTACCTCCAGTAATTGATAAATATCTTTATGGAAGAGTTCGAAACGCTCAAACCTATATGTTTTCTACGATATGTTGACGATATGACGGTAAAAAAAAAATCAAAGAAGCGGCTCTAATTCTGCTAAATGAGGCCAATTGTGTCGCAAATTCCTCAGCAGAATGTAGTAGGATCTGGTTACCAATATTGAAAGAGGAAGTTATTAATAAGAAAATACCATTATTGGTAAGTCAGTAACATATAGAGGATACATCATTTATGTTTTTTAAATAACGAAACATATAAAATCAGAATTTTGGTGTTTATTGAAGGTAAACTAAATGCACGAACAAATGCTTACCATGTCGGGATAGTATTATGGGGTTTTTTTCCTGGTTTTTCCCTCATAATTTACTATGGAATCACTAACAGGGGAATTTTACTGTCATCATGGCATGTGTTTGTCTTTTTAAAGACGAATTACATGCTATGATTTTTTTCTAACTGATATTCTCAAGTTAAAGTTGATTTCATGTAATCGAATGAACTATCTTATAAGTAAAGTCGTCCCAGGAGCGCAACTCAACAATATTGGCAATATCATTTTAAAGTCGTCTACTTTAAAATTAATAATGTATGTCTGAATTGTCAATATAAATGAGTCAGATAAAATTAAATTATTAGAAGAATTTTTCACTATGTAACAAAAAACAAAATTTATTTAATTTACTGTTTGTATTTTGAGAACGATTTCCTAAGTGGAAATTGAAACGTCAATAAACGTATTTTTATCTTTAATTGTGGCTTATTCCCAGTTAAATAGTAATTAATTTAAAATGCCACAAGAAAATAGCTTCAGAACAATATTAACAACAAAATAGACACGTATTGAAATAGCACGTACATCATTCATTAAACTTAAAAAGTTTCTTTGTTGTCGGAATATATGGTAAAAACTACGCCTGAAAATGCTTCGATGTTACGTGTTTTCTACTCTTCTTTATGGCTTGAAAGCGTGGACACTAGAACAAGTCCATCTGAATAAGTTGGCCGCCTTTGAATTTTGGTGTTACAGAAGAATCCTACGAATATCATGAATTCAAAGAATGTCAAACGTGGAAGTAACT
Source organism: Diabrotica balteata (assembly GCA_918026665.1). Lineage (NCBI taxonomy): Eukaryota > Metazoa > Arthropoda > Insecta > Coleoptera > Chrysomelidae > Diabrotica > Diabrotica balteata. The sequence goes on from OU898277.1 coordinate 52,879,677, forward strand.
AGAAGGATAGGAAATGAGGCGGAAATAATATTAACTATCAAAAGACGAAAACTTGAGTACTTAGGACATGTGACGTACTTATTATGCAAGTTGTAATAATGACGCATTATTACAACTTATTATGCAAGGCAAAATTCTAGGAAAGCAAATGTGGGAAGACGAAGAATATCCTGGCTTAAGAACTTAAGGGAATGGTTTGAATGCAGTAGTGCAGAACTTTTTAGAGCGGCAGTCAACAGAGTCCACATAGCCATGATAATTTCCATAGATTTCGATAGAAGATGGAACTTAAAGAAAAAGAAGAAGAATTTTTGAGCTCGCAAAAACTTACGGAAATTCTGGAAATTATATTTTTTTGTTGTTTATAGGTAAAATTTTAGATTATTATTAAACCTGTCTATGTATCCGAGTTTCAAATAAAGGATTTTGGAGGTTAAATTATTACAGAATTTTTCCTTTTTTTGTAATCTGAAAATCAATACGTCACAAGTAAATATTAAATATCTAAAGATGTAATCATTATCATTATGTTAGTACATAAACAAAGAGTGCAGTTACGTATTAATATAAAAATATCTGGAATTCACAAACTACTGCAAGGTTTATGCGTTAAAAGCCTGATTCGATTCATCCGAGAATTTCAACGTAAAGCCAGAGATCCAACTTGGATTTTATACTACTTTATAGTTGAAACCTTTTTGGCTGGTTCGAGCATAGACGTAATATATCTCTGTTTTATTACAGAGAGCAAAGTGACGACGTAATCTTCTTTTTCATTGTTCGTTGTGTCTTTGTCTTTATCAAATAAGTATAGCAGTCTCTTTGTAGTAGAGAGAAACAGAGAAAAGCTTAACTGCTGAATTGATTGCTTGATGTAAACCGTCACAATGAATTAAACGCTGATCACGTGATCACCGCTAAACTGCTGGGTTGACTAGTACGTCGGTCAATAAGTCCCGGACCTAACTATTAAAACAACATTTTTGTGCAAAAATTATTTATTCATCAAAATAATCACCTTTAGCGGCGATACACTCATTTTAACGCTTTTCTAATTTTTAGATGCCACCAACTTTTGCAAAAGTATAAGATAGAAAAAAGGTGATAATCACTGGGGGCCAGATCTGGACTACAAAGTGGGTGCGAAAGCAATTTAAAGCCCAATTAGTGCATTTTTGCCATCGTTTTCATCAACTTGTGACACGGTGCATTGTCTTGCTAAAACAATTTTTTCTTAAACAAATGAGACCTTTTCTTTGCGATTTTAGTTTTCAAACGCTCCAATAAACCAATGTAGTAGTTGCTGTTGATTGTTTCTTCATATTTCAAATAGTCAATGAAAATAATTCCTTGTGAATTCAAAAATACAGAGGTCATAACCTTTCTGGTGGTTTATTGCGTCTTTGGTAGCTTTGGATTAACCCTTAATATCCTAGCGTGACATATACATAAGTTACGCAATATTGTGTAATTTAAACAGCGCCCTGTAAGAAAACTTGTGATAGAATCGCATAGATGGTGTAAGTATTGTGCAATTTGACACTTCCTCTAATGCATGTTAACTAGTTTGCAGACATAGGGTGCGAACATTTTGTGCCTGTAAACATTTAAAATGAGCTGTCGATAAATATTTAGAAAAAATGGACATCAATCTAGAGTAAGTACTTTTATTTTTTATTTTGCAATTTTTTAGCTCAAAAAGTAAGTTAAGCTTTACATAAAGGTACATAGCCTACATCTTTCAAATTTTATTTCAATATTTTACTACCACTTAGTTCTGTGTAGCCCCAAAGTTCAGTATTACATACATGCAACGCTAGGATAATGTGCTACCGTATTTCAGCAAAAATAAACATAAGACGTGATTTTATTCCCAGCGAATTATTTACTAAGATTTATAAAACATTGTTAACTGCCAGTTGGATAACGATGATCATTGATCAGATATCATGTATCAGGTATCAATTTCGCGGTCGCTGTATTATCACACATGTTAATAATATAATACATATTACGATATTCTCGGCGAGTTGAAGAACAACGATTATTGCCATCTGGGGATTTACCAACAGAGAATTTTAAGCTACTGCTCCACTGCTAAACATGTTGCGTGAGTTACCCACCAATAAGAGGAACCTACCATATTAACTCTTTGTAGACAACTTGTTTACCAGTGTTAACCTACTGTCCAATATGCGAGAAAATGGTATTTTCTCTAAAACTGATTTACAAAAACAGACAGATCGAGGTGATTGTAGTGGCATTATTGAACGTAACAAAGGTATAATTTTTGTGCGTTGGTCCGACAATAATATTGTTACTGCTGCGTCTACCTCTTATGGCACTCAACCCATGATACATGTAAACAGGTTTTCTCAGAAAGAGAAGAAAATTATTCAAGTACGTCGTCCTTGTCTCATAGGAAAATATAACTCATGGATGGGAGGGACAGACTCGATGGATCAAAATATAGAAAGGTAAAGGATTGGTATTAGATCAAAAAAACGGTGGTGGCCATTATTTACATGGTTACTAGAGGCATTATTGGAAAACGCTTGGCATATTTATAAAAAGACCGGCAATTCTATAAAACAAATCGATTTTCGCAGAGATATAGCTACTTTATATCTAATGCAGTATGGTACAGAAGCTAAAGGTAAAGTCGACCAAAACCCTCAATTTCGAGCATTCTCGGTAGTCGAATCAGCGACACCGTCAGATTTGACAGACAAGATCACATCTTGATATATATTACAAACAAGAAAAGACGACAATGCGCATTTTAAAATTGCACTTCTGGTGTTAGAACCATGTGTAGAAAGTGTGATTTGTGGTTGTGCATTGATTGTTATGAGCAGTTTCATACAATATAATTCTCTGTATATATGTAAAACATATTTTTTGTTTAAATATATAGTTTAATAAAGTTTTCGCATTTTTTTTATTTTGCTCCCTGTATGTCCTAGAGCAGGGATGCTCAAACGGTCGATCGCGATCGACTGGTCGACCGCGAGTGCTTTTTGGGTGTAGATCTCGAGAAGAAAAAAAATTTTAATAAGTAGGTAGGTAACTAAACTACTGTCAGCAGAGTTAAACGTTTTTATTAATACTGAACTATACAAATACATAGAATGCTTGACTAAGCATCATTGCAATTCAAAGAAGTGGGGACAACAAAATACTGTCCACACAGCATATTTTATATTTACATATATTAACTAATTATTTTATTAATTCAATATTTATTATAATTATTAATCAAATTTGGGATGATATTCTATCAACTACAAAAATGTATTACGTAATAAAATAACACTGCTTGCGGCAAAAGGTGGCTTTATCAAAGGAACGCGCGGCACTTGTCAAAGAAAAGCCGTGTTGTTTCTAGACGAGAGACAGTACAGTCTAGTTTCGGGCGGCGCGTTTGACGGGAACATTCGAGACTTTCGTTCACGCCGATATAAATGTTGCGCCTGCAGGAATTGGAGTTATTCTGAATTGTAACTTGATAGCGATCCTACGTCGATACAAAGTTTATTATTAAATAGTGGAAAATGAGTGCAGTGAAGAAATCTAAAACGTATCATTTTAATAAGGATTGGGAGGAAGAAGAAGTGCGACAGTTGCAATACCTAAGCGTGGTAACTTAGAGAGGCATCATAAAACGGTTCATAAAAACTATGAAAAGGATTTTCCGCCACAGAGTGAATTAAGAAAACGAAAAGTAAGAGATTGGATATCTTGTTTGAAAAAAGAACAATCCATGTTCACAGGACCAGCCAAACAATCAAAAGCTGCTACGATCGCGTCATTTAAAATATCTCATATTTTGGCAAAACACAAGAAACCATTTGAAGATGGATCGGTGGTGAAGGAAGCATTTATTGAAGCGAGTGAGACTTTATTTGGAGATTTTAAAAATAAAACACAAATCATGTCTGCTATTAGAGAACTTCAGTTATCTCGTCCGACTGTCACAAGGCGTATTGAAGTCATGAGTCAAGACATCGCAGATAAACTAAAACATGATATCATGGAATATACATACTTTTCTTTACAGTTCGACGAATCCATCGATATGACAGACACTGCCCAGCTGTGTATTTTTATTCGGATGGTATTCAATGACAGGAAGAATGACAGGCTAAGGAAGAATTTTTGACAATCATTGACAATGACTGGAAACAAAAACGGTTTTGTGGCATTGTGTCGAGCTAATGAAGAATTCCCTTCATTTTTTTCATTCCATTGCATTATACATCAACAAGTTCTGTGTTCAAAAGTTTTAAACACGGAGGAAATTATGGGCATTGCCACAAAAATTGTGAATTTCATCCGTGCACGTAGCTTGCAACGGCGGCTCTTTCAGTTGCAGTTGCAGAACACACTAATTTAGTTCTTCACACGGACGTCAGGTGGTTGAGTCGCGGAAAATTCCTAGAACGGTTTCAAGAATTATTGCCCGAAATAACAGCTTTTCTAGACGAAAGAGGTGATGACACTCAGATTTTGAAAAACGAAAAATGGCTAAATGATTTGGCATTTTTGACTGACATCACAATGCACTAAACACCGTTAACTTGGAGCTTCAAGGTAAAGGAAAAACTATTATTGAGATGATTAGCGTAGTAAACGCATTCAAAAGTAAATTGCAACTTATGATAGATCAACTGAAAAGAAAGGATCTGAAACATTTTCCGTCTTTGAAAGCAAGGATTCCTCAGTTGAATTATGATACGTATGAGGCTGAATTATCAAATATTTTGGGACAATTCGAAATGCGTTTTTATGATTGCAGTAAATTGGAAAATATAGCATCATTTATGAGTTATCCTTTTTCATGTAAAAACATTGAGGAATTAGCTACTGAAATAGCAAGTCAGTTTAATATGAACTCATGTTCTGTTGAAAATGAGTTGGTGCAGATTATATCAGATATACATCTCAAAGCTACAGTATCTGATACAAATTTCTGGCGTTTTATATCTGAAGATAAATATCCGAATGTAAGGCAAATCGCCCTTCAACTGACGGCATTTTTTGGATCAACTTACTTGTGCGAGTCTGCATTTTCTGAAATGAAGATAATTAAGTCAAAATATCGCAATCGACTAACTGACGATCATATGATATGCTTGCGATTAGCACTCAGTGGTTACGTACCATCTTATGAAAAGTATGCTGAGGACATGCAGTGCCACGCTTCAACATCCTAAAGCCACTCCTTAGTTAAGTTTAACACCATATGTAACTCTTTTGTTTTGTAACAACAAATAAACTCGCAATTTTGAATAACTATGAGTTTTTTCATTGATATTGTAGAGAAGAACCTAACTAAACCTAACCCAAACCTTGACTAAAATAATGTACCTATATTGTGCAGAAAGCTAATATCTATATATGCTACGGTACGCCCTACCTAGGTAGGTAGGGTGTATCGTGTATGTACGACAACCCTGCATCACACACACTTGCAGTCTCTCAGAGTCGATCGTAAGTAGTCTAAAAATATTGAGGTAGATCGCCAGCAGTTCAAGTTTGAGCATCCCTGTCCTAGAGTGACATATATGTCACAGCTAATAATTTTTTTTGTTAACTTTTTTTTTTAAATAAGCTCAGAAACTCGACTAGAGGACTCATACGAACAACAAAGTACCATAAAAAATATCATTTTTCAAAAATATAATAATTCAGGATATTAAGGGTTAATTTCTCCGGATACTACCACTCATGACTGTCGATTTGATTTTAGAGTGAAGTAGTGGATCCATGTTTCATCCATTGTGATATACCGACACAAAAGCTCCGAGATTCAATTCGTTGTTGTTAGAGAAAACGTTTCTTTAACAAATGAGGCCTTTTCTTTGCGATTTCAGTTTTCAAACGCTCCAATAAACCAATGTAATAGTTGTTGTTGATTGTTTCTTTATATTTCAAATAGTCAATGAAAATAATTCCTTGTGAGTTCCAAAATACATATGCAATAACCTTTCCGGTGGTTTTTTGCGTCTTTGATAGCTTTGGATGGATTTCTCCGGACACTGCCACTCAGATGACTGTCGATTTGATTTTAGAGTGAAGTAATGGATCCATGTTTCATCCATTGTGACATACCGACACAAAAGCTCCGGTTCAATTGCTTATTGTTTTTGCTCCGATGTTAGAGAAAACGTGGCACACATTTTGAAAACAATTATCTCATACCCAAATGTACCTGTATCATCAAAATGCTACCCCTTGATAACTTTAGAGTGTCAGCAATCTCTTGCAACGTCACTTTGCGGTTTTCCATAATTTTAAGCATTTGTTCGGTGTTTTCAGGAATAACTGCATCATTTGACCTTTCAGAGCGCTCAGCACCATTGGTGTCGGTATCACCGCGTTTGAATTCGGAAAACCATCGTTTAATGGTTATAATCGAGGTAGCAGAGTTCCCATAACACTTTTGGAGCCGTTGTTCAGTTTGTAAGGTATTTTTTCATCAAATAATCGTGATAGATCAACAAACGGCATTGCTTTGAATCCATTTTTTATAAAAATCACAAAACTAGCTTCACTTCAAACACTGTAACTCGGTAGATAATAATACGAATAACATGAACATTTTGACAGTATATTTTTGAAGGATGGGACTATCGAAATGTCAAATGAAAAATTGATTAGAGTCGCCATTTCATGGTTAGGTCTGAGACTTTTTTAACTTCAAATTTATTTAAATAATTTTTGATATTAGCAAATTATTGCTTTACAGAAAACGCAAAAAATATGGTCATAAATGTAAAAAGATAGGAAAAATCATATAAAAAGAGACAAAATGTCGGGCAAACTGATCACATGATAGAAAATTCTTATAAATTGACCTTTATTTAAATTTAAACACATTACAAATATTTACTACGTTTAGTTTAACCTAAAATTGTGACATTAGTTCAATTTACTAATTTTAACAAAAAATTATTTCCAAACAATGATACCCTTTGAATGTAAATATAGAAAATATGGATTTATTACGGCCATGGTGATTCTCATTATGATACTAATAATATTGCACCATTGGTGTCGGTATCACCGCGTTTGAATTTAGAAAACCATCGTTTAATGGTTATAATCGATGGAGCAGAGTTCCCATAACACTTTTGGAGCCGTTGTTGAGTTTGTAAGGTATTTTTTTCATCAAATAATCATGATAAATCAACAAACGGCATTGCTTTGATTCCATTTTTTATAAAAATCACAAAACTAGCTTCACTTCAAACGCTGTAACTCGGTAGATAATAATACATAGATAAATAATATTAATAATATGAATAACATGAACATTTTGACAGTATATTTTTGAAGGTTGGGACTATCAAAATGTCAAATGAAAAATTGATTAGAGTCGCCATTTCATGGTTAGGTCCGAGACTTTTTTACCTTCAAATTTATTTAAATAATTTTTGACATTAGCAAATTATTGCTTTATAGAAAACACAAAAAATATGATCATAAATGTAAAAAGATAGGAAAAATCATATAAAAAGAGACAAAATGTCGGACAAACTGATCACATGATAGAAACTTCTTATAAATTGACCTTTATTTAAATGTAAACACATTACAAATATTTACTACATTTAGTTTAACCTAAAATTCTGACATTAGCTCAATTTACTAATTTTAACAAAAAATTATTTCCAAACAATGATACCCTTTGAATGTAAATATAGAAAATATGGATTTATTACGGCCATGGTGATTCTCATTATGATACTAATAATATGTACTCTTGCAGCCACTCCCATAGATCAAGGATTCACTCATCTGTATATTGAAACTGCAGTTAGTTTGGCATCTTGCCTTGTAATGGCTGTAGTAGTCAGCTATATATCTTATAGTCTATTTATATGCTTGCATTTCAGGTACATTTTTTACAAAGTTATTTATTTGTCTTATATTGTGCTTTTAAAACATACTGAACCTATCTTTGTTTATTGACTGCCTTCTTTGTACTATTAACTGAAGTATAACATCTCCAGGGTTAGGTACTCCTGATTGTCGTTAAAATCTAAATACGGCTAAATGGCAATTACTACTTTTAATGGGAATAAGTCACAATTAAAGTTTAAAATAAGTTTATTTTTGACTTTTCGATTTTCATTTCGGAAATCGTTCTCAAAATACAAAACATTGATAAATTAAACAAATATCTTTTTTTTTGGTACTTGGTGAAAAATTCTAATTTAATTTTATCTGACTCATTCATACTGGATACTCAAAACGGGTTAATTCATTAGCTGGCAGTCGCTCATTGGGGTTTATTGCTATTGTTACCGTTTCCCATCCTTTCTTACATTTTGCGCGGGAGCTGAAATCTTCCTTTAATTAGTTGTCTTGCCGTAAGGAGTGGGAACGATCTAGATCTAGATAGACGTCAGTGCGACATCTATATGTAGCTTAGGGTTTGCAATTATATTTATATAGTCCCTTAGAACACTCTATTGTCTATGGATGTCTGGAGGTGAAATAGGACTCAAAAATATGAGTATTTGTTCAGCTTTACTGGTGCGCAGTATTCGGTAACTGAGCTAACCTTCGGAAAGTGGTGACATTTGCTCTCAGGACTTTCTTCATTTTGTTCTCTCATTATTTTTCATGATTGTACTGAATCCTTTCCTTAAACCAACCTATTGTACCGGTTGGTAGAAGTCTAGTTTTTTGTTAAACGGTTTTGATCACTTTCATGAATAGCTTATAGAGAAAGGATAAAAGGGACATTGGTCTATCATTTTGGATGTTTATGTTGTTATCTTTTTTAAGATCATAATTCCTGCAGAGTTTTACTATGCAAATAATATTACTTCTTACTATAAGTATTTGTTAAACAGGATTGTTATTGCCTCTTTGATGATTTTTCTTCAAACCTTATCATTTCTATCGTAATTTGGTCTGGTCCTGTTGTCATCTAGCTCTGTCCTATAGTGTCTTACCATCAATTTTTCTAAGTGTTTTGTCCTTTCTGTGTCAGGTCTTGTTTCTGCCGCGTATATCATTATTGGTCTGATGACTGTTTTGTAAATTGTACCTTTTGTTTCTTTTCCGATATTTTTATTTCTCCATATTGTTTCATTCAAGTAGATTGCGGCTCTGTTTGCTCTATTCACTTGATCTTCCACTTTAGTTTCGAGCTTTTCGTAGCTAGATAATGTGATGCCTAGATATTTAAACTCCATCACTTGTTCTATTATCTGACCTTCCAGCTCCAATTTACATCTTACTAAATTTGCGGTTGTAATCATGCATTTTGTTTTTTTTTTTTTTTGGAAATTATCATGTTAAATTTTCTGGCGGTTATATTAAATTGGTGCAGCATACGTTGTAAATCATCTTCACATTGAGAGAGTAGTATTGCGTCATCTGCATAGCAGATTATTTTAAGCTTTTTTTTCTTCCATTTGGTATCCTTTTTAGTTCTTCCTTTTTTTAATATTTCATCCATAATCATGTTGAACAATTAGGGACTCAGGGAATCTCCCTGTCTTATCACATTGCCAGCTTCAATAGGATCGGTTAGCTCTTCTACTTTTACTTTTATTGTGTTGTTTTGGTAGATATTTTTGATCGTTATGATTATTCCAAGAGGTATCTCCCTTGCGTACAGTAAGTGGATCACTTTTTTTAATTTGACTTGGTCAAATGCCTCACTTGCGTCATTATAAATATAGCGTGGGTAGATGATCTTCCCGACCTAAAACCTTGTTGTTCTTATGCTAATGTTATAATTTCATTCAGTTTCTTTGTTATCACTTTGTGTGTTCATCACATATTATCAAATTTGTTAATTTGAGTGTTGTGTTAATTAATTCCTCTATAATTTTCCGGGTCCGATTTGCCTCCCTTTTTGAAGAGAGGTATAAGGATGCTTGATCTCCATTCTTGAGGAACTCTGTTTTGTTCTATTATTTTTTGGATTAGTTTTAATATTTGTTTGGTCAGATCTTAATTTCCCTTTTTATTTGCCGAACTAAAGTATTCTTTTCATTTCTGATTCATTTATAATGGTTGTATGTCTGTTGTGTTTATTGTGTTCTGTATTGTAAAAGTATTTCTTCTTTTCTTCACATTTTGTCTTCACTTCCTCTCTAAACCATGGTGTTTTCTTTTTTGATACATCAGTGTTCGTTGCTTTCCTCTCTCCAAGTGATTCTGTTGCTGCGTTAATTATGTTATTTTGAGCTTTCCTCTTCAACTTTAGAGTTGCACTATGCAAATGGTACTACTTCTTCGTACAATCATTTTTGGAACAAGATTGTTATTGCCTCTTCGATGATTTTTCCTCCAAACTTTATCATTTTTATCGTAATGGTTTATTATCTACGTTTAGACTAGTACTCGCATTATCTTTTTTATGTTTAAAACATTCTGACATTCCCTTTCTCAGGTAGTTGTAGTTTCCCCTGTCGCTGTGTTAGTTATAGCTCATGACAAAAAAAATGCATGGGGCTTTTGGCAAAATTAGGTTTTTGTTTTTTTGTAACAGCTTATTACATCCTTAAACACATTATAATTTTTAGCAACAACACTGGTATTTTTTTATTCATTGTACTATTGTCCGAATTACTGGTAATTGTTGACGTGTTAGAAGAACATGAACCGATCATTATTATAGTGACTCTAATTAATATGGTTATGATCCTGGTATTTATGAACTTTATATCGAAATTCTATGAAGGGTGGAAAGACTGGAAAAATGAACTAAAAAGATTGGCTCTAGAAATGAAAGAGTTTCAAGATGAACAACCACAGACGTCTGCAAATTTAAGAAGTTTTAGAATTCCTCTAACTGATAATTAAATTTATTTTATGGTAAATATTATTAAATAAATATTACATCATAACAATTTTATTAACAGCTACATGTATTTGCTTCTATGGTATGTATAGCGTAAAAAATTATATATATATATATATATATATATATAGTATATATATATATATATATATATATATATATTTGAGTCGGTTGAGGAAGAGTTATCGATAGCTCGAGCAATAGAAAAAGGTGAAAAGCAATTGGATGTCATTCGCCGTACGGGGCTATCTCAGTCAACTGTATCTCCGATATGAAAGGACAGAAAAAAGTGGCTTGAAGCGATGATGGAGGCGGAGGCTTTCTGGGCTTGTGGTCAGGACAAAAGCTGAGTTCTTTGCAACTGAGCTTGGAATTGAGAATTTCAAGGCATTTGAGGGTTGGCTGAGCAAGTGAAAGCTGTGGCACAAGATCTACAACTACGGGCAAATCAGCGGAGAGGCTCGCGATGTTAACAAAAACGTAACGGATGATTGGCTAGAAAACGTGTGGCCTGGACTAAAGGTACGATATGCGTCAGACGACATTTTCAATGCTGATGAGACTGGATTCTTTTTTAAAATGACAAAACACACACACACACACACACAAACTCACGTTGCTTTGAAAAAATATTAAAAATCTACGGGTGACCTATAAAGTAAACAAGAGTGCGTGGATGACTGAGGAAATTTTTGAAGAAGTAAAAATACAATGGGATATCGAGCTTAAACGGAAAAAATTCTTCTGATTGTAGACAATTGTCCTGCTCATCCTGTACTGTGCGACCTTCAAAACATTGAACTTTGTTTTCTGCCAGTAAACACAACGAGTGTCCTTCAGCCCATGGACCAAAGTGTCATCAAGAATTTGAAAAGCCATTACAGGAGAAAACTTTTGATGGAATTGGTTGAGAACAATGGCGATCTTAAACAAAACATTCTTGACGCCATCCTAATGATTAGTAAATCTTGGGACGAGGTGACGAGCAATACAATAAAACATTCCCTCAAGCACGCAGGAGGGCTGCAAAATCAAGGATTGACTGATGATGCAGATGACCTGCCATTAGATGTCTGGGGCAGACAGTTTGAACTTACTACCACCTACGGACCGGAAGAGCTAAACAGATTTTGAAAAAACTGATAAAAATGTAACTACAACATCTGGACTTTCTGACGAGGACATTCTACAAGAAGTTCGTCTAGAAGAAGAAGAAAGCAGTAATCCGGAAGTGGAAGCAGAGCCAGAACTATCTCCGAGCCCTCAGCAGGAAACCAACGTCACTCTCAAATCTATATAAAGTAGCAGGTTTTGTAGAACCCTCAACACGCAGAGGCGTTACAGAGTACATAGAGAAAATTAAACAGATCGCGGACTAGCGGCATGCCCTATACAAGGCTCGAACACCACGAAAGCGACTAAGATCCAAGAAAAGATTCCTTGGAACAGTGCAGGATGAATCGTTTGAGTGTATATCTCTTCCTCAGGTTCATTGGACCGGCCAATCCATAGACTTTAAAACTTGGAAAACTATAAATAGGATAAGAACGGAGGTCACTTCAGTAAAATCAAACATGGCAAAATGGGGAAAAATAGACCAAGATGATGTGAACTGTGACTTTGGAGAAACACAGAATCTAGAACATCTTCTACATGCAGAAACTGTCCTCATCGATGTACAATACCCTCGACGATTAATGGCTCGCCAACAAAGATGGAACCGACGTAGACTGATACTAGGCCGAAATTTTATGAATGGGATGAATGTCCTGATACGATAAAAAAAAGCAGACATTGAATGAAGCAAAAGTACTATATCGATTCTTCATCCACCAGGAAGACGATATGAGTGCTGTGGAAGATTCTATGTGTCTTCAGGACATGGTCAGGTCAGTTCTGTGAAAACGGAAAAGGAAACAGACCAAGGTGACAGACTTTTTTGGTAATGTAGGCTAAATATATTTTATAGTAGCATATTATTTTGTTATTGTACAGTACACATGTTTTAATTGTAAGTAATTTTTTTATACTGTATTGCTTATATTGTCTTTTATTAAATCTATGTGGTGTACAATACAGTGTTAATTCATTTATATTCGTTTTGATAATTTTTTTAAATTAAAATAGGTTATTTAGGACAGTATTATTAATATTACAGTACCGAATTTTGTCTCTCTCTGTATAACGATCTCTCCTTATAACGATGAAAATTCCCGGTCCCTTTCATATCGTTATAGAGATATATATATATATATATATATATATATATATTAATATATATATATATATATATATATATATATATATATCTATCTATCTATAACGATATGAAAGGGACCGGGAATTTTCATATAGTAAACTCTTAAATATGAAAATTCCCGGTCCCTTTCATATCGTTATAGAAATATATATATACATGATGATGAATGAACCTTAACGACATAAATATTCAAAAAAAAACTACTTGTAATTGTCAGCGCTTGCTTTCTATGAAAACAGAACCTCACATTCAAACTTTATAACAATCAAAAATTTAGTTATTGGCGACAATTCAAAGAATTACTTCCTTTAAATGTCGTTACATTGGGTTTTTCGATTAACCTTGGGTAAACCTTTGCGTTTTAAGTTCAAAGCTACCATACATTTCCAACGTTAACAAAAATAACTTTTTTGCACATAGTAACAAAAAAACACCACTATGTTGTTTTATAGCTAAAGTTTTTTAACATCATAACTCGACATTTCTAAAATTTACGGTAAGGTAAATGTTTTTTATTAGATAATATATGGTAGCTAATTATAATTTATTCTCTTTCAGCCCTGAAGAAGCCAAATTAATTCTCTTTGGCGAAAACGTTAGGCGAAACAATTGATACACATTAGAGTTTTTCTTGCAGATTTTCCCAATATTTAAGAGTTTACTATTTAACTTATCTGCAAAGATTAAATTTCTTTTCTATATATATATATATATATATATATATTATATATATATATATATATATATATATTTATATATAATGTTAGGAAAGATTTCTGCGGTTAGTACAATGAAACCTAGAGCTAAGATTAATACTATTACAAAAATTAATACTAAACTCACCAGTCTTCCGGGTTGAACCGCGTCGATATCCATTGGGCCGAGCTTTCGACATCCTCTCTGATGTCTTCCTCAGGGTTTCCGAGGTCTCAGTCTCCCGAGCCCCCAGACACTGCTATACTTGTTCACTTTACTGTCACTACTACAGTAGTAGTGAGTGAGTGAGTACGTATTTAAAATTAATCCTTAGAGTCTTCTGCATTATACCATTTGAAAGATAATGGTTTTTTATTTCTATTTAAGGTGTCATTAAATATAGTTAAAACTGCGTAAGGAGTAACAATTTTTGCGACTAATAGGAAAAATGGCCCAAAATGGTGTGAGAGGCGAACTTCGAAAAATCGTATCTCGGATACTATGAACCCTAAAGACTTGTACTAAATGTCTTTGAAGAGGAAGGACAAAAGTCTTTTTTATGTACAGTAATGTCTATACCTATAACTCCATGAAAAAAAATATAGGACAATAAAGAAAAAGCGTGTGTGTTCCTGTTTTTTTGCTTCGTTTTTTGAATATGTTTTGTCAAAAACCAATATTTTTGATTTTGAAAGGTGACATAATCATAGAAAATTTAATTTTGAAAAACTATGTATATCTATGAAAACTGCTTTGAATTCACCCTAATGCACCCTAGTGCATGGGAACAAATTCACTCTTTGCTCAAAAACGCACCCCTTTAAATGGTTTTTTCATATTTGGGGGTCTATTGACCATAGGAAACAATAAAATCCCTTTAACGTTGTAATTTCTTTCTAGAGTACATAATCAATGTTGATTAGTATTCATTTTAATGGAGTTAAAACAATATTATTAGGGATGGGGTTAAGCAACATTATTAGGCATGGAGCGTATGTAATATTATTTTTAAAAGAGTCATAGGCAGGAATAACACAAATCTTTCGTTAAGGCCCGGCGCAAATTGAGCACAGCCCACACACATCCCACGCGCAGCCCACTCGTGGTTATATTTTAAAACGACCCAAACCACGACCAGACTTGGTTGGCGTGGATAGAGTTGTGCTAGCAACACAGTTTCGTGGGTCGTGGGCAATGACGTATAATATATAGACTACGCAGTCCCCTATTCTCGCTATAGTATCGAGTGTCCGAAAGATCTCGGCTCAAGGTTGAAGGTATGATTATCAGAACAGCGGCGTGCTCATTTATAAGTTAATGACAATAATTCTTTTTTTAATTAAAATTAAATATTTATGATTTCTTTTTGTTCCCATCTATAAGAGAAATAATTATTTTGATAAAATAGTATGACATTTTACTAAAATAGTAAGTAAATAACTCTCAACAATGTATAATAAAATTTGCTTGTCACACAAAATGGAGAAAATGTTTTCATACGTCCATGATGTTTTCAAACACAAGCTCAACTTCGTGATGCTTCGAAAGAAATCATGAACTTCGTGCATCTTCGTATCAAAACAATAAACAATAACAAAGGTATTCATGTTTTGGACACTTTTTAAAGCGTTCACCGAGTCTATATATTATACGTCATTGGTCGTGGGTCTCTAACTAACCTTAGTTATGATGTCATTTTCTGTACTGAACGAAGAGTTCCCAAACGTAAAAAAATAAAATTGGTAGAATTCTTTTTAAAAATTGGTAGAATTCTTTTTAAAAATTGGTAGAATTCTTTTTAAAAATTGGTAGAATTATTTTTAAAAATAGGTAGATTGTGAAGTAAAATCGGTAGATCTTTCAAAATATTATATTTTGTTTAAATTTCATAATGTTTTGCAATTCGTTTATTTAAGAAAAAATAAAATATGTTTTAAAAACGTGTAAAAAAAACTGACTGAAATTTAAATCTTTAAATGAGTCTGTGACTAGGAATCGAATACTTATCCGAGAACCGAAACCTCGAGTATAAAACCCTTTTACAAGGAAATATTATACAACAAACAGACTACCGAGTTTTTACGTGAGGTGCACTCGGAAGCTTATATTAATTATGCGTTGTTCCGGTTTTTAGTTTCCTAACTTGACAAATTCCCAGAACCAAGCGGTCGGGATCACAATGGATTTGGATTCATTTATTGTTTTATTAGCTTTTATGAGATGATGAAGAAAGCCTAGACATTATTGTCAAGCTCTTTAACGACATCTACGATACGGGCCAGATTCCAAAAGATTGGCTTCGATCTACATTTATTGCCCTACCAAAAACACCACGTGCGAACTTCTGCAAGGACCACCGACTAATAAGCCTAATGAGTCACTTTTTAAAACTTTTCCTGAGAATACTTCACACTAGATTGTTTAAGAAATGTGAAGAGGTCAGTGGATGGAGTCACTTTGGTTTCAAAAGTGGACTTGGCACGAGAGAAGCGATCTTTAGTATGCAAACATTGATACAGAATTGTTTAGATCAAAGAAAGGATGTTTTTATCTGTTTCATCGATTACGAGAAAGCATTCGATAATGTAAAACATGAATTGATGATAAAATACCTACAAGAGTTGGGATTGGATGCAAAGGATATAATAATCATCGCCAATCTGTATTGGAATCAGACAGCAACAGTACGTCTTCAAAATTTCAACGAAACAGAAGATTTCTCCATTAAAAAAGGAGTAAGGCAAGGTTGTATACTGTCCCCAATGCTGTTCAATTTATAAGTGGAAAAAGCCTTCGCAGAAGCAGTGGAAGACTCTAATAAGGGTATTAAAGTTAACGGCAAATTTATTAATAACATCAGGTATGCCGATGATACAGCCATAGTGGCAGATAACATCGAAGATCTTCAATGCCTTTTAAATGATCTAACTCTTGCAAGTGAAGCTCGGGGTTTGAAAATAAATATCAAGAAGACAAAATCAATGATTATAAGTAGAAATGATTACCCCAACGCAAAGATATATGTCTCTGGAGAAGAAATCGAACAAGTCAGGCAATTCAAATACTTGGGATGTTTGCTGAATGAGGGTTGGGACCCCGAGAATGAAATAAAGAGCAGAGTTGAACAAGCCAGAAATGCTTTTTTGAGGCTTCGTAAGTTTCTGACTGATCGCAAATTGGACTTCAATCTCCGATACAAGATGCTTAAGTGTTACGTGTGGCCTGTTCTCCTGTACGGAATGAAAGCATGGACGTTAAAGGCCAGTTTCATTAACAAACTTGAAGTGTTTGAAATGTGGTGCCTGCGTCGAATGCTCAGAATATCATGGACGGACAGGGTCAGAAATGAGGAAGTACTCAGAACAGCGGGCTTACAGGATAGGGAACTTTTTAATTATGTAAAAAGTAAGAAGACTGTATACTTGGGGCACATTATACGAGGAGAACGATACACTTTTCAGCAACTGATACTCGAAGGGAAAATAGAGGGTAGGAGAGGTCTCGGACGTAAAAAAATGTCATGGCTGCGCAATATTCGACAATGGACAGGAATCCACAGCTATGAAATGCTTCGCAATGCTGCTAAAAACAGAATTATTTAAACCAGAATATTTAACATCTCACCTGACAAGACGATGTACGGTGGACGCCTACGCAGAAATGCACGGCACCTTAAGAAGAAGAATGAGATGATGTAGTTTGTAAAGTACCGCTTAGGTATCATTTAAGAACAAATACTGCGAACACTGCGAAGAATACAAATATTTGACATGGGCGTGGGCTGTGTTCAATATGCATTATTATTGAAAAACGTGTACTTGGATTAGATTGGACCATACGTGGGCTGCGCGTGGGATGTGCATGGGCTGTGGTCAATTTGCGGCGGGCCTAAGTCATTTAACGTCCAATGCCCGACATATTCTTTACATCAAACATTCACCGCTCAACTAAAGCCTCTTTCGAACGTCCACTGCTCAACATAAATCAGTGCAAATATATATCTAAATCCGTCAAACCCATCATTTAGAGCCGTGCAAAGGCCCAAATTACTTTATACCGCAAATAAATGACCAAAATATAATAAAGTGATTTGTTTTGATTAAATTACACCACAAAAACAAATTCTTAGTTGACAAGTGAGTTTTTCCATTCTTAATTTCGTATGCTGTGATTTCGTAGATAAGAGGAAGGAAGGGAATGGAAAGTCCATGTAATATGTAAAGATCGACATGCACCCAATTTTACACCAGGGCGAATAACATATTTGCACGTTTGTTTGAGATGTGATTTTTTACTAATTATAAGTGACTGAAGCATAGTTAAATAATTCGTGTTTTGATTATATTATACCGGGACAGCGCAGTCCCGACCAGAGTTATTCGCATTAGGGATAATCGCAGGTTTCAGCCCAATCGTAGTGCAATGAATAGGCCTCGTCCTGGGGGAACCACCTTAATGATCACGGTAACCCCTACGCCAGGTAAGTATTTCAAATATATAAATATATATATATATATATATATATATATATTTATATATATATATATATATATATATATAAGCGAGGTTCCTACAGCTTCTGCCGCCTCTCACATTTCGACCGCCATCGTTTTCTATACATCAATTCGTCTTTTTTGATGGCCTCTATCTCTCATTAGGTGTCGTACATTTTCTTCCTAGGCAACTGAAGGTCTTCCCCTTCTTCTTCTTTGTTGTGGTATGTAATTTAAAGCTTTCTTTGGCCATCTATCTTCATTCATTCGCTTCACGTGACCATATCACACTAGTCGTCTCGTTTCAATTCTGTCTACACTGGAATATACAGTATTTGTCCTCCTTCTAATATCTTCATTCCTGATATGATCTTTTTTGGATACACCACATGCTCTCCTTAGAAAATCCATTTCTACTACTTCTATTCTTTTTCTATCTTTTTTCGTGATCTGCCAAACTTCTGCCCCATAAGTCATAATAGGCTCTACCAAGATTCGATAGATTGTCAATTTTGTTTCTTGTCTAATATCTTTAGACAATAGTAGGAAGTTTAGAATGTTAACCGCTTTTTTCCCTGCTGCGTCCTGTTTTCGATGTCTCTTTTGATAGTGCCTTCTTTAGATATTATAGATCGGAGATATTTATATTCATTGCATGTTTTTGTGTTTCTAATTTCTAACTCTGGATCTTCTTCGTCATCTCCTATTTTAAGATACTCTGCCTTTGACATATTCATATTGAGGCCCCATGTTTCATATTCTTTCTTTAGTTTTCTAAACATGTAGTCCATGTCATCCTCATCATTCGCTATGACTACCTGATCATCTGCGAAAAATAAAGTTGTTAGACATTTATCACCGCCTATGTCTATTTCCACTCCGGAAACTTGTTTCCTCCACTGCTCTAGCGATGATTTAATATATATTTTAAATAAGGTCGGAGATAGACAACATCCTTGTTTAAGCCCATTTGTTATTGGAAATTATTCAGATATAAAGTTTCCTTCTTTAACGACACTTCTTGCATTTTTGTATATATTTGCGATAGCATTTACATACTCTCTACTGAGACCTACTTTCGTCAAAGTTTGAAACAGTTTTTTCAAAGGTACCGTATCGTATGCCTTTTCTAAATCTACAAACAGTAGGTGGGTAGATAGATTTCTTGCCTTTCGTTTTTCGATTACCTGCTGCAGAACGAATATACCATCAGTGCACGATCTTCCTGTACAAAATCCATTTTGTTCTTCTATGTCTTTGTATTCTGATTCTATTCTTTCTTTTATTATTCGACCGTACAACCTCCCCACTAAGCTGGTAACAGTTATTCCCCTATAATTAGAGCATTTGCGTTTATCCCCTTTCTTGAATATTGAGCTGATGTATCCAATATTCCAATCGTCAGGGATATTTTGTCCTTTTAAGCATTTGTTAAATAGTTGAACCAATATCTCATGTAATATTTTTGGTCCATACTTTACCAACTCAATCGGAATGTCTCCAGGTCCTGCTGCTTTACCGTTTTTCGATCTTTTGAGAGTATCGTTTAACTCTCTGGTTGTTATCTCAATTATTTGTGTGTATTCGAATATTTCTTCTATTTCGATCTCTTGGAATTTACATCTATCCTCTGTCAGTAAGACCTCATAATGGTGTTTCCACTGTTTCAGATCTATTAACTGTAAGTTATATTTTTCCTTTCCTTCTCTCCGGAGAGACTTAATCACCTTCCAAGCTTGCCCAACTCTTGTTCCACCCATATACCTATCCACCTCTACACATCTTCGATCCCACATCTCATTTTTACTTTTCACTACTTCTATTTTTACATCCCGATTTAATTTTTGATATATCTTGTAATCTTCCTCCTTTCTCGTTGACATCCATTTCTGATAAGCAGTTTTTTTCTTGTTGACTAACGTTTGCATATTCTCCGATCACCATTCTTGATTTTTTGTTTTATGTTTGTCTTTATAACCCAAAGCTTCACTTGCAGCCTCATGAATGCATTTTTTAAGTTGCTGGTATAATTCTTCCACTGATACATTTTCTCGATCCACATTTTGTAGTTTTGTGGCCAGTGGTAATTTGTAAAGAAATTTCGTTGAATCTTCTTTTAAGCTTTCTAGGTTATATTTAGGAGATGTTACTTCTTGTCCTTTTTCTATATTCTCTACCTGAGTGTTATTGTTTTTACGATAGTTAAATATCACGTTGGCTATAACTAAACTATCTACATTCTGATCCACGGTATACCCTTACGTCAGTTGTTTTCAGCTGGGAAGTTTGACGTTGGATTACATAGTCGATTATTGAGCGCAGATTCTAGTAGGTTGCGAGATGAGCGATTTCTAGTAGGTTGTATCCATGTAAATTTGTGGATGTCTCTATGTTGAAAAAATCCATTCATAATTTTGAGAGACATTGTTTCACAAAAATCTCTAAGACGTATTCCGTTGTCATTGGTTATTTGTTCTCCATATCATCCTACGACTCTGTTATTTTCTTCTCTTCCTAGTCTGCCGTTTAAATCTCCTAGTATACAGATTTCACAGTTTTCTATCATTTCAGCGATTATTTCATTCATCTTGTTGTAGAGATTGTTTACTTTCTTGATCTGCATCTTCATTTGGGGCATACACTCCGACAATTACGATGTTGTGCCCTTTCTTTTTTATTTCCAGTATTAGCAGCTGTTCATTTATTTCAGTCCACGATTTAATATTGTTTTTAAGATTTTTTCGAATGACAATGAAGACTCCTCTCTTAGCTCTGTTATATTTACTTACTCCACTGTAGATATGTATATATTCTCCTAACTCTTCATTTCCTTTTCCCTTTTTCTTAGTCTCGGTGAGAATACATATATCTATTTTTCTTTCCGTTAATTCTTTGAACACCTCTGCTTGTTTGGATCTATGTCCTTGTACATTCCATGTAGCCAATATAATTTTCCTTTTCCGTTGCATTAGTCGTCTTTGTTTTGATCCAGCCTTTGTATTCCGAGGCTTTTGGTCGAAATATTTAGCATTTATTTGTTTTGACACGGGATGAGTTGCTAGCCTATCGCCTCAACCCTCCTCCTTTATCCGGGCTTGGGACCGGCACCTGCATTTACTAAGCTACTCAATCCACCTAGCACTTACCGGAGGCGGAGTTACATATAAATATAGGTATATATAAATAAATAAAAATAAAAAATAAAAACGTTTGTTGTCCTTAAAAATAGCATTTCACACTCTTAGATATCTTATTTTCTTCTCGACGTCCCGCTCTTGGACCTAGGGATGATTCGACACTGCCACACACTGCTAAATACTCATATAGTATCGATAACTTGATTTGATACTGAGTACTCGGTATCGAATGAAACCGTATTCGATACCGAGTATTAGTATCGAATGAAAATACTAGTATCGAAACAACATTCTCTTAGTTTCATTTTTTATTTATTGTATCATTGTCAATTTACATAGTGTAGTGTAAATTAAATAATATTTGTTTTGGTATTTTGATGTAAAAGTATTTTTCCATTTATGTATAGTTGTAGTTTGTATATTGTTTTGTTAATAAAATTATATTTTTTTATTTTATCCTTTATATACTGTTAGGTACTATGATCATTATATATAATTAAAATAAAGTTGATTCTAATTCCAAAAATTTCATTGTTTATTGATCATTATGTATAATTAAAATAAATCAATATAAGGTTGAATGTTCGAATAATTAAACTTTGAGGGTATACAAGGCAACTATCGAACACGGTGATTAATTTAATCTTTCCCAAGTACTTTCGATCAATAGATCATCTTCAGGGGCATCTGAAATAAGCCAAGAAACGTTTTTTATTAAAAAGGAAAATTAATTCACTTGGATAAAAAACTCCAAGTTTATGGTTGAAAAAAAATTTTTTATATGTGATAAACGTTTATAGACTTACTTCGTCAGTTGTGGCCTATCCGACATAGTAGAATGTCATAAATGTAAAATTTGGACATAATACAAAATACAATACACTAAGACAAACAAACACTTTAAAATTTATAAGGAGAAGCTACATGTTGTATAGAAGCCGGAGACAGAATGGGCTCCCGGTCTGACGGAAATGTAGAGATGACATGTGACAAATGACAGCTTGTGAAGGGCAGTTATGTGATCTGCACCTTTCAAAATTCTATGACACTAAGTATTGACCAAAGGTCCAACTGACACCACTATAGGAAATCGACTGATGAAATATAAAATTATATAGTATAATTTTTTATGTAGATTGAATAATCCCAATCTCACACTCAAACCTGTCTAGAATAATTAGGATGTTGGTTTGAGAGCAATTGAAGTTGACATAAAGTATGAATGTGAGAAAAGACTAACAATATATTAGACAGTGGATGGTTGACTACAATAAAATGGTCCACCAAGCGGTGGATAATAATTTTAATATTAATTTTAAAGTTCTTCCATTGACTGTGGATTCAACTGAACTACGTGGACTATAACACATTTATATATTTTGTCTTCAATTTTGATTTTAACTTTTAGTAATTTAACTGCATATTCAGATTTTTCTTTTTTACAGTACTGATAGCGCTACCGATATACCATATTCAACATATATATGCAAATGCCACAACAGCAATAAACCTCCACACCCCTACTCAAAAAATAAAACTAAAAAGGGGAGTTAGACAAGGAGACAACATGTCACCAAAACTATTCAATGCCGTAATGCGGCATGCATTCCAGATGTTAGAATGGGAAAACAGAGGTTTGAGTGTCGATGGCGAAAGGCTGAACCACCTACGATTTGCAGATGACATAGTTCTAATAACCAACAACTTAAAGGAGGCCAACGAAATGCTACAAGATTTACAACGAGTCTCCCAAAAAGTAGGGCTGGAAATAAACTTTGCGAAAACTAAAATGATGACCAACTTAGTACCTTAAACCATTGAAACTAGAAAACTGGCATATTGAAACGGTTGACAAATACATATATCTGGGCCACGAAATACAAATAAGTAGAGACAACCAAACATGCGAATTAGCTAGAAGAATAGCTTTAGGATGGGCAGCCTATGGCAAGCTAAAAGACGTGTTTAAGGAAAACATCCCAATAAAGCTAAAGAGAAAAGCATTTAACCAGTGCGTACTTCCGGTGCTCACTTATGGAGCTGAAACACTGACATTGACTGTATTAATTTGACTTTCGATCAGTAAGCCGACACCGACGTGTCCGCCCGAGCTCTCGTTAAGTGGAGCAATAAAAAAATAAATTTTGGTCTGCCAAGGGATAGTTCAGAATAAAAACCAGATAACTACGAACACACATTAAATTTATTGTCTCCGAAGGCTCAGGTCAAAAAATCAACAGATTTGGCCTACTGGTGTGAAAGCGCTCGCAGACAACAATACGAATATAGTATTTTTAGGAAATAAAAATATATAGAGGGTTTTATACACGAGAATATTTGATTTAAACGAAACAAAGAAATTCCTAAAATGCTCAAACTAAAAATTGTTGGACACATAATTAGATCGAAAATTGGGAAAATCTTAAAATTACAACAGAACAAGACTTCAAAATAAAAACATGATTGCAAATAAACAAACTTACATTAACATAATTTCAAATATTTGCTGTCTTTCTCACCAAACAAACTTACATTAAATTATGAAAAAACTAAATGCTCATCTACTTTTTGCTATATACAAAAGTTGTCTGTCAATGTTTAATTCGTTAAATATAAATAACAAAGATCAAATATGTGGATCGGAGTACACAACAAATTTAGGGAATAAATATTTAAACGGGAATTACAAATAAAAAATATTAAAACTTTATTTATTGTATATCTCAATATTTATCGTCCGTATATGTATCGTCCGCATATCGCAAATTATTTATGAAGTCACTGTTCATAATTATACCTTCTTGTTTTTCAGAAAGTGCATTTCTGAACGTTCTTTTGGAGTAAACGGCGATGTGATTCCAAACCGTGTACTAAAACTTATGTTTCATTCCAATACAACTTTGCAACTTCGATCAATATAGAGTACTTAATACGATCAAATGCCTTTCGGAAGTCAATAAAAATTAAAAAAATCACTGGCGTACAACAGTACGCCTAACGAAAATATGTAATCCACCATTTTGTTGGCGGCCATTTTGGATTTTCTATAATGAACTCTTTTCTACTAGTCAAGCCCTTCCATTTGATACCCATATTGAAGTAGTTGTGAAAAAATAAGTAATCCGCTATTGTGTAGCGGCGTCCATCTTGGATATACAATGATACTAAATGTATGTAGTGTATGTATAGTCGATTCGCTAATCTCAGACACAACTATCTAGTATTTTAGTAATTATTTTATTGCGAAAGTTAGTTACATTTTAACAGACTAGAACTGGATGACAATTACTATATTTACAACCAAGCACATATGCTCATAGCCAATATTAAGAGTAAACAGACATAAATCTTACTCCAATCAATCATTATTTATTTACACCATAATATAATTCCACAACAGACAACGGAAGATTTGACCAATAATTTAAAGGTAAATGCTCCAAATATACATTTCTACTTCAAGAAGTTAAAGGTTACGGAGTACCAAGTAAGCTTTAAAGTTTCATATCCATTGGATTATAAAAATGAAGTTCTCAATCCCAGTATCTGGCCTGAAGGTTCAATGGTTCGTCGTTTTGACTTCAAGTATAAGAATTGTACTAACCGCAGTTAACAACAAAACCAGAAATAATTGTTACAAATCCGGCTTAGGCAAACTAGATACTACAAATAATTTTAAAGGCAATACCAATCAACTAAAAATCGTATGTATTAACTCTGAATCTATTGTAAACAAAATAAATTGTATCGAAATATTAGTTTAAACTGAAAGTCTGGATTTACTATGTATATCCGAATCATGTGTAATGACAATAATATAAATTCGTTTTATCTTCCTAATGCTCTCTTGTAATGATTCGTAATACTTTTTTGATTATTTTTTAGGTTATTACATTTTTATATTTATAGAAATATACTCGTACAATAGTTACTTCTTGATTTTTTATTCGTTTTAGTCGAATATCGTTTACTCCAATATTCGACTTTAAAGGAAAAATGTAATTTTAATAGGTTTCCAAGACATTAACAATCGATATCAATATAAAGTTTCTTGTTTCTCAGTCTCATCCAAAGAGAATTGGAATTTTTAGAGTTTGTGAAATTTCCGTGGCAGTCAATGGCTTTGTTATTTTTCGATTATATTACGAAAGATAATTTATTAGGAAATTCCACGACGAACAAATTATATCTTGTATCAACACAAGCCAAAAAGAATCGGTGTATTATTGTATTATCAATGCCAACATCAGAATAAATAAAAAAGTATTTTCATCTATGGTTCCATCAATACGATTTTCACCATTAATTTGCGTTGTGCGATGTATTTGCAACCTTTTGTAAATCAAAAATAATTACACCATTTAGAATGTCAACAAAAGTCGGCTCTTAATAAAATTATTTTTTCAGTGCAATATTTCATATTTATTGAAAGTCAACATAAATGCTCAATTTTATTTAAGAATTTGTATTGTGTGATATGCCCACTGACTATTAGTAAATAGGTTGCTTTCCTGTCATTTTCACTCGTTGGCGGCTTGCCCACGCAAGATCAAAGGAGTGTCGCTTCCGCTTCTCTGCATTCGTGGTTCTCTGCTTGTATTGTACTTTGGACCACCCGATGTTGATGGTTCTCCCTCTCGGCTTCCTCTGTTTGTAGGAGTCCGAGAGGGAGAACAATTAACATCAGGCGGTGCAAGAGCGGGACGTCTATCACTATTCATCTAAAACCAAGTTACGACTGTCATGATAGACTGTAACTAGCTCCATCTAGGGTAATATTGAAAACTATACAATCAATTTTTTATATTTTAAACCAAATGAGTGTTATCATAAGTCATTGGACAAGTAAGCAGTAAAAGAATATTTCAATTAACGTTAAAAGCTCACATTACTGTAAGTTGTTGAGCACAATCGATAACATAATATATACTTTCCATACATACTATTAAGTAAGAAATATTTAATATAAAAGTTGTACCATTTTCACATATAGATGGCGTTACTCACAGCAATATTATCATGAATAATTTGGACATAGGCCAACTTTGTTTCAAATTACTGGAAGATTTTATTTACTACATATTTTTCGTTATTCAGTCATTTTGGCTCAATTTCTAGATTTTCGGTTATCAGGAGATCATAATATTCGAAGGAAGTGCAAAATATTTGCTTTGGTAAATAAATGTATTGTAAATATTGTAACTATTGTAATGAATTATGAAATTAAATTACACTAGCTTTACACCTAATGATTCTTTGATTTATTGATTAAAAAAATCAATATTGTTTTGTATATTCTTGTTTTTACATTATTGCTTAATATTCTGTCAACATGTCTTATGATTTATTGTTATACTGCATACAAACTGTTAAATACATAGCTAATGATATTAACTAAAGTAGCATTGTTCTAAAAATCAAAATCCACTCCAGCTCTTCCGAGAAATCTTGCAGCGGACTTTTTAATGTTAATACTAACATTCTTGATTGTACTCTTTTCTTCTTGACCATCTTCCTCGTCAGCAGTCAAATGAGTTAATTTGCCATCAAGCAATACTCTAGTTATGTAAGTCTGTCTTGAAGTCACCAAAGGTATCGGCTGTTTGGAAAATAACTTTGGAGGCCGGATTTCATACCTAAAAAGAATTTATTTTATCGCTGACAAGGATTCATGAATATCAAAGATTATCGTTCAAGTTTTCGCTACAGATATAAATATGTAACCATAGCAACAAAAAACATAGAAAAAAAAATAAGGAAAAAGGTGCAGTGGTATAATAAAACGTGTAAGTCTGCCATACAAAAAAAGTCTATTTGGTAAACTTACATGGATTTCAGATTAAGCAAAGAATTAAGGATGTAATTGACCGACTAAAAACAGTATTTATTTTACAGAGCCACGCTCTGTACATGTGGGCTTTGATATTTATTTTGTGATCAGTCCGAGGCATTTGATTTATGATAACAATACTTTGGTCGGTTGTTGCATTGCTTGAGAAGTATGGCATGAGTTATATATAGCTGTTTTATTCCAAGTAATGCGCTCATTGAATCGGTGATGATAACAAATTTGCTTTCATTGATAGAACGACATTTTTTCATGGCCCGGTGAATTGCCGTAAGTTCTCCAGTATACATATACAACAATTTGTTGGGACTTGACGTTTTCGTAGATGTATGCTGCAGCATGTCCTTATCACATTTGGAAGCATCAGTGAAGATTTGATGGGTTGTTGAGTATTTGGATATTACATTTTTATAAGCTTGCTGTATAAGGAAAGGATGTGTGGAATGTTTTGGGAGTTCTTTTAGAGACGTGTCTATTTTTGGAGGTTTGATCATCCAAGGAGGAAAAGTAACACGAATAGGCATAGTAAGACTAAACTGTTCTAAATTAAGACCAATACTCCAGTTAAATTTATTGTTTCGAATTGTTCCTGCTGTCCATGCTATTGTTTTACTGAAAATTCTAAAACATGTTTTAAGTGTAGATTTGTAACTGATATAAAAACTTTTTTGCGGAAAAACAATGGTAGTTCTTTAAAATCGGTAATGTCTATATATTGTGCGATGATTTAGGAATTAGCGAATCAAAATTAAGATTTGTAATAAA
This sequence comes from Diabrotica balteata, assembly GCA_918026665.1. NCBI lineage: Eukaryota > Metazoa > Arthropoda > Insecta > Coleoptera > Chrysomelidae > Diabrotica > Diabrotica balteata. The sequence goes on from OU898277.1 coordinate 52,907,707, forward strand.
AACTGAGAAGATGGAACTGCCGAAAAACGATTATCGCAAAATTCACCCGTCACCCAAACGAACTATATGTGGGAAAGGCGAAAATTCTAAATTCCTAATGCCATATATGAAATGCGTGACTTTAAGGAACCGTAAAGAGTTGTCTGTCTCCCATCGAATGCGTCTCCAGGTGGTGGATAGGGGAACGCTCTAACCAGTCGTAGGACCGGTGGGTAGCTAAAAAATAAAAATACCAACCGTGAACCAAAACAGACTAAGGTATGGCAACCCTGACAGAAGGGTCCTTGGCCCTACAGGCCCTCCATTCACATTTTTAGTAGACATAGTGAACACGTACAAAGTAGATGTTTTAGCACTGCAGGAAATGCGGTGGACGAGAACTGGCACTCTTGACAAGATAACTCATTCCATATATTATAACTACAAGATTATAATATTAGGTGACATGAATGCAAGAATAGGACGAAAGCGAGTTTTCATGCCTACGATAGGAAGGTATAGCGTACACAACATTAGTAGCGATAATGGATTGCGATTGATAAACTTTGCACCTGTTTTGAACACAAGATCATACACAAGGTAACCTGGACCTCTCCTGATGAAAGAACAAGTCAGATTAATCACATCTTAATAGATTTAAGGCATGGAACAGACGTAATAAACAGCAGAAGTTATAGAGGCGCAAACATAGTCTCAGATCATTTCCTAGTGATCTCAACATTGAGGGATAGAATTTCAAACACCAATAAAGAAAATAAAATCGATAGAAAAAAATGGAACGTAAAATCTGAGGGATGCAAAAATTGCAGAACGGTACTTAGAAAACATCACCAACAGGCTAACGAATCAAAATGTAAATGAAGAAGGCCAGACAGATATAGACACCTACTGGGCCAGAATAAAGGAAGACATTGAAGCAGCAGCAAAAGATAAAATGGAAACAGAAATTTATGACCGTAAAAATCATTGGTTTGACGATGAATGTAAGAATACAACAAAAGAAAAAAAATGAAGCCTGCAGATAGATGCTTACCCGATGATTTAGAACAACTGTAGATAATTACCAGACAAATAGAATAGAAGAAAAGAGAATACGCAAAAGAAAAAAACGAACCACTTAAATAAGGAACTGAAATATATAGAAAACCTCAGCAGAGAGAAAGAATTCAGAGAATTCTATAAGAAAGTTAAAATCAACAGAAACTAATTCAAGGCAACTACAAGACAGTGCACAAGTCAGAATGGCGACCTATTAACAACAAGGAAATATATATTGAATGGAAGGGTGGAATACTTTAACCAGGCATTTAATATAGAGGAAGAAGAAGAAAACATGGAAAATGAAAAATATGAGGTGAGGAGAACAGACAAGAGGGAAGAGGAACCACCAACGATTCTTGAAGTTAAAGATGCAGTTAAAAAACTAGCCAGAAACAAATTTTACCCGTAATAGATAATCTCCCAGCTGAACTATATAAAGAAGGTGGCCATACCATAATAGCATTACTGAAGCTTATAAAAGAAATATGGACACAGAAATTCCTCCCCAATGATTAGAATATTGGAACACTTTGCACCATACACAGAAAAGGAGATATCTTTCAATGCTCTAACCACAGAGGAATTACGCTTATAAATGCAGCGTATAAATTATTTTACACAATACTATGTCACCATAAGGCACTGTATGCAGAACGGATAGTAGGAAAATACCAGGCTGGTTTTAGAAGTGGTAAATTGACATTTCATAAGATTGAAACACTGAAACAAATTTAAAAAAACACACTGGAATATGACATTGATACGCCTACGACTCTGTGAATAGAAGAGAAATGTGCATAGCAATTAAAGAGCTAGGAATACCAAATCAGTTTGTAAATTTAACAAAACTAACTCTTAAAAAAGTTGAATATAGAGTACGAATTCAGCGGAAATATCTGAAGCTTTTAAAACAAATAACAGGCTGGGCCAGGGAGACCCTCTCTTCTGTATACTATTCAATCTGGCTCTGGAAAAAGTAATAGGTATGTCACAAATCACAACCATTGGTTCAATATATAATAAATCAGCGCCAATCCTGGCCTATGTTGATGATATCAATATTGTTGAGAGAACAGAAAAGCATTAAGCAGCATTAAGAGAATCGGTTACAAAAATGGGTTTAATAATAAAAACCAACAAAAGAAGTATATAAAAATAAGCACGTAACCATAAATCCTACGACCACTTGTTATATAAATCGACGTCATCGAAGCAGTGAAAGAAATTGTATACCTAAGAGCGCTCCTTAACACTGAAAATAATACTACCGCAGAGATAAACCACAAAAAACAGATGCTATTTTGGGGTCAATCTCTTCCTTTATTCCACAATTACATCGAGAAATAAAAAAATAAAACTTTACAAAACAATAATACACCCAGTCCTAACATATCGTTCAGAGACCTGGACTGTAACAAAAAGTGATAAAACATGTTAGGATGTTTGGAAAGATAAGTACTAAGGTGAATCTATGGAGCAGTGAAGGACACTGAAGTGTGGAGAAGACGATACAACTTCGAACCTTATAGAATATACCAGGAAGCAGATATCGTAAAACATATTAAGATATAAAAACACTCCTTGATAGACCAATTGGCCAGAGAAGAAATGGAAGACTCACAACAAGGTTCCTTGATACATCGATGAAGACATGGGAAATATGCGAATACGTGTTTGGCGGAGGAATGCGATGGATAGAGACGACTGGGGAGAACTTCTTGAGGAGGTTAGGACCCACGTAGGGTTTGTAAAGCCAGAATGATGATGACAATTAAGGTACATGTTCCTTTAGATACAATTTTATTTAAATTCAATGAGAGAGGATTTACAAAAATAACTTTATGGTAAGTTCTACCTAACATAGGTTTAAAATTTAAAAAAAAAAGGTAACAAAATCACGAAGTGAATCAAGTATGTTGCATACAAGAGAATTCGAGTTTCTCAAAAAATATATTAAATATAAAGATGAAGAATTTGATATATTTAGAAGAAACATTGATATTTTCTAAGGGTGCAACCAAGAGAATATGGTAAGATAACAAGTAAAATCGATCAAGCATTCTGTTGAAGAATGGAAAAGACATATAATTCTGCAGGAGGGAAGACCAGCTCTATAGAAGGTGCTGATTAAATATTTTTATCCACATCAAAAACAGTGATTATCATGACAATATGAACAAGCAAATATTGTAAAATGGTTGTGTAAAAAACTTCTTCCCATCGTTAATTCGTAAAATAAAGGAATGGTTAACAACTAACGCATACGGATTGCACACCATGTATTGAAATCTGAATTATTACGTTTGGCAAAACATCTCCATCTCTTTCTGTCTCTCTCTCTCTCTCTCTCTCTCTCTCTCTCTCTCTCTCTCTCTCTCTTTAGTCCTGACACTCCGGAGGGAGTGTAAGTAGTGGTCATCGTGATTTCGTGTATTGTCCGTCTTCAAAGATCTCTGTCTTTGGTTATTTTTTTAACTCGTGCATAAGTCTTTTGCATATTCCGATAATTTGGTCGATCCATCTTGTTGGGGATCTTCCTCGCGATCTTTGGTCTTCTACCTTTCCTTGGATAATAAGTCTTTCCATGTTTTCTATGTTTGCTCTCATAGCATATTTGAAGTATTTTATTGTCGGAGATGGACTTTGTTGCTGACATTTAGTTCATTTAAAATTGAATTATTTGTCCTCTCATTAATCTACGGAATTCGTAACATTCTTCTCCAATAGAACATTTCAGTGGCGTATATCTTTCTTCTTTCCGCTTGTCGTAGAATCCAAGATTTCCATCCGTATGTCAGTATTGGGAATATTAAACAGTTTATCAACCTCATTTTAGAGCTCGTGAAAGAGAATCTTTCCATATTTTGACCTATCACTCATAGTTTTTAATCCGACGACAGATTTTTGTAATCTTGGTGAGACCAGAATGACAACACCTATACAGTTCTGGGTCTCAACGTCAGAGAAGTAAACAAATTGTCATTATGTGTTCTAAAATTGCCCTCTTATAACCAATGATTTCTAACAGCTAGTCCAGAGATTTCAATGATATACCTTACCAGCTCTTTTTCAACAATTGAAAGCTTACCTGTGATTGTCCTTAGCACTTGTACATTTCGTGTACCGGCATTAATTAATTTTCTTAGTTTCAAGTTTTGTGGACCAGTAGCTGAATTTCCACACAATGCCTGAGCACTAACATTCACGTGGCCGGTGGCCAGTCGCGCTCCTTGACCCGGACTGATGTCATGAAAGCGCCAGTCGTCACTTGGTCTGCGTGACAATGGATTCCCCTACCCTAGTGCATCGCAGTATCACAACCATTCTGCAGATACAGCTCCACTTGTAAAAGTCCATTAATAAACCGGTCCATGATCATTTCCTATACACCTTATCTTGGTACTAACGGTCGTTACTACCATCGCTAAGAAAAATTTAACAACCTTTCGGTCGAGGTGTGGGAAGGGAAGGATATATGAGGATTAGATGGAGTACAGGATTGGGACATATTTTTTAGAAAACCAAAATCTTTATGGTCGATGAGATTAATCAAAGTTACCGTCGCCAAGTTTTACGTCTTCCACCACACCACTGCAAGTTTAATCCCATCGAATATATATGGGGAATAACATAACAATATTATGACAAGCATGTTGGGCATAATGGTTATATTGACGAAGCAGTTTGGGCAACTTAGCAAAAATCACTTTAGGGAGATTTGGGATTTTCAGCAAGGAAATAAATTAAAATATTAATTTTAGACTAACGGCTAGCTTTCTACACTCGTTACTCACTCAAAGTCACCAACCTATATACAACAATTTTTAGAGAAAGTCAGTTAAATTCCTGCTTATTTACATAATCTGAAACCAGTGTAAATTCACCGAATAGACTTTTTTAACTGAAGTTTTTTAAATAATTTTTTTTATATAAATGCATTTATTTATTTAGAAATTCTTAAACAGAAAGCGTAGGTAGCAGAAAAGAAAGCCAATATCTACTGTTAGTGATTTATATTAAAATATTGAACATACCATACGTTTTCTGTAAGCTCAGGTAAATTTGCAGAAATATTTTTATCAGTTTTAGTTCCTTCAACGTAGACAAAACTTTTCTCTAAAAAATATTAGAATTAAGCATTATAAATAAGTTTTAAGTAATAGTGTCACTCCATATATAAAATATTTTATTAAATATTAAGCGATCTATAAAAAATATATTATTGAAGAATATAGTATTGCGACAATATAAGCACCTATACCTAATAGAAACAAATTACGTCTATTAAAAGGGATAAACATAAAAACTGACACATTAATACAGCGTGAAGTGACGATTTAATATAATAGAATACAGGATTCCTCAATTAATTGGATATTAGCTGGCATGATAATAAAGCGTTTGAGATCAAAATACTGTTGTACAGTTGTGTCCATGGTTCTTTACCCGTGCGTCATCATTTAAAGAATACGAAATAAAATGAAAAAAGGCAGCAAATATTTGATTTCACGCAAACAAATCCTATGTATCTCTTGATACGTATTTCGACCTAATAGGTCTCGTCAGAAGAGCTATTCATAGGAGTTCTCAACGTGAAAAATCAATATTTTCTGCCTTTTAAGAAGCAACAATAACATGGCTTCAATACGGACGCACTGGCGACATCTAATTACAAAAATCGTAACATAGTTTCGAAACACAATTCAGATTTCTGCTTTATAATCTGAGCCTTCTAGAAATTGCAAGGCAAACAGACGTTGATAAAAGATGTTAGACGTATCTAGACGTATCTATACGTAGACGTATCTCTACGTATTCTCACCACGAGAGGACAGAATACCGAACGAACTCCTAAAGTGGTATATGAAACTATTTACTACTTCAAAGCCACCAATTGTTTTAATAGTTAGAAGATCATTCTGAGCTCTTTCTACTACCATGATCTTTGTCTTACTCCTATTTAGCTTTAGTCCACATGTTTTGCTTTTCTCCTTCAGACGTCTCATTATATCTTCCATTTCTTCTTGATTTGCCTCGATTATTAAAGTGTCATCAGCATATATTAAATTACTGATTTTTTGACCTCCTACTGATATTCCGCCCTTCCATCCGTCTAGTACCTTTCGCATAATGTGTTCGCTGTAAATATTAAATAGAGTTGGCGAGATTAAGCATCCCTGCCTGACACCTGCCTCTGTTCTAAAATGATCGAAATGGGTGTTGTTTATTTTTAATGTGTACTTATTATTATTTTCATATAGACTTCTAATTAGTTGAATTAAGTGGTGAGGTGTTCCCATTTCCGCTAGTATAAACCATAGTTGCTGCCATTTGACTTTATCGAAGACCTTTTTGTAATCCATAAAGTACATAAGCATAGGAGTATTGAATTCACAAGTTTATTCGATTAGCTGTCTGACATTAAGAATGTGTTTTTTCCTCTTGTGTCTTGTGTCTTTTCCTGGGTCAAATCCCGCTTGTTCTTCTGATATCTGAGGCAAAAAAAGCTTTTAGTCTTTCATATATTACATGAAGTAGAACCTTGCTAGCATAGGGTATTAGGGTTACCATTCTGTAGTTGCTGCAATCTAGCGAAGTTCCTTTTTTGAATATAGGGATGAAAGAGGATGTTGTCCAGTCGTTGAGCCACTCTCCGGCTTCCCAAATATTTTTGTAGATCTTATGCATAACATTCACTCCAACATCTCCAGTCTCTTTTAAATCTTCTGCGGTGATCTGGACTGTGCCAGGAGATTTTCTATTTTTTTAACTTTTTGATTGCTTTTTTTTACCTCTGCCTTTAGAATGTTTGGTTCTCTATTTGCAGTGAACTCGTCGTGATTTGCATTCTGGGGATTATCTGCATATAGACTTTTGACAATATTTTCTCCATACCTCCGCAATCCCTTTCTAGTCATTTATAATATGTTGGTTTTGATGCATTATTGTTTGTGTGATTGGTTTAAATTCCCTGGATAGATATCGGACTTTGTTATATAGCTCATTGGATTCATACTGGTTTGCATGTCTCTCTAGTTCTTCGCATTCTTCATTTATATTCAATTCTCTTTTTATTTCTCTCTTTAACCTTGCTGATTAAAGAATAAACTAATAAAAAACCGCGAAGAACATGACATAGTGGCTGCAGGTATACTATTATCATAAACTGTAGATGTTTTAACCAAATATGATATATACACACTCACACATAGAAAATGTGCGCACATACAAACAAAATACATATACGCACATGTACCTACAGGTACATCATGCTTAATTGCCAAATCACCAAACAGCTGTATAACACCAAAGAATATTCTTTGGTAACACCATCGTACCCAGGGGATGCATAGCACAGAGGAGAAAGTTTTTAGTGAGTGATGCCCCAGAGAGCTGACGAACTCTGCTAGATTATAGTCTTGACACCATATAGGCGTATTATACAGTCTGACAACATTCCGTGATAACAAATGGATACGAGACATAAGCATATGGCCCAGAAAAGTACTTAGTAAGTTCAGCTTCCGCAGAACTTGTACTGTATGTGAAAAACATTTGATTAAAAATGCAATTATAAGAAGTCAACAATACAGAAATCGACGTCAAAAAAATTAGAACAGATACCGTCGAAATTCTCGAAATTGGTGCCCTAGTAACCTAGTCACAAAATAAATAACAATCAGAATGCCCACTCTACTTGTCAAGATAAGTACGAGCATCTCGTTCACGCAGACGGAATCAGCCATGTTAACGGAACCAGTGCAGGTTCAGTGAAATTTTATCTGCACAGAAAAATTAACTCGGTTTAATTGATTTACGGCAACCATAGACATGATATGCAATATTTTATGTCGTACCCACTTTTAGTTTAAGAATAGTTTAAATTATTTCAAATTTACTAAATTATTAATCTCTAAAAATTTAAATTGTGGACCTAGTGCTGAATGATGTTGTATCAACTATTTTTTCCAATATGTCATTATTTTTCAGAATCCAGAAGAAAAGAGGCATTTCAGCGTTATACAGTGAGTTCGATTTTTTCGAAAGTGAGGTTTATTCACATTTAGAAAATCACAAAATGTGCCCTAAACGTCCTACTTCTGATCGAACTACTCTTACCCATTATTGCAACATTGCCAATTCTAATAACATTTCTTGTGAAGTATAGGTGGCTTTGGTAGTGTACTTATATTATGGTAGAAAAATTTTTGAAAAAAAAAGGATATGTTTTGTCTCTTTAAGACAAACGTGAGTATCTGTATCAGCATATGCTCAGCAAGGTAAACATGTGGATCATTCAAAAACCATGTTAGAGATCCCTTCTGATATCTTTAGTATATCATTATGATCATAAGCTAGCAGAAATTTGGGTAGAACATAAAGTTACAGCAAATGAACAACTGTAATAATATATTGTAAATATGCCCACGTAACATATTGATTAATGACAATATTTATTAAACAATCTTACCTAAATCTACATTTTCAGTGGTACAAACGCAAGGTCTTTTAAAGGAAAGTGCAACTTCTTCATCACCAGGGTGATGTCTAGGGTTTATCATTCCAAATTTGCGCATGATTTAAATGAACAAAAATTTTGAAACAGAAACTATTAAAGTCGTCAAAATAACGAATATATATTATCTGCCAAGACGTCAACATAATTCAAATGTATCTAATAGCAACAATTATTGCAATTATTATTAAGATTAACTTCGTAGATAAATAATAATTGATTAACTTGCCCCTGTTGCCCCGCATTTCCAATTTAATTTCAAACTGAATCTAGGAATTTTGACGTTATTGTTTTGCCTAATCTTACAAAACGTCATTTTATTGTCATATGTCACTTTTGGCAGTCGTTAATTTTTAAAATTTGTTTATCAATTGAAAATTCGGTTATTTTAACTAAATATCACAACAGTTAACACTCGTCATAGAGTTATGTGATAAAAATTAGAATAATTTCTAGGTATTTATTTCCCACTTTTTCAGTTAAGACATTAGTGACAATTTATTATTATCTGCCAAAATTTTAGTGTCATTGATCACAACAAATAATGCTAGAAGTTTTAAATAAAGTTAACAAGTAGGAAGAGATGGAGAAAAATGACAACGAAAAGAGTGAAGAAGATTCGTCAACAAAACAGGTCTTGGAATATTATCAAAAATACTCACAAAGTAAACAACTGCCAAAATACTTCTCTGGAACTTCCATTTCATATTTACCTCAAATTGTAGATGACGAGCCCTCTGCAAGACAACTAGATACAATATATCCAGCAAGAGATGTTAAGATTATCGCTTCAAAGCAATATGAGAAACCTGAGCAAAATCCTGAAATACTATCTCCCACTGAATCTGTTGCTTCTAATAAAAAGTTAGAATGGGATAATTTGGGTGATATTGGCTACAATAACGCTAAAAAACTTTACAAAAGTACTTCATTGCCAATATTGACACAACATACAATTATTAAAATTGATGACATACCTAAAGGTCCAACAGATAATGTGAAAATAGTTTTATATCCATATACAAGCAGTTCAGAAGACAAAACTAGTGAAAAAAATACCTTACAGTCATTATCATCGTCATCTCCCATTGTAGAAAAGGAGATACCATCCTCATCTGGTACATTTTCTTTTCATTCTAGTGAAAAACAAAAATTGCTAAGCTCAGATTCAGATTCTTCTCTAAATGATAAAAAAATTTTAGAGTTTAAAAAAAGTTTAAACTATATAAAGAAGAAAATTGGACTTCCTGATGCACACTCTACACCTCATGAACCTGACTCTCCCAAAATTGAGTGCCAAATAATGACTGAGACTCCTTTAGTCAAAAAAACTGATAAACCTATTAAAAATATTATTAAAGATATTCAGATTGAGAATGAAAGCATACAAAGTAATGTGTTAGTGCAACCTACAAAGAGTGCGTTAACTTTTCCAGCTAATTCTAATAAGAAAAGTGTAAATTTATGCCTTACTAAACCTGTTTTAGTAGATTGCTTGCCAAAAACAAATATAAAGCAATATGCAGTTGGTGTTCAAACAGGGAGTGTAGTTGACTGTAAATCTCAACAAGCACCAAATGAGTTAATTACTTTCTATAAACAAGCTGAAAATAATAAAACTAGTGATTCTGGAAAATCAAGTAGCTCCAATGGTGTTGCATCTAAATGTGATAGTTTTGAATATGTCAAAAATAGCAATAATGGACAAAATATTTCTATGAGATCTGAAAATAATCCTGTAGAAATTGCAGAAGATCATATAACTGGTAAGCAAAAGTGATTCACTTGTAGATCATTATGAAAGTAAAGATGTTTCTCCATACCTTTTAACATTAACATTAAAAATTGGATTGTGCATTGACATTTAGAATCCGTTTTCTTAAAATTAAGGAAACAGGATTTTGTAATCTTGGTTTTATTTATCGTAATAGTCATGATCTTTCACCTATTGTATTCAAATTATTGTAGTGTATGCTCAGATCTTGAATACTGCTTTGTTGTTTGGTCTCCATTTCATCAAGTCTACATTAATGGATTAGAGAACGTTCAGAGGAAGTTTCTTAGATCTTTAGCTTTTAAAGTACATATTAATATAAGAAATACTGAAAATTATTTCATAGATTATTTCATAATAATGTCTCAATTTAACATTACTACATTGAAGAACCACAGGTTGAGAGCTGATATGTTATTTTTGTCTAAAATTCTAAACAACATTATTAATGGTCCCCCCTTATTAGCCAATATATACTTGGCTGTATATACAGTATATAGAACTGCACTATTTTATATTTCTTTTCATAGGACTCATTATGCTCATCATTTTCCCTTATTGAGAATGCTCAGCTCTTGCAATGACCTCCTATTGAATCCACTCTGTCCAAACATTAATGTTTTCAAAAGGCAACTTAAGAATCAATTATTAATCTAGATATGTGATATTTTTTTAACTCTTGCGATTTGATATACTGTTTTAATGTACAAATTTTTACTGTTTAATTGTTCTTTGATATTGTTTTGATGTTTATTGTACATAATCTTTACTTTTTACTATTTGTGCTAGTTTATTGTAAATGGTTCTACCGTTGAAATAAATAAAATAAAAAATAAACTTGAATCATCGCGATTTTAAAATTTTAACAGAGGACTGTTTGAATAATTTGAGCACAGCATTTGCATATAGATATTTTTATTAAAATTTTACTTAATAATATAATGTTAATGTCTAAAGATGCTTATCAATATTTTTATGTATTTGGATATTCTTTATTCAGTTATTAATGACAAAAAAAATTAAATACTTATAACAAGATTTGTAATTCTAGAGAGGGACATACCATGTGACTGTGTTTTGAGGTGTTTGAGGTTCATTTATTTAAATATTCCGTTATTAAATTACTAAATATGCTGTTAAGTTAACTCCTAATAATATAATATTATTAATACAAAAAACATAAGAATATTAACATTTATTACATAAGCTTATCTTGGGACAGGGATTTTCCATTTAGTGGAGAATTACCCATTTGGACCTAACTCTGTAATTATTTCTTCAAGCTTTCTGTACACATCCAAATCTAAAACTAGATGTAAGCTAGATGTTCGTTCTCCGGAATTATTACATTTTCTGCTTTGTTTGTTTAAAAATAATAATCATTCCTGAATATTAATTTAAAGATATTGCTTATTTTGAACAGTATGTGAATTTTTATGTATTTTATTTTACTTAACTTGATTTTTTATATTTGAGGTGTAAATATTCACAAACTTTAATTTTCATTGAGATTGATATCTCAAAATATTTAGTGAAATATGGGTGAAAAAAATTATGTATCACCTACACCTTACTTATACTAATAATTTTTTTTGTTATTTTACCAGACTATTCTTGTTATTGTTTTTTACATAAACTTCAATATTTTCATTTCCGGATTTATCATTTGATCCAGGCTGTATGATATTAGACTTAAGTTTAAGCTTAGAATTTATTTGAGCTACTTTATTCTCAAAGGTAGTCATCATTTCACCACATATGAATGGCCAGTATTTTGCGAAATACTTAAAATTGATCATGCATTGAAATGCATTTTAGCCTTCAATGGTATTGTTTCTTTTTTTATTCCATTCCTGACAAATAATTAACCAGCATATGCCTTGAAGGTATCTAAATATCAACATATTTTTAATCATGTCATCTACTATAAATTTTTAGTTTAAATAAAGAAGAAAATTGTAAACAATAAATTAGAAAATGTATATAATTTGTTTTTCTATTATTGTGTGAGAGTAATTAACATTCCAACCAACTGAGCCAAGATCAACAAAGTTTTTGTTGCAGTGTCCTCTAATTATTCTATTTCTATAGCTGATATTTATAATCTATTTATATTGTTTATATAAACTTAACATATTGCATCCATGATGTTGTTTCTCCATGTTCTCCTTGGTTCTCCGCTGTTCATTTTAGATGTTGTTAATAATTTAATAACTGCATTTGGAAAATTGTCCAATATCGCTCAGAAGGACTCTATGGGATATGATAGTTGAACAAGATTTCCATCTAATATTCTTATATTATTGTTTTTCTTTTTAAATACAATTTTACAATATTTTGATACATATTAAGTAAATTAATGTTTTAGATAACAATGAAGCGAATTCTACTAATTCTGAAAACTCTGAAGCTGCAACAAATAATCAAGAAATTACAAATGACTCTACAAAATCTGGTTATGACATAGAAAAGCACATATATGTTTTACAAAGATTAATAAGATCAAAGAAATATGATTCCTCTGCCAAAAGAAAATACATCAGAAAAATTTTACAAAAAATAACTGAGTCTAAGTACTTAGAGGACTCAAGTACAAGTTCTGATCTTTTTTATCCTAAAACAGACCCTTCGAAAATTCTTCATGATCAAATTAAAAATTCTTCATTTAAAAATGAAAACACATCATCTTCTTACCAATCTCATGAAGACAAGAAGGTATCTCCCAAAAAGAAAGTATCTGAAAGCACAGACTCTGACATATCTCACGAAAGAGAACAAAAGACAGAAATTAAACCTTCAACTTCTAAGGCTTCTACATTTGGTTACAGAAAAGAAAGTAAACCCACCCAAAAGAAGAAATTGGATAGTGTGCAATTTACCAATCTTCTTAGTAAACCTTCTATCCAATCTGAAGCACCAGTGACTACAAGAACAAAAAGAACTCCATTTACACTTACTAGAGAACCTAAAAACTCTTCATCTTCAGATAAATCTTCATCTCCACAGTCACATCAAAATTGGAAAGAATGTAAAACCATATCAGAGAAAATGTTCGAAAATAGTGGACAAATCATTGGAGCTGGTGATCAAGTTACACAATTTGCTGATAAAGAAAGACAGTACCAGCTTAACTGGATAGATAGGGAAATTAATCATTTGGGTAAACTAAAAAATATATTAGAAAAACATAAGGAACCTTATCCTCTACCAGAAAATTTAACTAAAATGACATCTGTTTACATGGTCACAGCTAATAGTAATGATGCTGTTCATAGAAACTATGTTATAGAAACTAAACTTGGAACTGGAACTTCTCGGCAGAGAAATTTTAGAATCAATGGAGAAAACTATGTTGTTGAAGATCCAAATGCTCATAGTATAGATAATAACCAATCCCCTCCTTTAGTTGTAGATATCCAAGTCTTAGCTACAGATAAAACCACAAATATTAAAGTTACAGCATTCTGTGGTCTATGCAAGAGATCACCATGTGTTTGTGTTACAGACTTCTTACAAGGATTAAGTAACCCATTTAAAGTCAGTGATAATAAAGTACAAAAACATTTAAATGACAAAGTCAAAACTTATTCCAGCACTTGTTCTTGTAATACTACTTCTAGTTCCACTACTAACAGCAGAAATTCTTCACATACTATATGTATCAATTGCCATAGAGCACCTTGTACTTGCTGTTCTTGCAAAAAAACTCATGATATAAAAACATGTTCAGTTTGTCAGTTATACTCCTGTATGTGTGTCATAAGTCCAAAAGATTCATATGTGGGAACATTCATACCAACTAAGAAATCATCAGAGGGGTCTCAGAGAAAAGTTTGCAGTTTGTGTAAAGCCTTATCTTGTATATGTACTGCCCAAACAAAATCAAAAAAATGTTCCATATGTACTTCTTGCCCCTGTACATGCAAAAAAAATTCTAGTAAAATGAAAAAATCAGATTGCAAGTGTAAAAGCACACCATGTACCTGTTCTAGTATTTCCTTTAAATCAGATAAAACTGTGTGCTCCAAATGTGGAATTTCATCTTGTATTTGCCAATTACCTTCAAGTGGCACTAGTTCTACTGGCAGTTCAGTAAATACAGACTTATTAAGAAAATTATTTTCTGATTGCAAATGTGGCGCTTCTAATTTATGTAGCTGTGATTTTGTAAATAAATTACTACAACATTTTAGCCAAAAAGATGTTGAAGTTCAGTCTAGAGCACTTAAAAGCAGTGAATGTACTGATGCTGCCACGCAAAATCATGTATCTGTTGATGATAAAAAAGTTCAGGATATATTGCTCACACAAGAACATAAATCTGTTCAACCAAAGTTTTCAAAAATGAGCAGTAGTTCTCAAACAGATACTCTTAGGTCACAGTGTAAAGTTGTTTCAACAGAGGGACCCACACATATCAATGAATTAATACAAGCAGGTATTTGTGATGAAAGTACAGGAACTATTCAAAGTGCAGCTGTAACTACTGAAACTGTTGCATTAGTAGATATGGCAACAACATCTTTAGATTCACGAAAGTCTGATGCAAATAAACACATTAGCATTCAATCTGAAGTATGTTCAAAAGAAAAAGCAACACATTCTCATGGTCTTCCTGAAATTGTTGACAAATCTGTTGGTAAAGCCACTGAGGAATGTGGTACACAATCAATTAAACTTTCAAGAAAGTCATCTATCGAGTCAGATGCAAATAAACACACTAGCATTCAATCTGAGGTATGTTCAAAAGAAAAAGCGACACATTCTAAGGATATTCCTAAAACTGTCAGCAAGCCTGTCGGTAAATCCACTGAGGAATGTAGTACACAATATGAACGCAAAGCATCAATTCCCAGTAAAGGATACTTCGCCAAACTGTCTGAAGTTGACACAGATTTAAGCAACGGATCTGTTGATTCCGGTACTTGTGCTAGAACTTTTCAAGTTGAAAAAGGAATAAGTGCTTTAAGCAAAAATATTGAATTGGTTGATAAAGATATTGAGGCAAGAGTTCCCCAAATTTTAAAAGGAACTGATACATATACTCTTCGAGAAACTTCTGATAAAAGTACTTGCCATAAGCCTTCACTTGTTGATCAAGAAACAGATTATAGTCCTAGAGTAGTATCCATTGAGCAAGGAACATCTCCGAGAAGTGCTCAAAGCTCCGCAAGAGTATCCATTGACATAGGAACTTGTCCAAGCCCTGCAGTTGATAAAGAATTTCAGACTACTGCCAGAACCTTTGTAGATCAAGGCACAGCAAGTGGCCGAACCCGTAAATCATTAAATGATCAACATACCTCACCAATATTCTACGAAACTGACGTAGGTGTATCTACTGTATCTAAAAAGCATAGAACGGAGGCAACATCAACGGATGGTTCTAAAAAATCACGCTCACAGTCATCAGGAACTAAAGGTAAGAGGATGTTTTTATTATTTGTTATCAAAAGGATTTAGTAATAGGTAGAGAGTGAAATAAACAATTTGGTTTGGTCAAGCTACCTATTATTTATTTGTTATAAAAGTACCTACATTGACAACGAAATTTATTCAATTTACTATTTTTACTGGGAATTTATTTTGACGTTTTGATAACAAGAAAATACCTTCAGAACAATATGAAATTTATAGTTTGGCTTGAAATAAGCCAATATTTAATAAGGAATAAGGGATCTTATATCAAAGCTACATTGAATCTACGGTAATAGTAAGTTCTGCCGAAACCTCCTTTACTATGCTGGAGGTTCGCCTGCAGGAATATGATTGGAGCCACCGAGGCGTCGAATACCTTTACAAGTCTGTAATAAGCCTTGAAATGAGTAGCCTTTAATACTTTATAGTAAATCTCGTGGATCGTGTAAACTAGAATTCGCCAGTCCGCCTTGATCTCCCAATTTTTCAACAACCAGTATTGAGGTCTTGATTTTGTTTCCTTAGATGGGTTCTGATGATTGCTTCATCAGTCTGTTTCTAGGAGACGCGTGTGAGCACATCAACATTGAAGTCTGTTCTTTCTCATCACCCTCCATATCAGTAGTTCATTTTTTTTGTATCCTCGTTAACACAACCCAGAAAAGGCTACCTGCGCCAAACATCGTTTTGTGGAACCGCAGAAGTTGAATCTGACTTCCGATAGGAGCGCCATCCACTGTTTGTTGCAGTTTGTTGATGATCAGGTTTGCTTGAGCCAGATCGAGTTCAGTATCAGAGTGGTGTCTAGGTAATACCGCCATCCTGAATAGTTTCATCAAATTGCCATATGACATAGTCTGCTCAATCGAGTTCCTTGGTTTTTTAGCGACTCCAGGTCTTTTTTATCCTCCAGTTTTGAGCGTGCCACTGCAGCAGTTATTTATGCCTCTTTCTTGATAATCTTCTGTTGAGTTCCAGAGGGACGTATTTTGATAATTGTCTGAGAATGTTCCTCTTGGAATATCTTTTGGCGCGGTATTTGGAGAGGAGACACAATCCGCGAATGGAGTCACCTGTCTGATCGTTCCCGTTGCGGTTATATTTATAAGCTCAAAAGAGTTACTCTCTGGGCGATCTCTTTTTGTTTTAATCTCGCTGACTATTTGTTCCCACAAGTTGGGACGAAATATTGTTAGGCTAAGGCTATAATCCCTAAGAATTCGCCAGCCCTCTAGGGCATCGCTTAAGATAATACTTTTTCCCTGTATATGCACGGGCACGATGGTATTATACCGCCGGTTTGAAGAGAGCAGTAAATGTAGACAAATCTGATCTTATGATGAGCCAGTTGTAGAGCGGCTGCCTGTATTGGACTATAATGTAAATAAGTGTTATTGTTAATTTTTGTGCAATCAACAAATTTACAGAAATAACATACCTGCAGCCTCCTTCCTACGTTACAACTTGATTCAATATCCGAATTATCCATAGGGCGTTCCCTATTAGCCATTGGGGCGCACCGTGTCGGAGTTGGCATCCCATGTATCTACATGTAACAGCACAGCACTGCAGCCATTACGTCACTACATATAAATGCCTTACTCAGTATTTAAACAAAATTATTTTACTTGACACCTGACACCTAAATCCATAAAGATACCTATAGACATTATGGCTACACAACAAGATCTTCAACTCTTACTAAATTTCATAAAACAGGGTGACTAAACATAAAATAAGATCACTAAAAACACAACAGGTATCTTCACATATTCGAAGTACTGATGGGTCAAAAACATAATATGAAGAAGTAGGAATAGGAGTTAATGGTCCTATCAATAGTCCTTGACGAGCGGAATTATCAGTAATTTCTAGATTGTGTGCTGAAGAATAGCTGAAACCCTTTAAATATTCTCTCTCATAACCAGAATGAAGTCTACAACGTGTGAGTCCGTAACTGTTTTTTCTCTGATGTCGAACAATAAAGAAATTTCTGGTAACGAGTTTGCTGATAGTTTTGCTAGTACTCCTTTTATCAGACCAGAACCATTCTGCAATATAATATCCCTTCTATTGTGGAAGATGTCCCGAAAATAGTAAAAGGAACTGTGCAGCTCACAGTTACACCTTCAACGGCGCCAGCGATTGTGTTTTATGCTATTTTTAGTTTTGGTACTCGCGTGTCTATGTCTGTGCGTATCACCCAATATGTGGTATGATACTTTAGTCACTGCAGCTTACATCCCTCTGATATTGTAAATGTTCTTAGATGTTAATGAAAAAGAAAAAGTGGTCCGATTTTGGATTGACATCATTTAAATTTCTGCGTAAACCAGGATTCGTACATATTATACGAGTAAAAATAAAATTATGTTAAGGAAATACAACTTTTGGATGTATTTCCATGTAATTATCATGTATGCAAGCTTGCTTCATATTTTATTTACGTGTTTATTAATTCTATAATGTGCAAAAATTAAGATTGCCATAATAACGATTGGTTTACTTTATTTATTATTTGACAGTTGTATTATTACCATACCGTCAGTTTTGAGAAAATTTTTATTTATTATCAAAATTCTTAATTTCTGAGGGGCCCAGAAATAAATAAAGGGGCATAAATATTGCCATTTGTCCAGTCTAAATATATATTTTCTAAACGCTGCAAAGCAAGCAAAAGACGAATGCACTGGCATGGGAATTTATAATTTGTGTCCACGTCATTTCAATTCGTCCAAGTACAAATACCTTCGTGAAAACGATTTCCCAATACTCCATATTAGAGTAGAATAATAAAAATAAAATAGACAGTTAAGGTTTGATTTCGTTACAGCGTACCATCATTCGCGGATATGCATATTTCTGCCTCTTGGCTTCATCAGAGCGAACTCATAGTAAGCTCTAACGAAATAAAACCTTTTTCGATTATAATATTTGAAAAATATTTACAAACAGACGCTACAGCGACATCTACTAATAAGAATATAAATCGAATTCACGATTCGGCCTAAATCAGATGAAGCCAAGAGGCGGAAATATGCATTTCAGCGAATGGTGGTACGCTGTAACGAAATCAAACCTTAACTGTCTATTTTTATTTTCATTACTTTACTCTAGTATGGAGTATTAGAAAATCATTTTTCACGAAGGGATTTCTGCCGAATTAGCATGACCTGGATACAAATTATAAATCCCTATGCCAGTGCATTCGTTGCATGCTTGTTTTGCAGCGTTTAGAAAATACAGATCTAGGCTGAATCCTGAATTCGATTTTCGATTTATATTCTCATTAATAGATGTCGCTTTGGTGTCTGTAAATATTTTTCAAATATTTACTTTTATAGTTGGAAAACGTTTTATTTCGTTAGAGCTTATCGTGAGTTCGATCTGACGAAGCTAAAAGGCATAAATATGCATATCAGCGAATGATAGTACACTGTAACGAAATCAAACCTTAACTGTCTATTTTATTTTAGCTATTTTAACTATTTTAGCTCCAATATTAGTCGTGGATCATCCTAGATGGTATATACCGGAATGTCAATAGAAAGTCGTGCTGAGTTAGTTGTTGTTGATGATGGAGAATTGTCAGCACGAAGATGTATTAATGATATTTTAGCCGACCTCATTAACACCTTATTATAGTTTAAATATAATAATAGTCCTTTTTTATATCGCTAGCGCGGCTTTGAGATTATGGCAGAGTAGTCTGCTATCTCTTGGGTCTACAGTATACAATGAAGGTAACAGGGCCAGTGCTACGTTTCAACTGCCTATTATTTTTTATTCAGGCTGAGTCGACCTGAAGCTTGTACATATTAAAAAAGATCTAGATGTTCTCACCGCCGCACGTCGCTGGGATTCGATCCTCGATCTTCTGTCCGGAAGTCAGAGACTCTACCGTCTGAGTGGCTGAAGCTGCCCTTAATTTTGAATAAAGAAATTAAATTAACTGGTATGATCTCCTGATGGTAATCTTATTTTGCATGTCTGGCAAGGGTCAGATAATTTGATAATATGAGGTAAGGCAAGGGCTTTACCTGATATTGTTTTCTGATTTTACTCTATTACAACAATATTCATGGTTGAAAATATAAGAGATTAAACTAATTTGGATTCGCATTAACTCTTTTGAGCTGGACAAAAGCAGATAGCTGCTAAGTATATTGCATTTTTAATTGAAAATTATCTAATGCGATATGGAGGACTTTTTCAATCACATCCAGAGCAATAGCAGTTTTTAACATTCACTGTGAGATGAATATTTGTGCAAGCTCTGTCACCTTTAAATTTAGAAACCTAGTTTATAATATAAGTACAGTCCCGGCAAAAAATCTTTGCCAAATAAATCACTAAATTCGAAGAAAAATTGCATGCGTTCTGTCTGTGCTTGTTTAGCATGTAATGTCGAACCCTTCCATAACTGCCACAGAACTCAAAAATAAACCTCCTGATCTCCTTCAGAACTTTTCAACAAGAACGATTCGTCACCGGCTTCAGAAAGATCTAGCATTACCAAGTCGACATGATGCAAAGAAGCCCTTGCTTACAAAAATAATGAAGAAAAAAATATTAGATTTTTTTAAAAGGTATCAGCATTAGACACTTAAACAATGGAAAAAAGTCATGTCCAGTAACGAAAGTACGTTCAGGTTAATAAGAGGAAGCTCCAAATTTGTTCGTCATCCACACACGGCTTCAAGGTACGATCTCAGGTTCACAGTTAAAACCATCAAAACATTTGGAAAGTGTAATGGTATGGGGTGCGTTTAGTGAAAATACAGGAAGGACAGGGTTGTATTTCTTGCCAAAGAATGTTACAATGAGGGCAAGCAACTATGTGACTGTTCTAGAACAACATTTATTGAATTTATGGGAAATTCACGAATGTGAATTCTTTATGCACGATGGTGCCCTTGCTCACAAGGCCAAGACAGTGTCAAAGTTCTTGAATGATCACAATATCAACGTATCGAAATGGCCAGGTGACTCACCCGACCTTAATCCCATCGGGAACGCCTGAATATGATGAAAAATAAGGTTCAAGAGTGTCTACGGAGCAACATAAATCAGCTGAAAGAGGAGTTGAAGAGTTTGTAGGTGAGTATGGAGGAAAAATATTTCTTAAACCTTGCTCAATCAATGCTCAAGAGAATGCAGCTTGTCATCTACTACAACGACGATAGACAAAGTATTAATTTGTAAAATTAAAATAACAATTACCCTTATGTATATGTTTTATTCACTGTGTAAAGATTGTTTTTGCCGGCACTGTACTTTGGTGAATTCAATAGCTTTATTGAATAACTGTATTGCAAACGAGGAAGAGCACTACAATCGTATTAAATCCAGCAATGGGTTAGATTATGGTAGACGTCAGACATTTAAAATGAAAACACTTTATCTGGTAACTCAGTTTTTTCTATTCTCTAGAAAATTCAACGAAACATTTATTAAGACTAATTATTAAAAACAGACTCGTTGAATATTACGAATATTAAGAATATTACTCTTAATTAGCTTCATCTGTGTTAGACCTCATAGGTATCGGTTATATCTATCAAAATGTACTAATGGTTATAATTAGTAATTACTAATAATTAATTATACAGAATGTCATAATAATTAAACTCATCTTGTTTTAATACTGTTTATTTATAATAATCCTTTATTATCATGTTCATAATAATTCATACAAAGTAGTAATATTGTTCTAAACTAAAATTTGTTGACAGAAATTGGAAATAGCGGTTTTAATACAAGTTCAGGTAAAAAAATTAATGTCTCCAATTATGAAAAAACTACAATTACGTCTTCAGAAGCTAAAGTTGGTCCAAGTCTTAAGCACAAAAAAATCAGTGATAATATTAGCACAAATACAGATAAATTAAAAGTCTCTAGTTATGAACAAACTACAAATACGTCGTCAGAAGCCAAAATTGGTCCAAATTCTGTCAATAGAAGATCAAGTGATAATATTAATACAGCTACAGTTAACTTAAAAGTCTCAAGTGGTGAACAAACTATAGTTACATCGTCAGACGCCAAAGTTGGTCCAAATGTTATCCACAGAAAAATTAGTGATGATATTAGTACAAATACAGAAAAGATAAAAGCCTCTAGTTGTGAACAAACTATATTTAATTCTTCAGACGCCCAAGTTGGTCCAAATCTTAGATGCAGTGATGATATTAGTACAAGTACTGATAATGTAAAAGTCTCTAGTTGTGAACAAACTATATTTACATCGTCAGATGCTAAAGTTGGTTCAATTCTTAGACAAAGTAATGATATTTGCATAAGTACTGATAATTTGAAAGTCTCTAGTTGTGAACAAACTATATTTCCATCGTCAGATGCCCAAGTTGGTTCGAATCTTAGATGCAGTGATGATATTAGTACAAGTACTGATAAATTAAAAGTCTCTAGTTGTGAACAAACTATATTTACATCGTCAGACGCCAAAGTTGGACCAAGTCTTAGATGCAGTGATGATATTAGTACAAGTACTGATAAATTAAAAGTCTCTAGTTGTGAACAAACTATATTCACTTCGTCAGATGCCAAAGTTGGTCCAAGTCTTAGACACAGTGATGATATCAGTACAAGTACTGATAAATTAAAAGTTTCTAGTTGTGAACAAACTACAACAGTTAGCCCAAGGGTTAAGAGTAAAAAACGCAGAGAAAATGATATTGACAGTTTAAAGAAAAATCTTAACTCCATAGGTATTCAAACGGAGCTACTCTCAAGCGATATTCAATCGATAGATAGTTGCGCATGTATTTGTCCCTCTCAAAGTAGTATTGAAAATATTCGTAGAACACAGTGTTTATGTTGTGGAGACAAAAGGAAGAAAAAATCCAAACATATGTTGATCTGTGCCCCTTCAGATAACTCACATAGAAGTCGAAAAATAAAAGCTGTTTATATAAAAGAAACAAGTTTAAAGAAGACTGGCCGTCGAAGATGCTACTCTTCATGTACAGGTCGTGTTTGTTGTAGAGCTAGATCTAAATCAATTTTAAAAGAATCCTGTTGCTCCTGTTGTTGCGAGAGCAAAAAGCCTAGATGTTGTTCTTGTCAAAATGAAAAGAGTAACAATTGTACTGAAGCATCTGCTGCTGCTACCCCTCAAAAAACTCCCATTTCGACTGACGGTAAGATTTATTTTTCACATTTATAATAAAGATGGTTGAACATAAACCATTCCATATCACTTCAGCAAGATGAATTTAAATTTAAATAGTATATTTTTACATTATACTCGTCTATTTCTTACCCCGTCCTTCATGTTCTCCACCTTGCACCTTTACCTCGTATTTCTTACCTTGTACTTCTAGCTCTGTCCCATAGTGTCTTCGATTTTTATATGGGTTGTAATCTCTGCTGTTTCTAACATTCTTTTATCCGCTGTGTGTCAAGTCATGTTTCTGTGTATGTGTGTGTGGTGAGGATGTATTTGTGTGTGAGAAAGAGAGAGAGAGAGAGAGAATATGGCTTGGAAGCAGATCCGTTAGCCACAGATTTTTATTTGTTATTTTTTTTTAGCCTAATATTTTAATTTTTTTATCTAGCACTGTTGCATTAAAATGGTAATATTTATTTGTTTCAAATAGTCAATCAGTAATTTAATTTGTCTCATATCATGGAAACTTAGTAAATACTGTATACTAATTGGAAAACATACTTGTTCTTGTTGTAGCTATTCTTTAGCTACAACATAAGTCTGCACATATTTCCTTCTGAATGTGTTTCATTTTTATTAGTTTTATTATTATTATCTCTTTTCCTTGCCCTTTAATAATTTTCCAAAATTTTTTTGTGTTTCATAGAAATCGTTTTCCGTCTGTTATAAGAAGCTCTATTAGCTATTTTTTTTATTTGTCTGACTCTTAGAGCTAAAAGAGATAGAGCTAAAAGCTAAAAGACTATTTTCTTTTTATTTGTCTGACTGAAATATTCGTTTCATTTCTCATTCGTTTATAGTTATTACATGTTGTGTTTCTCTCCAAGACTATTCGTTTATAGTTATTACATGTTGTGTTTCTCTCCAAGACTTGGTTAAAAGCGTTAAAATTTCTAGTATTATCATCTTTCGACTTGATCTACTACTTGTTGTCACTCGTCATAAAATGTTACCCTTGTTGCTTGAGGCTTGCTATTTTCTGGGCCATATACTCTAATGATGTACAGGTCTTCCTTCTCCATTCTTATCTTTGCTGTTATAATCTTTTCTGATAAGTGTTGACACTCTGATATGATTTTGGTATCTTTGGGCTATTAGTCCCTTCTTTGAGTCTATTTTGTTTTGCTACTTAACTGTAGATTAGTATAAATATATTCACTTAATTTGGATTGTCCTTTTCTTCTTTTTTGTATCCTGTAGAACGCATATTGTCGCCAAGTGCTCGGTCAGAATGACCAATGAGCACCCTTGGCGCGCATCGCCCCGCCTACCTTCCCTTTTCCAATTTTATCATTGGTCTTTTGACTTGGAATCTTGTAAAATATTATGTATAAATACTAGTTGATTTCCAATCCAAAGACAGTTCACCTCGGTCTCTCCTAGAGCCCTAAACTCTAGGGATCCGATCAGCAGGGCTCTGCCTCACCTACTTACCTAGACTCTGTGGCTTTGTCTTTCTATTTCTTCACATTGGCGTTTTATGTAGTAATTCTCATCTTTTGGATAATATTCTCTTGTCCTTATTTTTTGCCGTTGTCATCTCCATAATATATATCCTGTTCCGAGCCTGCACATTGTATGCTCATACTATACTTTTCGTCTTTGAGCAGTATTCGTTTTTACAATTTGTAGGTCGCTAACCTTGCCAATCACCCTCCACATTTTATCTACACTTCAGATCGGCTATGGTACTTGCAAAGATACGAGATCCACTCCGCAATTACCCCAGGCAGTGTTACTTATTATTTCCATGCTACTATATATTTATTCTTTCTGTTGGCATAAATATTTAAAGACATATTATAAGATAATTCATACAAATCTTTGCATTTTCTTGTCAATATGCGATTTTTCATCTCTTACTGTGCATTTACCACTTCCACGCTCTTTCGCTTTCTCTCTGTAGTTTATATTTTCTGAATTTGTTTGAAATATTTGACATATATTATAGTATTATGTATACATATGTAATCATAAGTATACAAATCAATTCCTTTAATATCTTTCATAACATTTTTAATCCCAGAAGATACGGAAAACAATCAAGCTGGACTAAGTTATAGTGCATTTGAAAATGGTTGATAGTATAAATTTTGTAGCAAAGGTCTAAATACAGGGTTGGTCATTGCAAAGAAAACGTAATAATTGATACCTTCTTATCTGAACTTTCACTCGACTTTAATATGACCATCCTCCAACCTCAAATTCATCATAAAATGCAAATAAGCAAACCCCAAGGGACTAAGTAATGACTGAATGCCTCAGTGACGGAAAACATAAAATTCTTCTTCTTCTCATAGCGCCGTCTTCTTTCGAAGGTTGGCGATTCAAATGGCAATAGTAGTCTTTGCTTTGTTGCTTTGTCTCCTTTCTTGAATAGTAAAATGACTTCGAGTTGTACCATTCTTGAGGAATCTTTCCTTCATCAATTACTTTATTAAATAAAATATTTAATATCTGTTCCATTTTTTTGCCACCAATTTTTAATGTTCAACTGTAATTTTATCCTCTCCCGGACATTTATTCGTTTTTAGTTGATTTAGTTGATTCTTATTTCATAATCGGTTATGTTCGGTGTTAATTATTGTTCGTTCAGTACGTCGTTGTTGAGGTTGTGTATTTACTGAGTATAATTTAGTGTAGAATTTTTCAATGGCCTCGCTTATTTCCTTTCTGTCTCGGATGGTGACGTTTTTCTCATTTTTTATTTCTATGATTTTTGTTATGCCGCTTGAGTTTATTGCTTTCAGTACTTTCATATTGCAGATATTGTGTAGTATATTTTTTATTAGATTATTAGTATAGTTGCTATGATCCTTCCTAATTTTCTTTACGTTTTTGTTTGAACTTTTGAAGCTGTCCGAAGTTCGATTTGTTCTGTTTCGTCTTTCTTGGAGTAGTTTAATTGTACTAGATTAGAGTTTAGATGTTTTGGCTGTTTTCGTGTTTGAGCATATTTTCTTAACCGATGTTGTTACAGTTACTTTTATTTTATTATCTAGTCCATTTATATCCATTTGTTTCAGTGTCTCTATTGATTTTAGTCTTGTGTTTAGCTCTTTTTGGTATTCCGTTTGTTTTTGAAACAGGACATCGGTGGTTGGGTATCGTTCTCGTTTAAAGCAGCAAATTGAGAGTTATAAACAGGTCTAATTCTGGATTGGTCGATTAAGAGAGAGAGAGAGAGAGAGAGAGAGAGAGAGAGAGAAAACTAGACGAATATTTAAAAGCATTCACGAATATTTAAGTTTGAGAAGAAGTATTTATTTCATATTTTTAAAAACAATAAAAAGCCAACAATTTCGTTCACACACTGAACAAGCCAACTGCGAAAATCATAAAACGTTTGCAGAACAATAATTGAAGGAATAGTATGTGCTGAGTGGAAATTATGAAACATGCACAGAAATAAATATATAGCTAACTAATATCAAATAAACACAAGGTATATTTTAGAGTTTGATACTTTGATTTATGGACTAATTGCCTCTCTTCTCTATTCAGGTTCATTTGAATGTCATTTGATATTTAGTATATTTAACTACCATATATTCTGCTATATTTACTTTTTGTGACCTCTTGCTGTGATAACTAATACAGAGTAGGTTACTCAATAATTGGCAATATTCATTGGAATATGTGAAAATGCTGAAACAGGTCGACTTTTAATCCAAAGGGGTCATCTTTTAACGATACAGACATCTGTCATTTGTCAATCTCCTCGCTTCCAGTACCACAACCC
This sequence comes from Diabrotica balteata, assembly GCA_918026665.1. Taxonomy (NCBI): domain Eukaryota; kingdom Metazoa; phylum Arthropoda; class Insecta; order Coleoptera; family Chrysomelidae; genus Diabrotica; species Diabrotica balteata. Next base: position 52,934,387 of record OU898277.1, read on the forward strand.
CTTAATTTTAAGTACGGAATAGACCTTTTGTAGATCATTTGTCAGACATTTCACTGGATAATTTGAGCATCCATGATTTTATTTATATTGACACTGCCCTTTTGAAAAAGTATCAATTTATTAAAAGTTTTTCATCCCTTAAAAACTAAACGTAACGCCTGTTTTGCAAGGGTTAATGACAATTTTTTCATCACGTAAAAAACTGCATTGATAGAAATTTGCAAAAATTTTATTATTTGACTGTTGTTCACTCATACGTATTAAAAAAAGTTAAAAATTAAACAGAGAGCGTGAAAAACTTGTTACGAGTAAAGCGGCAGAAGTAGTAACTTCTGGTCATGTTAATTTGGAACCTACTTCAAATTATAAGAAAATAGCTCAATAATCTGGTTTTTGGCGCACTATTGACGGAGAGCACTGAACTATTCCAAATTTTGTCCCTACAAAAAACACTTGGTAAAGTAAATAAATGAAGATGATAAGGCCAAGCGACTACAGTTTTGTGAGACTACGACTGATAAAATAATCCAAACTTTCTATGTTCTGATGAAAATACTAGAGTTTTCTACGAAGCACATACCTAACAGCCATGATATTACAGGTTTAGGTATGTGCAGGAATTTATCTAGGATATCCAGAATTATTAACACAGGTATTCCCATTTTGACAGATATAATAGAAAATGAGAAAAGGTAGTTCAACAAGATGACGCACCTATGCATTATAGCATAAACGTAAGGCATACCTTAATGAACTGCTTCCTAGGCAATGAATTTGTGAAGTATTAACAAATAATCAGCTATCACGAGAATTAATAGTTATTAAATTAACAGCAGCTATTTCCTTCGATAGCCCTGTCAAGATAAATGAACTTTAACTCATAGGTGCAAATAATTATCAAAATTTAAATGGTTGCAATAAACAATCAAAACAATTCAAAGGTTTAGGTAAAACTAGGTGAACTTACCGCCAATTACCATGGGACACACCACTATACAAAACAACGAACAAACCGACTTCAATATAAGTGCATTGGTCCACGGTGTTCACGGTCGAGATGCGTCTGTCCCTCTTAACGACTAAAACTCTTCTCTTAGCGAGATGTATTCCCGAGCCTCAGCGGTACTATTAAGGATCGGATGAATACAGGGGAGGAACATGTATTGAGAATTTATACAACCATATTTGAATTTAAACAGAATTGGACGAAGAGGTTTTATTGAATAGAAAGCAAGATCCCCCGATTTAACTCCCCTGGGCTTCTTCCTATGGAATTATTTAAAAAGCAAGATTTATAATACCTACTCATGGACGTATAAATACAGATGGACTCAGTTATTTACATAAAATTGTGTAGTCAAAATTGTTTGAATAGGTCACATTCTCAGCACCTTCAACTATTGTCACGTTTTGTTTTAAAATTTCTTATTCGCGAGTCGCTGAAAATATTACTCCGTATTTTATACTCTACAGGTGCTATCAAACCAAAATAATAATTTATTGGTTAGATTAATATATTTAATTGTAATCAAAATATCAAGTGAGCAAATAGTGTGCATTATCATTTAATAATAGCGTATAATAGATATCAATCAATTATTTTATATGTAGAAGCACTGAAAACTATTTATAAATGGCAATGGTTTTATGACATTTCTCTGTCTTATGGATCTACGTCAAACTTCAAATGCTGTTCCATGTTTGTTTACTTTTTAGTAAAAGTTGTTTTTCGATATTTTGGCTGTATTTTGAGTGATATTTGTGAAAAGTGAAATAAAATAAACGAAATATTTACATCCCGATCTCCCATTTCATTTGTAAGTACATACAATTTACATTATTTAAGATGAGGAAATGAGGAAGCGTGTTTGTTTACATTTTAATAGGCGTACCATTGGGTTTATTCATGTTCATTAATGTATTGAATAAGATATGAGTTCATGAAATTAGTAGACATTTTTAAATTGTAAGTAGACATCATCTGATTAAAAAAGATCTGTTGAGTACCTTTTTAATTTAATATTTCTCATGGATACAAATAAATTAGTGAAATGAATAAAACTCATTTATTTTTCTATGTAGGTTTCCAAATAATATTGACGATCGAACTATTTGGGTACCAAATTTAGGAGAAAACATAAAGATTGTTTATTGTAGCATTATTTTGATACCTATTAAAAAATTAACTTGAATTCAACTATATTTAATTGTAATAATTTTAAAGCAAATAAAATGGTATTTTAATTTTTCTATAAAGACGTGATTTGTTAATAGTTAAACTCTCGTTTTATTTAATTCTTTGAACGTGTTTTTATACATTATTACTACTTCCAATTTTTAAAATCTGAATAATTACCCGCGAGTAAAAATTCAAGCGCGCTTATGCTCATTGCGGAAGCATCACATTCTATCGAAGCTTCAAAAAATTGTGTGTTAAAGGTATCTTATTGCTATGTCCATCTATGTTTATACGTCCATGTACCTACTACTTCATTGGAAGAAATAAGTTGACGAACAGTTGACGACATCAGTTTCGTCATAATTTCGAACAGCGACTTTATAATTGTATGGACGGTGGTGAATATAATTTTAAACATTTAATTCAATAATTATCTGATAAGAAAACGTTTTTGAAATACAAATTTAATTACATTAATTTAATGGCATTTAATAAAATTTCCTACTAATGTCGCAAATTTGATTTTAATGTAATTTTTGACGCGAGGGTAAAAATTTGAAATTAACACTAGTAAACCAGAGGCGTAACGTTTAGTTTTTAAGAGGTTTAATATCAATAAACTGATTTTTTTAACAAGAATTGAGTTAATATGGAAAAAAATCATGGATGCCTGAATTTTCCAGCGAAGTACCTGTCTAGTGATGTGCCACATATGGTGTATTTCCAATTTAAAATTAAAGGTTTGTAGTACTGAAAGGGCGGGGTTGACAAATGGTAGTTGCTTTATATACTGACTGACTTACTCTGTTACCACTTTTTTTTTACCACTTACATGTAATACTCTATGCCTTATTGAAAAATTAACGCACTGTATAATATCGTAATATCAATATTTTGAATTAAAGTGATGTTTAAAAACCTTTGGAATTAATCCATAACCATATTTTCACAATGTAATATTAATAATGTACAATTTACCCATCCATTTCCTAAAATGTTTTCCAGAGCCAGAAAAAGAATACACAAGTTTATTAATTCAGTCAGTGTCAGTTAACAATCCTCCTATAGTACATTATCCTCATATTGGATATTCAAACACGATACAGGTGATAAGAGTTTTTGTTTCGAAAAATAGATAAAGAATTTTCTTGAAAAAATTGTATTATTTTTCAGACTCACCAACCGATTCAGTATACACACACTCATCCTCACATAGCACGTGTTGCTGCTGTGGGAACAAGGTGCCATTGGAACAGATATCCTTATTGCGGAGCAATAACAAACAGTTTTCCGTTTGCGAGGTGTGCCTCAAGAAACGGCCCATATTAACGACTATATGTTTCGCTAATCCAGATGGAGTAAGTAATTGAAATATTTTCTTAACATACCGAAAATTGTCTCAATTTCTAAAGAATAAGAACTGTTGGAAATTCTTAATAAAGTTAATACAAGTATCTCATCTATTGAATCGTGAAAAATGCAGTGCGTCATTGATTTTTTTTTAACAAAGCGAGACTTAACGAGTTTCATAAATAAAAAAATTTATTGTAGTGCAAATTTAAGCAAAAATCCACTTTTATGAGATCTTATGAGACCTTACAGGAAAAATGAGGTGGATGTTTTAGTCGTTACCCAGCTGCCAGGGTGGCTATTTAGAAATGGACTTTTTTGTAAAATCCGGATAAATGACTAGAATTTTGCAAAAACTACTTCTTCTAGTTCCATGACCGTTATCGATCGTTGGATATCATGTTGGCTACCATATTCGCTATCGTGACTTTATTGACAGCAGCTCTAAATAACGATGTAGTTGATTTTCCATACCATTGCCTTAGATTTTTCAGCCATGATGTTCTTCTTCTACCAGGACCACGATTACCTTGGATCTTTCCCTGAATGGTCAGATGTAAAAGATCATATTTTTCAGGGTGTCTCATAATATGACCGAAGTATTCCAGCTTGCGTTTCTTTATTATATTGACCAGTTGTGTTGTTTGGTTCAGCCGTCTAAGGACCTCCTCATTTCTAACTCTGTCGACCCAGCTTATTTTCAGTAGTCGTCTGTATACCCACATCTCAAAGGCTGTCAAGCGTTTAAGCATAGCCTCAGTTAGAGTCCACGCTTCTACTCCATACAGCAGGACAGGAAAGATGTAGCAAGATATCATACGAACTCTAAGGTCAATGCTAAGATCGTGACTGCAAAGTACGTTTCTCATTTTTACAAAGGCAGCTGGGGCTTGTTCTATTCGGCTTTTAATTTCTGCGGTTGGATCCCAGCTCTCATTGATATTACTGCCGAGATACACGAGTTTCTCTACTCTGTCCAGTGTGGCATCTCCGACTTTTATACCGTCATCATGTATATAATTTTGTTTGCTAACTATCATATATTTAGTTTTCTTAACGTTGAGTTTTAATCCATACTGATCACAAGTCTGTTTTATTTTGTTCATTAGATTTTGAAGGTCTTCTCCGCAATTGGCAAGGACTAAGGTATCATCGGCATATCTAATATTGTTGACGGTTACTCCATTCACAATAATACCTTCGGTTGTCTCCATTAAGGCTTCCTTAAATATTTCCTCCGAATATAAGTTAAAAAGTAAAGGCGACAATATACAGCCTTGTCTCACTCCTCTTTTTATATTTATTTCATCCGACAGTTCTTGTTCAACCTTTATTCTTGCCACTTAACATTGACCAGGTAAATGTAATTCTTAAATGTAATAATATATATATATATATATATATATATATATATAACTCAAACTATATATATATATATATATATATATATATATATATATATATATATATATATATATAGTTTGAGTTTAGTTCTTGAACCTTAATATATATTTTTTAGTGGATTCTCTTGGGCTTAGGTTCATAAAAAAAATTTAGTTTGATACTAAGACATTTTTATATATATTTTTTCCGACGTTTCGGCAGGAAATCCATGCCTTTTTCAAGAATATATATTGACTAAAAAAAAAAAACATTCTATGACAGACATAATATGGTTTAAAAAATAAACTTTTGACTTACCAAGCATGTAAAGATTTGGTGTTAACAATTAGACGTCACAATTAAAATAATTTTAAAACATAGGACATACCCACTAAGTCACTAAAAGTAAAATGTATTTTAAATCTAATGTGTTGTTTATTGATGTTAGCTTATCGTTTAAACAATCAGTTATTTTAACATCATAGGCGTTCTGAGATTGACTTATGTGTATTTAAATTAAGTTAAAATATATTTTGTTCAAATTTTTGACATCTTTTTTATCATTTATTGCGTTATTATTTTTTTTTATTTGTATAGACTCTAGAAGCTCTCTCTTCTTCCTGTTGGCTTCACTTTTTAGGATCTTGGTTTGCTCAAAATCAAATTTATGTTTTTTTTCGTTTTCATGTTTTGTGAGGGCGGTTGAGTTTTTTTTTGTTATATTTGTGGGAACGTATTCTTGAATTAAGTAGTTGACTGGTTTGTCCAATATAAACTCCATCACAATTCGAGCAGGGAATTTCATACACAACATGTGATCTTTTTAATAGAGGGGTTTTTGTTTTCAATCTTGTAAAATTCCTTTTCAAAAGATTGTGACCTTTATGAGCAACCGTAATATTATGTTTAGAAAGAAGATTTGCTATTTGTTCTGATAACCCTTTTATATAGGGGAGAGACATATAGTTTTTCTTTACCGTGTTGGTTTTATTATTATTATTGTTATTGTAAAATTTATGGAGTCGCGATTTGAAAGTGTTGTCGATAAGGTGGTGTGGGTATGAATTAAGTGTAAGTGCTGTTTTTGCTTTTTTAATGGCCTGAGGTCTATTGATAGGATCGGATAATCTAATAGCTCTATCAGCGAGTCCGATAACTACTGATTTCTTTTGAGACAGGGGATGATGAGAGTTGAAATTTAGATATCTCGACGACCAGGTTTTTTTGGTGTACCATGAAGTAGTTATAGTGCTGTTTTCCCTATGCAAGGTCAGGTCCAGAAAATTAATTTGATTATTTTTTTCAATTTCTAATGTGAATTTTAGTTTTTGGTGAAAGTTATTGAATTCACGGTATGTTGTAAAATGGATTCTCTATTGAATGACAATACCGTGAAATGAAAAATGACCCTACGAATATTTTTCAAAAAAGAAACAACGAATTAGTCGACAGATGGGAAAAAATGTGCTACATCTCACCAAACACTGCTAATTCCCTCAAGATACATAATGCTGTAATTCCAAAAATATACGGTCTACCCAAAACACATAAAGAGGGTGTGCCGCTGCGACCTATTGTTTCATGTATTCAGTCTCCCTTTGAAAACCTTTCGAAATATTTGAAAAACATTATTTCCAACGTAATAAATAAAAATCCACACTATTTAAAAGACGCTGATCATCTGAAATTAAAACTCAAAAATATACATTTACCTCCAAACTATAAATTAGTTTCTCTCGATGTGGTATCTTTATACACCAATATTCCAATAGCTTTAGCGAAAGACATAATTAAAAAAAAGTGGAACGAAATCAAAGCGTTCACAGACATCCCTCTAGAAGAATTTCTGCTAGCAGTCGAAACAACATTAAAGTCAACCTATTTCCAATATAAAAACAAAATCTTCCAACAAACAGATGGATGTGCTATGGGTGCTAGCATATCCAGTGCCATCGCTCAATTAGTTTTAGAGCATCTAGAAGAAATTGTTTTAAATAAAATAGATTTTGATATACCTTTTTTCTATCGCTATATAGATGACTGCTTGAGTGCAGCACCAGAGGATAAAATGGATATTTTACTAAATGAATTCAATAACTTTCACCAAAAACTAAAATTCACATTAGAAATTGAAAAAAATAATCAAATTAATTTTCTGGACCTGACCTTGCATAGGGAAAACAGCACTATAACTACTTCATGGTACACCAAAAAAACCTGGTCGTCGAGATATCTAAATTTCAACTCTCATCATCCCCTGTCTCAAAAGAAATCAGTAGTTATCGGACTCGCTGATAGAGCTATTAGATTATCCGATCCTATCAATAGACCTCAGGCCATTAAAAAAGCAAAAACAGCACTTACACTTAATTCATACCCACACCACCTTATCGACAACACTTTCAAATCGCGACTCCATAAATTTTACAATAACAATAATAATAATAAAACCAACACGGTAAAGAAAAACTATATGTCTCTCCCCTATATAAAAGGGTTATCAGAACAAATAGCAAATCTTCTTTCTAAACATAATATTACGGTTGCTCATAAAGGTCACAATCTTTTGAAAAGGAATTTTACAAGATTGAAAACAAAAACCCCTCTATTAAAAAGATCACATGTTGTATATGAAATTCCCTGCTCGAATTGTGATGGAGTTTATATTGGACAAACCAGTCAACTACTTAATTCAAGAATACGTTCCCACAAATATGACAAAAAAAACTCAACCGCCCTCACAAAACATGAAAACGAAAAAAAACATAAATTTGATTTTGAGCAAACCAAGATCCTAAAAAGTGAAGCCAACAGGAAGAAGAGAGAGCTTCTAGAGTCTATACAAATAAAAAAAAATAATAACGCAATAAATGATAAAAAAGATGTCAAAAATTTGAACAAAATATATTTTAACTTAATTTAAATACACATAAGTCAATCTCAGAACGCCTATGATGTTAAAATAACTGATTGTTTAAACGATAAGCTAACATCAATAAACAACACATTAGATTTAAAATACATTTTACTTTTAGTGACTTAGTGGGTATGTCCTATGTTTTAAAATTATTTTAATTGTGACGTCTAATTGTTAACACCAAATCTTTACATGCTTGGTAAGTCAAAAGTTTATTTTTTAAACCATATTATGTCTGTCATAGAATGTTTTTTTTTTTAGTCAATATATATTCTTGAAAAAGGCATGGATTTCCTGCCGAAACGTCGGAAAAAATATATATAAAAATGTCTTAGTATCAAACTAAATTTTTTTTATGAACCTAAGCCCAAGAGAATCCACTAAAATATATATATATATATATATATATATATATATATATATATAATATATATATATATATACTTCATCTAATTTAGATAACGACTTACGTCATTATCTACGCCAGAGATCGAAGTTGACATAGTTGCCAAAGTATAAAAAAATCCTGACTCCATTTTAAATCAAATAGGTCACATAGTTATTGCAAAAGTATTACCATCTCTTTACAACGACTATTTAACTTCTTACGTGACATTTTTGAAATAAAATACACTAATTTTTTTCTAAAAAGAACAGATTTTATTAAATAGGTAAAAATATAAAACAAGTGGTATTCACTTTAAAATTCAAAATAATAAAGTACAAAAAGTGTCAACACCGCAACTGTCAAATAAGTGTTACCAATTTATGCCAAAATTTTACCTTCGTTCGATTACAGTTACAGTGTGTTCCGAACAAATGTTGTTGATAAAAACTCTTTATAATAGATTTATACAAATTAAATGAAACATATTATTGTGTATTTCTTTAAGTTAACATTAATAGAAATTTTTAAATATTATTTCTACGCGTATATAACAAAATATGCCTAGTCGCTGTAATGCCAGTGTACTCGGTAAAGTGATTCTAAAAAGAACACACCTAAACCCTAAATATTTCGTGTTGGTATTATATGACGTCACAGGCTATGACGCCGATGACGTACATCGTTATATAAATTAGATGAAGTGTATATAATAAAGTTTTATTTTGAGGATGCAGTCATTTAAGTAGGGCAGGATAAGTAAAACTCTTTGTTCTTAAATCAAGCTTTCGCAAAATTTATTTGCTTCATCAGGATATGCTAAAATATGTTATGGTAAATACAATGAAATTAGAATTAAAAAAAAACATTGTATAAAACTAATATAAAAACTTACAACATGAGGTTAAACCATTAAATTATTAAATTCACAAAACATTATGAGTTTTTCCTAAATTATATTTTTATGCAAGTACAATATTTTAATTTTGAATATATTGTGACATTGATTAATAATGATGTTTGATTTATGTCAGAAAGACACTCGTGTCTGTTTTTATTATTGATAATTAGCTCTAGATTGTTATTATGCTTACGTAAAAAGTGGCGCCAAATATGAATATTTAAATTTTTGAAAATATAGTATTTATAGTCAGAAAATCATATATTAGAAAATTAAAGTATTAATTTTCGTAAGATAGAATGTAATTATAGATATTGCTGAGTTTGTTAATATCAGTTTTTTTATTAACGCATTGATTTTATTTATGCATACCATTTCTAAAAATTCTCTTTTATTTAATTGGTTTTCACGTCTTAATATATTAGTTTCATTAAAACAATGCAACTAAAAATGTTAAGACATTAGCATCATTATATACAAAAACTAAATCACCTATTAGCATTATGGAAAGCTCAAATGTAGTTTATAGAATACCATGCCAAAATTGTGATAAGTCATACATCGGACACACATCTAGAAATCTAATAGATAGACTAACATCACATAAAAGTGACCTTAGAATTAATAAAAATACGTGTGCATTAATAGATCATGCAATTAATAATAATCATTCATTTAATTTTAATGAAACTAATATATTAAGACGTGAAAACCAATTAAATAAAAGAGAATTTTTAGAAATGGTATGCATAAATAAATATCAATGCGTTAATAAAAAAATTGATATTAACAAACTCAGCAATATCTATAATTACATTCTATCTTACGAAAATTAATACTTTAATTTTCTAATATATGATTTTCTGACTATAAATACTATATTTTCAAAAATTTAAATATTCATATTTGGCGCCACTTTTTACGTAAGCATAATAACAATCTAGAGCTAATTATCAATAATAAAAACAGACACGAGTGTCTTTCTGACATAAATCAAACATCATTATTAATCAATGTCACAATATATTCAAAATTAAAATATTGTACTTGCATAAAAATATAATTTAGGAAAAACTCATAATGTTTTGTGAATTTAATAATTTAATGGTTTAACCTCATGTTGTAAGTTTTTATATTAGTTTTATACAATGTTTTTTTTTTAATTCTAATTTCATTGTATTTACCATAACATATTTTAGCATATCCTGATGAAGCAAATAAATTTTGCGAAAGCTTGATTTAAGAACAAAGAGTTTTACTTATCCTGCCCTACTTAAATGACTGCATCCTCAAAATAAAACTTTATTTTACATAACGTGTCAGTCAATAATACCTAACTACTTTATATATATATATATATATATATATATATATATATTATATATATATATATATAATATCAATACACTTAGCCTAACAATAACCAGTGAAAATAAAATGATGGAACAGTGTAAAAAATAAAACATAATTCAACTTTACTCAGAATCTTGAGTACTGCTATTTATAACATAAATAAAAATAACACACGGTACAATTCTACCCATTAAATACATAATGAATTTCGATTTAAGTAAACCTGTAGAACATTTCCGTAATCTACTAAAAACTTATGAAACTTACAACTAATAATTTACAATAATTAAAAATAATAAAAGTCATTTCTCGAGGTAAAAATATCCTGTCTTTTAATTTACACCGAAATTCACAAAATTCACAAAATTTCGCTGGAATCCATTCAGTGGATTCAGAGATTAGCGTAAACGAACGTCGTGACAATATTTTTATATAGAAAGATATAAATTTTGAATAAAGTTTCTGGTTAACTGTTTATCTCTGTACTTTAGTTTATCTCTGTGTTTAATGTATTACCAGATATTAGATACAATTTCAGTGTGTTATTTATATGTTTTTTTTTTCGTAGGATACTTCCACCGAATCTTCAACCACTTCTAAAACTGTAACAGACCACTTTAGACGCGCTGAAAACTACTGTACCTGTAAAAAATCTGTGAAAGCTAAAAATTTTGAATACTGTCAACATTGTAAACAACAATTAAAAAAAACTCAAAAAAAACGGAACGGAATAGCATATACTTTGACGTTAGAAGATGAAACACCCGAAAAGTTTAGGTCTAGGTAAGTGCACAGACCACTCTCGTGATTTGTGGGTAAGTGCTTTAGTCATAAATAAAATGTTAGTCATACGTAATATCCAAAAATAATTTCTAAATTATGATTTTTAATGAGTTTTATTAAATCTGTTGTTATATATTAAGTTATATACAGTGGCGGCTAGTGAGAGAGGGCCACGGGGCGCTGTCCTTTTAAATATGAAAAGTCAGGATGCTGATGGGATATCGACTTGAATTTGAAGAGACCTGAAGAGTCGGGTACGAAATGAAGAGAATTTGAATTTACCTACGAGAAAAACTTGTAACAATTTTATTTACTTAACACTTTGGCTACTGTGTATATCATTTCTGGTACACAGTTGATGGTTACCAGAAACTGCGTGTACCAAATTTGTACTGTGTGTACATTTGGTGAACACAGTTCTGATGGTTTTAAATGCGTATCTAGGTTCCTACAGTTTACTGCTAAATTCTGGCGAAGCAGTTTGGGACTTAATCAACAGATGGCTGTACTATGACCGATTTTTTAAAATTATGGCGGAGCAGTTTGAGACTCCTTCAGCAGATGGCATATTATGGCCATTTTCTGACTTGCAGAAACTTGTTGTTTGTGCAATATTAATCTTGTGTGTTTACGGTTCTAAAATTAGTACTTAAAATGTCAAATAAAAAATTAAGTGATGCTGAACTACGTGAAATAGCCGAGAATATGAGTGAAATGGAGTATGAGTTTATTAGTGAAGATGATGATGATGATGCTATGGATATAGATGATCCAAACGATCAAGATTCGTGTTCTTCTTCCTCTAATTTAGAAATTAACAGTGATGGGCAAGAGTTAGAATTCGAATCTGATCTAGAATCTCTCAACAACGATTCTGAACCTGATAATTTTTTAAATAATCCTAATCCTAATGTCATTTGGAATAATTGTGCAGGTAATATATAAATTAGTATTCACTTTTATAGTTTTGAGTTTATAATTTTGTAGGTAATTTGAACACATTTACTTTCGCGGAAGATTCAGAATTCTCCCAAAGTTTTTTTTGCACAAAGGGAAGGAGATCATCCAATTTATTTTTATAAATTATTTATTGACAACGATATCTTATCACTTATTGCCGAGGAAACCAACAGATATGCTGAACAGAAAATAGTATCAGGAATTACAAATGAAACATTAACAAAAACAGCATTATTGGGACATTGGAGAAACACAAATCAATCCGAAATTTTTGTTTTCTTAGGTCTTCTAATATGGATGGGTTTGGATCGTAAACCCACTTTGAAAGATTATTTTAGCACCAATATGCTGTACAAAAATGAAATTGGAAAATTTGTTCACATGTCCAGGATAAGGTTTGAGCTTCTTTTGTCCAATTTGCACTTATCAAACAACGAAATTGCCTCAGATGATAGGCTCAAAAAATTTCTTCCCTTGCAAAATTTATTAATCAAGAAGTTTCAATCAGCATATACTCCTGACAGGAATGTGTGTATAGATGAGACGATGATTTCTTTTCGAGAACTACTGAGCTTTCGCCAATATATACCGGGGAAGCGTCACAAATACGGTGTGAAATTATTTAAACTATGTGGAGTGAAAGGTTACACATACAATTTTAAAATTTATACAGGAAAAGAGCAAACACCTAATGAAAAGCCAATTGGTACAAAAGTGGTGCTACAGCTTATGGAACCACTTTTACATTCAGGTCGCGTTTTGTGCACAGATAATTATTACACTAGCGTGAATTTAGCACACGAACTTCTGAACAAAGATACACATTTATTAGGCACACTGAGAAAACACAGGAAGCATAATCCAAAATTAGTAAGTGAGGCTAAATTAAAAAGGGGTGAATTAGTCATGAGACAGAGTAACAGTAAAATCATAATTGGAAAATGGAAAGACAAAAGAGATGTCATGTTTCTCACTACGGAGTCTGTGCCTGAAATAGTGGACGTGCCAACAAAAAGGGGTGTCGTGAGAAAGCCTTCCACAATCGTGCAGTATAATAATGTGAAATCATTTATAGACGTCTCTGATCAAAAAGCATCAAATTCATCAGCAGTGCGTAGGGGTATTAAGTGATATAGGAAAGTTTCAATTGAACTTTTGGTTAACACATCTATTATAAATGCACATACTGCATACGAGGCTATAACAAACAAAAAGATAAGTATCACTAAATTTAGAGAAGAAATCGCCTCAGAAATTTTTTATCGCCTCATAAACTTTCCGAAGTGGAACAGAGAGATCGTTGTACAAGATGTTATAAAAATAATAGTGCTAGAAATGCACGTAACTTTGCTATAAAAGAAACAAAACGTGTTAAAACATCTTGTCTAGCATGCAGTGATAAGTTTTTGTGTACCAACTGCTTTTTTGACACTCATTACTGTCAAGCAAAAAAATAAACATTGTGTCCAAAAATGGTACACATAGTTTCTAAGAAAATAATTACGCATTTATTTCTGCCACAAACTGTGTGTACCATTTTTTGACACGGCCCTTACACATGTTTTTTTTTTCAAAAAAATACCTAAATGTTGATATTTACATGTTTTTAGTATTAAATATTGTGAATTTGACCAAAATATAGTTTCAGTTTCTGGCAAAAAACTTCAAATTTATAGCCAGTAGCCAAAGTGTTAAAGATCGTTTTGCTTTTAAAAATCATATATATGGTGCAAAGATGGTTCAAAGAGAAAATTATGAAAATTATAGAAAGAAACTACCTTTGGAAGACATTGATACAGTAAAACTTCTTTTAACGGACACCTCTCCACATCGGAAATCTCTGCTGAACGGACAGTTTTTAGGGCACCGAACATTTTATATGTGAGTAAATAGGAATACCTCCGAACAACAGACCATTTTACCTGACAACCACGGACAGTCAGGTAAAGGCGATTAAAAGATTAAAATTGAGGATCCGGAAATGCAAATATGTACATAACTTGTACTTATGGTCTTAAAACTAGCTAAGTACTTTAGGTACTTCGAGTTTGATTTGAAGAAAACCCATTTTAGAATTTATTCATTCTTTATACAAATGTTTAATGTAGTTGCTATATTCTGATCTAATGGTAACAAGTTTGGAAGAAAAGGAACTAGAAAGTGCTGCATACTAGCACCATTGCTATACAACATATATTCTGAATATATAATTCGGACTTCGGATCAACATTGAAAAAACAAAAGTAACGATCGTAGACAAAGCAAATAATAATCTACCGCACATATACCAAGTATCGAATTTCGAAGTGGTAGACATATTTGTATACTTGGGCTCCCTGATAACCAACAGTGGCGATTGCTCCTCATAAATCAAACATAGACTGGCAATGGCCCGAACTGCAACAGCCAAATTAATTAAAATATGGAAAAACCAAAGAATAACAAAGAATACTAAGCTTCAGTTGGTCAATGCCCTTATTTTTCTCATTGCTAAATACGCAGCTGAAATATGAACTGTCAAAAAAATCGATATTAGTTAAATCAAAACCTTCGAAAGAATTCTACAGGTGTCCTGGACAACATAGAATCAACCTATCAAGTCTGGCAAAAGCTTCATTTAAAAGACTATTAAAAGGTTATTAAAAAAGTAAACCATGAATACCTAAATTACTTCGGCCACATAGCTAGAAGAACAGAGACCATGGAAGAATTGGTAGTAGAAGGAAAGGTAGAAGGCCGAAGACCAAGAGGTCCATCTGGCACAGGATCGCAGCCAATGGAGACAGCAAGCTAACAATATGAAGAATGCCACGCCCTGGCAAACGTTCAAGGAATGAGGAGGAGGTCTCTGTTACTTGTTAACTTCATTTACTTGATTAAATAAGTAAAGTAAGTATAGTAGTAATGATAAGTAAGGACCTGATAGCTCCAACGGTAGAATGTCTGACTATCACGCAGAACGTCGGGGTCTGATCCCCAGCGCTGGCGAAAACATCTAGATAATTTTTAAAATATCTGCAGGTCCCAGGACGACTCAGCTTGAATAAAATGAAAACTAGAGGTAATAATAGGCGGTTGAAGCGTAACACCGGCCCTGTTACCTTCCTTGTATACCGTAAGCCCAAGAAATAGCCCTGTCGTACTCCAAAACTGCACTAGCGCTATAAAAGGGGACAATTATTATCAGAAATAATAAGTAGTAGTAACTAGATTAAGTATTTTATAGCGAACTTTTATTTTCAGGTCAAAGAAAAAAATAAAAAAGCTTGAAGAAATAAAAATTAAAGTGCCGAATCCTTTCAATCGAAAACAACATAAAAATAGGGAAAATAATTATAGAAAAGATGAAGATAAAATGAAGCGATTAGAAAGTGCAGAAGATAGTGAAAATATTGATATTACGAACAGTGTCAACTATTCAAATGATGATGTGTGTAAAACTATGAATAACGAAAAAGATAATAAACAGTCATATTCTTTACAAGTGAGTATACATTTTTGTTCGATTATTGTGCAGTTAAGCTGTTGAAAACTAATAAGTCTAGTTTAAGTAGAGGTGTCTGGTGTCTTCTAGAGTAATCTTGTGCGGGGTTATACAATCATCCCGGTATCCCATCCACAAGAATTTTGATGATCAATTCCACTTTATCACTAGCTCTAATAATAAATATCTGGTAACGAATGAATTTTAGAGAAATGTAAAATTAAATTGAATTGTTTATTTCAGAAACCTGTATCTTCCGAATTACATTTCGACTAAATTAGTAGTGATAAAAAAATAACATTTACATTTTTTTTCTTCGAGTGTCATCTCGACGACGGACGTCGACAATCGTCATAGCTATTTGGACTTTAGAGACAGTTGCTCTGTACCACCCTCTCGGGTTGCGCAACCATGATATTCTACGTTTCCCAACGCTACTCTCTGGTCGTCGGGTTAATACAAAATATATGCATATATATTTCAAAAGTAATTTGATCTTTTAAAAGCAGTTGTGCTTTCGGGAGATTTAAGGATAAGTGGTTTCTCAGAACTTGATGACATAATATGAATCAGCTAATTTGAATTTGGGAAGTTAAACAAGATAATGAATATTTGCATTGAAAATAAGTAATTAAAGTATCAAACGAAATTTATATTATAATAAAATAATATACATTAAGGTCATATTATAATAAAATAATATTGAAAATAAAATATTTAAATAGATTTTAAATATATTTTCTAACATAGGGTTTCTAAAATAAATGAATAAATTACTGTTTGTGTATTTGTAATCCACAAATTCGTATTTTTAGGAATATTTGCAAAAAAATCGTCCTCATTTTGTGGATGCTGCAGAATACCGAAGGCTGGCACTTATAAACAATAAAATAGAAAGAGAGTTAAATAAGGATGAACAAAAATTAAAATTTTTGGAAGAAAATGCTAACAATAATAGATTGAAACGTAAGTATCTTTGTCGAATCCCAAAGTTTATATTACTATATGTATATATATCATCTTACAAATAAAATTAACGACAATGCAAACAGCACTGAGACAGTAGCAGAAAGATTATTTCATTCAACTTGTGAAATATAGTAACTGGTCTGAGATTTTATCTATTTGCGTAGCAGACGAGCAAATATTTGGAAGAACAAAACAAAGATGCCCTATATGAACGTCCTGCCAATTGTCTGGTCGATTGTAGTGCATATCCCGGCAAAAAGATTTGTAATAAAGTTGAAAAATATAATAATGAAAATATCTTATGCTCTTCTACTTGTAGGTTGATATAACCTTCAACTTTCTTAAAGACAGATAACCTATTTGGTAATTTTTCTTGATTCGTTCTTTTCGTCTACTTCTTCTTCTTTCTTGTATGCTTGTTTCTTCTTCAATATTAGCCTCCTAAATTGTTTAAATTATCGCACCATATTTTTCTTGGTCTGCCAATACTTCTTCGTCCATCTGGTGACTTATCTCGTGCTGTTTGTACTATCCTATCCTCTGCCATTCTATTAATGTGTTCGTTGCACTCCTGTTTCCGTTTTGTCATCCATCGATTTATGTTTTTGTATTTTGTCTTAGGTGTTTGTTTTTCTAGATTGTGTCATTAAGAGATACCGCCACTTTACTTGCTTGTAAGCTTTGTTGTCGTACTTCTTTCTTAACATCCCTGTAACTAGTTATATCTATTCCCAGATATCTAAACCGTGTCTCCTGCTTTATCATTTTCTCATCAATTTAGATTTTACATCGTATTGGGTATTTAGATGTTGTCATACATTTGGTTTTTTCTGCTGATATTATCATATAGTATTTCTTGGCTGTTGTATTGAAGATGTGTGTTAATCTTTGGAGCTCTTTTCATGTCCAATCTTAGTTATCGAAGTATTATTCGATCGGTCATCTTTTTTGTTATTCACATTTGTAGTCTAGTGTCTTCGATTTTCGTTTTTGTTTTGATATTCTTCCTGATCTTTTAAGAGGTTTCATTTTTGTTTGGCTTTTTTGTTTATTTGTCAACATTCTGATCCATAAGTTGTTATAATTTTTTATTTATATGCTAAAGTTTTGGCAAAGAATTTGGTTTTTGGATTTCTGTATTCCCTACCAATGTTCTATTCCACGAACTTAAAAATATACAGGGTGTTCCATTGAAAATAACGATGATTAACCATGCTACACTTGCGTGAATCGCCCTGTACATTTAAATTTATGTTTAAAAAGCGCACATTTGAATTTAAAAGTTGACGTGTTCCAGCGTTTTTTATAATTTTCTAAAATAAGGACACACACAATTTTATTCCGTAAGTGGTTTTCACACTGTATAAGCTTTTCGGCTATGCTAGGCTTGCAAGAGTCACTATGTACATTTAAATTTATGTTTTAAAATTGCATATTTATATATAAAAGTCGACGAGCACCAGCGTTTTTTATAATCTTTTAAAACAAGGAGAGAAATAGTTTTATTCCATCGGTGATTTCCACCCTATGTACCTATATGTATACCATACAGACGGAATAGTTTTCACAAAATGGTATGAAAATAAAGCGGTAATAGTTGGTTTCAACTTTTTTGGAAACGGAGACAAAATCATGTATAGTAATATGAACATGTCTCGAGACCAGTGATAATGATGTCTCATGCTATTGATATGGCTCTGGTTAATTCGTGGTTGGTTATTTCGACCAGCAACTTTTATTATGGACTTTATTAGTACCAGATCAGATTTTCAACATTAGTAGATACACTAAAACTCATACTATAACTGGGTTTTGTTCTAGAATACTGGTTAAACAACCAGAGTGCAGGTGGAAGTCAAGAGAAAATTTAAATCGAGCATCCATTTTTAATATTACCAACACATATAGTTTTTTTAGGATTTATATCGCATATAACATGATGTAAAGTTAAAATTAAATTTTTAGAACAGAAATTAAACCGTATTTTTAAAGGATAAACTTTGTTTTTCGTACCCTGAAAAATTTGGCTAAATGGATTAAAACCGTTCTTCCCCCTGACCCTTCAAATCTGTTAGTCGCTTGTGGGGGAAGGGTTTAAAAATTTTAGAGAGGGGTAGTAATTTTTTTCTTATAAAAATGATTTATATAAGTTGTACTTTTAACAGAAGATAGTAATTTATAATGTTGCTACATAGTTTCTAAATTGTTCTCTGAACGAGCCAGTAACCTTGGCTCAATAATTTAATCACTGTGTAAATTTCTGATATTATTGTGGTAACTTTAGTAATGGTCGATATTATTTTTATCGATGTCTGATACTTTATTGCATGATTTAAAAGGTGCTTCTGATAATAATTTACCTATGATAGCGTAAGCTTTTTCAGAAAAACGGCCAGTCTATATTAATGTCTATTTTTATTATCATACATCCTTTCTAGGTCAGAAGTTATTCACTGAACAGGAGATGAGAGAAATAACCAAAAGAAATTACAAAAAATTACCAGAAGTACAACAAAAGTTAACGAACCAAAGAAAAGAGAAATTAAGGAGTGCTGATAGATTTATGGCAGATACGTTAAACAGGGTAAGTTATGAAACACCATATATCTATCTATTCACCCTTAAATATTTATTTTTGAATATAGATCTTCACTTATTTTTTAATGTCTCTCCATCTTAAATAATTTACATCCATCTTTTGTCATCATGGGGTCACCCTCTTTCCAACCTCACTAAAAACATATTTTATTTTAATATATATATATATATATATATATATATATATATATATATATAATATATATATATATATATATATATATATAAGCGCTGTAAGCTGGGTTTATCTTAATCCTGGCCAATATATTACACTACTGAAAATATTGTAGCTGTTCAACATCAAAATCCAAAAACATAAATTTTAGCAGTAACCTAATAAAAAAAATTATTATATGATTCGACAACTTATTGCTAGAAAGTGAATAATTAAGCTAATCTGCCTAATAAATTATTAAGAACTGGTGAAATTTGAACATGAAATTTAATCTTAAGTTAACAGTGTGTTTTCTCGTTGGCTTCACTGATTTGAGTTCATTTGCCTCTTACTCTATAGTAAGAGTATATCCTTAACACAGAGTTCATTGGTTGGTATTACTAACAGCAGGATTACTGAAATTAGAACATCATCAGTTCCTTGCCAGTTAAATACGTCTGATTTTCTCAACTTCTTCAGCAAGTTCGATTTCTTCTGACATTCCTTGTTGCTAATGTCCATCCTTTGGAATTGAGAACTACTCTGTTATTGTGGACCATGTCATTGAACTCTTCTTTTTTTTTTCATGTGGGTTTTAGATATGTACTGTTTATGTTCTCACTCATTGCTGGCTGCATTTTTTAGTTTTTTAGCAAGTTTTTCTTTAGGAGTTGGGAATCTTTGCTACTTATTATATAATAGCTCATGTGCATTTCCTGGTTTGTCATAGTATTTCCGAAATAATGGTTTATTAGTTTTTGTGTCCTCATTTGGACTATTTTGTTTTTTTTTATTGTCTATATTTTCCTTTATTATTTTCTCTCTCCTTATTTGTTGTATCGTCATTGATGTATGTTTTTCCTTCTTCAACATTTATTAGTTTGGATTTATTTTTCATAACCTTTAACTTCTCTTCATGTTCTACTAATTCCATCAGGCAGGTTTTCCCTCCCAGTTTGTATGCGTTTTTAATTTCAACATCTACTTCCAAATTATGTTTAATGAAGTTTCTCATTCCTCTGTTAAAACGCTTTGATCGTAGGTACCAATTGCTAGTCCACTCATGACTTCATTGTTTTTTCTACTTTGTTTTTCCGTAAATTAAATAATTTCCTTTATTTAATTTAACTCCTTTTTAATTTCCATATTTTCTGTCTTCAGGTCTTTATTTTATCTTTTAAAACCTGGTTATTAACAATAAGTATTTCTATTGCTTCATCATATCATATCAGTTTATCCAGTTGTGCGTCATTTTCTTTATCTCTTGTTTTGGGTGGAGTCTTAAAGAGTTTTCGACTCTTCTTCGACCTTTCTTCTTCGTTATCTGAACCCTCATCTCCCGTTCTCCTTTATATGTCTTCACCCGTTGTTGTTCCGTCACTGTCCAGATATTTTTCTTTTTTCAGGTATCTGTTCATTTTCGGCGCCAAGCACTTTTTTCCACCTCAACGGTTCTGAGAAAATGATGCTTACCGTTTCACTGTGATACTTTTATTGTTTTTATTTTGTATTCAGAAATTCTTGTCACTTTGGCATCCATGGACGGCATCGGTCAAGGATTATACCGTATTTTGGATTGATTGCCTAGACGTCGCCAAGTATCAGTTAACCTTGTTTATTTGGTCACTCATGCCTGGTTGCACCAACATATCTTAAGCTTAAGACGTGCCTTAAGATCAGCTTACGAAACATACGTATTGATACGATTGAGTCTTAGATCAATTTTCAGCGTGAACCGATCCTGATCTCAAGTCCCCGTTATTTTCAGCTTAAGTTGCTGTCTGAGTTTAAGATGAGCAATCTAACCTCAAAAAATTGACAATTGTGTTGTGGAATACAGATACGCATTTTTTTATTTTCACATGTATTTGTTACACTCTAAAATGAATAAAACAAGTAGAGTTACTACTTAAAATATAATCAATATTTAAATTCAGAGAAAAACTTATCTCTTAAAAAGACTGTATCGTCTGATGACAAGAAAAACTTATTAAGTACACATTTCAGTAAATTACAGCTTTGCTAGTGTTGAATGTCTGTTGCATCTTTGCAAGAAGAAGACAACAACTATTATGATCAGCTATATAATATAGAAAAACCCATATAATGTAGATTATCAAATGCGTTGATTGAGATAGGCAGTGATCTTTTCCAGAAAAGGATACAAGAAAAGTAAATGGTCATTTACTGTAATGTATATTTAAGGACTTTTTAACATATGACAGAGTAAAAAAATATATAATTGTTTAAATTAGCACATGAACATACAAAAAATCTTAAGACACTTTTCGTCACAAAATAATTGACAAGTTAGTGAGAGTTAAAGCGGCCCTAGGTATAAGCAGAGCTGGGCCAAGCTGGAGCTTAAGATCTGTTGGTGCAACCAGGCATCAATGTCCAAAGTTTTAAGTTTCTGTTAAGTCTAATCTTTCATGGTCAATCATATCAATTTAATTTTACACATCGACTATGCATCGACTTTTTCAATTTTCGAAAAATCGGGTTTATTACGGACGAAAAATAGAGAGATTTTTATTTTAGTTATTAGATTACACTAACCTTAAAACGGTATCACTTAATAATTTGCGATGACGTCTTCAAGCTTTGTATCCATATCAT
Source organism: Diabrotica balteata (assembly GCA_918026665.1). Classification (NCBI taxonomy): domain Eukaryota; kingdom Metazoa; phylum Arthropoda; class Insecta; order Coleoptera; family Chrysomelidae; genus Diabrotica; species Diabrotica balteata. The sequence continues at coordinate 52,956,422 of OU898277.1, forward strand.
AATATACAATGTAGATACATGCTACTTTATGCCTAAATAGTTACTGTTTTAAAACCTTACATATTTGAATCAATATGTGAATTTGTATGCACTTGATTTCAGTAGACTCTATTTGGTTTCTCTGAAGTCAAAACATTCTTAGACTTAACATTATTCATAACGGATTTTTGGTTAGTTGTAGATGAAAAACCATGTGTATGACATATTTAACTTCATGAACATGAACTATATTATTAAATTACTCATTTTTTTGGAAATTTTGTATCAAATTATTATTGTAAATGCTCTTTTACATACACCTTACAATTTAATTATTGGATTTAAGATTTTATATAAACTCAAGAATAACTTTAAGCTTAGAATGTATTTAAGTAATTTCAGTTTCAAAGATAGTCACTATTTTACCCCGTACCAATAGCATCAGTAGAATTTTCATTTTCAAATTTTTGTAAAAAAAAATATTACATTAGTAAATAACTCAGTTGCTTATTCATGGAGATATCCAGAAGGCTCTTAATCTGTTTTATATTATAGTGTTTTATTTAAATAAATGTTTAAGTTAGGTGATGTATCAGGGGGATTTTTAATGCATAGCTTACCCGACATATACCTTAGGCTATATTTTGACGGAGCTGTAACAGCTCATAGATTTTCTGAATTATTTTGCCGTCAGTTCTATCACAAATACAACTGACTCTTCTACTATGATATACTACTAAAAATAGATATATTTTATATCAATATATTAATCAATAATATATTCACTCATAAATATATTTTATCATACTTTATCCTCTTGTTTCTACTCTTCTATGATGTCATTAGGTCTACTTTTTCATTATCGTCATTATGTTTACATTATGATTTTGTGGCGTAAATAGGACTTTTCATCAGCCGCCATGTTTTTTGTACTGACAGATTTGAAAATGACGTGTAATTATACGTCATACCTGGTTTATAAATTTATAAAGAAATATTTATTAAATTATTATTTTTTTTTATTTAATAAAGAATTACATATTCCATAACAATGCCACTTCGTTGTTCCTTTTCGTACAGGTATCATAATAATAATCCATTAAAGCAGTTTTTTGTTTCAACATCTAGACTTTCTTTGGTATTTTTTATATTAATTATCTATATTATTTATATTACTAACCAAACCAGTTTGTTTGTAGATTGTTTGTTCGAAAAAAATGACCAACACTATTTTTTGATCAAAAGTCCTATATATTTTATTCTTACTATTTGTTGATTTTGACATGATTTTTTTTTTATTTTTAGAAAATCCAAAATTTTGTTTTGAAAGGCAAGAGGAGTTTTCCTATAGATACAAATGTTGTAAACGTTTTGTGAAGTTTTATGAAGTAATTTATTATCAAAATTGTACACTCGAAAAATTGTAAACTTATTATGAATTAAATAATTTTATATTTTTCTACTAAAGTAGTTTTCTTTTTTATTTTATTTTATTTTATAAAAAAAATGGATAGTTGTGATATAAAGTTTTTGTAGAGATTAATACTGAAAATTCCAAAAACAAAAAGAAGAAAAGTAGAATTGTATAAAACAAAAACTAGTTCTTATCAAAGTACTCTTGTTGAACATCAATCATTGAGCTTTTAACGTTACATAGGTATTCGGATTTATAGGTTGTGGTGCGAAATTATTTCCTTTTGACATTTCAGCTGACATTATTAAAAGATGTCTTGGGTATGTAACTATTTTTCTTGAGAATGTTACGAATCACACTAACATTATATTGTTCTAAATTTAGCTTTCCGAAAGGATTAGAAAGGAAGAACGCTTCGGTGTTGTAGGTATGACTGCAATATACAACGAGTTGCAGAGGAAATATTTTCTTTAGCTTTTTAAAAACAAATTTTGTCTCCTTCCAATGCTTTCTCTAATTCAGTTAATATTCCATGGATCTGGTCAACTTTGGAGTGTTTATCACGAAATCCAAATTGGTGTGGTCAGAATAATATTTTTTGTTCAATTATATGGTCCATTTTTCCTAATAGCAATTGTTCAAACACCTTTGAGATTAGGGATAGTAAGGAGATTGGCCTCCATAATATTAATAAATGGTTATCTTGTCCTACTTTGGGTATCATTATAACCGCTGCAGTTTTCCAAAGGGTGGGAAAATATCTAAGTCTAAAAGATGTGGTTATTACCATGATACTATGACTAACAAGATAAGATCTTCCCGTAGCACAAAATCCGTCGTGTTCGCGCATGCCGTCATTGGAGAGTAGAATTTGAATTCTTGTTAAAGTTAAATGGGATTTGTATGCATTCTATGATTAAATTACTAGACGAAAATAAGTTAAGAGGTTTAATAATTACAATAATCGTACACATAAGGATATCTCCAAACTATTTATTAAAGATTATTAATACATACAAAAAACTGACATTTCGAACGTGCAACTGAGTGACGTCACGACATATGCGCAATATCTTATCTTATTAATCATAGTATCATGGTTATTACGGTAATCAGCTTTACTATGGCTCTTCTAGGTAATTTTTTTAGTATCTCACCATTGATCAAATCAAACCCAGGCGCTTTTTTAATTACTATTTTAATGGGAATAAGCCACAATTGAAGTTTAAATAAGTTTATTGACATTTCAATTTCCACTTCGGAAATCGTTCTCAAAATACAAACATTAATAAAATAAACAAGACAACAGAAACAAGACAGTTATAATTTTGGTGAGATCGTTTTTGACAGTTTAAGATTTGGCGAGAGCGCTAGTTCAATGTTTAAGATTTTCAGCAAAACTAACTAGATGACCGATGACGCCACTAATGTAAGTTTACTATCAGTATTACGTTATTAGCATCAGTATTACGTTTTGTATCAGTATTATATTATTAAAATTATTCAGTTTATCAATAAAATAAAACTGTCAATACAAACAAAGATTTAAATGTTTATTTCTGAAATTTAATAGTCTTTTATAGAATATTATTTGCAAATATAAAATCTTTTATTAAAATTAATAAATATATACTCCCATTATTCATAATTCTTCTTCTTTTTAATGGAAGAAGTCCGCAACAATAAGTGTATTTGAGTTATTATATTAATTTGTATGTTTACGACAATAAATCGGTCAAAATATTTCCAAGCTAAGCAAATGGACTTTATATGATTTCATAAAATATTATGAAATAATGCTTAGTTATGTTCATAATCGTATGGGATTCTCTAAATAAAAGTAGTTTTAAAATTTTTAATAATTTTATTTAACCTGTTTTTCATAAAAGGCTAAACCAAAGAATAACAATTCTGATAGTCAAATAACAACAATGGTGGCTAAAATGTAATATATTTAAAAAAGTAAGTTGATGACAAATATTGGAAATAAATAATATATAACAATCGATCAGAAATTACATGATTGAACTATTGAAATTTTTTTATTTTGTTCTTTATACACATCACAAGTACGCCAAACCGCTAGAGGCGGCGTATGCCATCAGCGTGTTTGCGGCCTGTTGGGTTTCCAAATAAATTCTAGTCTCGTCCATCCATTCCTTTGCCACGCACCTAGGAGCACCTTTGAGTAAATTCATATACCGCAACGTCTGTGTAAAGTCACCTCGATCTAACCAATACCTGAAAAAAAAAACGCATAAATAGTAAACTGCAGTAAATATTCGCGTAATTAATGATACACGACATACATAGGTAACAGAAGATATAGTGGGCTATAAAAAGTCAGTTTTTATATTAAGTAAATATGTGCATAAGCGTAATATTCCCAAATACAATCGTTATACTTTTTTAAGGTTACAGAAGAACTACCGCACGATAATACTACTATCTTATCAATAAAAAACTTTTACACGCCACTTAAATAAAAAGAATGCCCAATAACCAATTGGGAAGGTAAGTTCTCACCAAAAGTTTTAGTGCTGATCACACCCGCTTAATAATACATAATCAAAAAGCATGTAATTATCATAAAATCATGCGACAAGACAATCATTAAGACTAAAAAAAAAGGAAACACCTTTCCACAGGGTATCGATGACTACGCATTGGAAACGTAATTTTAGTTTTTATTTGTTGTAAGTTCTAGTGACACATATGTCAAAAAAATTATGTGTATTTGATTCATTTTAAAGCATTGTTTTGGGACTAAAAAATGACATCCTTGATCGAAAATTCCTCCAAAAATTATACTAGACTTAAAAAAAGAAACAATTTGTAAAACCACTTAGGTTACTAACCTAAAACAATATACTGAGTGGACCAAAAGTCTGGAAACACCTAATTTTCTCTTAAATGGATGGTCCGAATTGTACAAACGGGGTGCTTGAATTTTTTTCAGATCTACCATTTTTCTGATATTACTTTGATGTTTTTAATACAACACTCTGTATATTGTATTATTATTAGAATCCTCACTTCAATACGAGTACAACCATATGTAAAAGTTGGTATTTTATCTAGTCAGGAAGGTCTTTAATAAATAAAACTTCTCAGTATCAAATAGTTTTGAAGTAATTCAATAAATATGGAATGCTGTGATTTTGACATTAATTTTTTCATCAATTTTTTTTTGCAAAACAGTTTTTAGTTCCCTGTTTAGTTTTCCAAGATCATTGTGATTATCGGCTGTAGCAGGTAGGGTTAAATTAGTTTGTATTAGGCTTCGAACAATCCTTTCCTCGCATGTTCAATGGTGATACGCCTGTTACAGTTGTTATTAGACTGTTTTGTAAAGTCTGTACTCTTTTTGCCGTGATGGGACAGAAATGCTAACATACAGGTATTTCTTCTATCTGCTCATTTCTTACTACTCTTACCTTGTAAGTATACGAAAATGTGTGAAAATTTGCTTCAGTTTCGGGCTTTTTAGTCCTATGGCGCATGATAGGACAGCATACTATCAGTCCACAAAGATACATTAATTGTTTATCATGTGATAAGAGTAGGTTGAATTTAGAAATAATGTCTTGTCTTTCACTTAACCTTGTGCTTTTAGAGCACTCAGGCTTAAATATTTACAGTCTGGTCCTAACTCATGGCTACATAACCTAAATTTTTTCATTATATCTTGCATGCGACCAAAACCTTTTCCTTGAACAGTTTTTAATTGCTGCAGAATAATTTTTGTCAGACATTTTAAACAGCACAGTACTTTAATAATAAAATATCACCAATCTACACCAGAATAACAGAAAGCTGTAAATAAACACAGATATGTACGTTTACAAAACATCTGGACAACAAACAGCACTAATAGCAGAGACATCTGTGGTCAGCAATCTGATCTAGATGGACTGTCATACTGTCATCCTTTTAGACTGCATATGTAGCACCTTCATTATTTTAGCCTAGAAGACGTAACTGTCAAGTCTAAATGGCTTGCACACCTTTATCTTTTTTGCTTAGTTAGATACTATACAATATTTTACATGAGATAAAGTAGGTACAAGAAATTAGTATTATCTCCATAATGACCAACAATGGACCATCATCCTTTTAGCTTTGAGCTATTCATTTGGATAACTTTAAAAGTGACATTTTTACTGTTTGTCTTTTGAAAAGGTTAGTACATAGAAAATAAATGCAAATTTATACACATTACAATATTCATTCAGGTAAGTAAGACACCATTTTTTTTTCGATTATTTCGCTGCATTTTCGATTGTATCTTGTTCTTAATTCTCCCAAAAGGATAAAGTCTATTAAAATATCAAATTTCTTGAACCATATATTTAAATGATTGCATTTCAAAAGAACTATATACTATATACTGGAACCAGAAAGCAGTAGTAAAGGTGAACGATATAGCAACAAATAATATACCGATTGCGAGAGGGGTCAGGCAAGGATGCGTCTTGTCTCCGACGCTTTTCAACGTGTACTCACACGCCATATTCAGAAAAGCCTTATGGGAAAGAAAAGAGGGAATAAGAATTGGTGGAGAAATCGTAAACACCATGAGATTTGCAGATGACACGGTAATTATGGCTGAGAGTATAGAAGAACAACAAAATTTACTAGATGCAATAAATAGTGAATGCATTCAAATGGGACTTGACATCAACACAGATAAGACCAAATTTATGATAGTATCAAGGAGTCCAATACATAATGAACAACTAAACCTTGGTGGACAGCAAATAGAGAGTGACAAAATATAAATATCTGGTAGCTTACATCAACACAGAGTTAGATCCAGACCAAGAGATCAGGGTACGAATAGAAATGGCAAGGGCAGCGTTCTTAAAATTCAAGCCATTGTTCTGTGATAAAAATTTGAATACTGCGCTGAGACTGAGGTTTGTTGAATGTTACGGCTGGTCCCAACTATTGTACGGTTAGAAACATGGACGTTAAAAGCGCAAATAGTTAAGAATCTTGAAGCCTTTGAACTTTGGATATACCGGAGAATGTTGAGAATTCTATGGACTGCCAGGGTCACCAATAAGGAAGTGCTAAGAAAGATGGGCCGAGACAAAAAATTGTTGAGAACAATAAAAGTACGCAAGACTGCATACCTTGGACACATACTGAGGAATGATAAATATAGTCTTCTGCAGGTCATCATGCAGGGTAGAATCGATGGCAAAAAAGGAATAGATAGAAAGAGGAAGACATGGCTGCGAAATATTCGAGACTGGACAATCATGACTGTAGATGAATTATTCCACGTTGCAAAAGACAGAGAAACTTTTAGTAGTGTGATCGCCAACCTCCGTTAATGGGGACGGCATAGGAGGAAGAATTATATTGTATAATTGTTGCAACCATCTTAAATATGGTTTTTAAACCTTACCTGGCTCTTTGAAGAATATCGTTTGTGTTTAAAGTCGAAACGTCTATTATTTCATTATTTAGTTCACTTTGAGGAATAGGACTAGCGGCCTTGATAAGGATTAACGACTGCAAATATGACAACAAGTGGACCGGTAGTGCTGCACCCTCCTCTGGAATTAATGCGACTGTCCTGGCGACTTGTTCTACTTTTAAGAACCGCTCCCTCAATGCATCTTCGGGGTAGACGCCTCTTTCTCTCGCTTCTTTAGGAATGCCTTGTATCACGGCGGAGACCAATTCATCCTGATCAGCTAAAATAAGGAGAATATAGTAATTATTTTAACTACTCAAACTAGGTTTTAATTATATGAAAGATATATCTTTTAACACTACAAACTTCTGATCCCTCTCATTGCTTTTAGAATATCATTTAGTGAGTGATCAATTCTTTAGTGAGTTTAGTGCTAATTTCATTAGTAAGATACACGTATTTTTTATGCTAGCATTTAAAAAAATACCATAACATATTACATTGCTTTAATTTGCCAAATATTTCTTTCAGTTTTAACTTTAAATCGCCGTTCTGGGTAAAAGGAGACAATCATAGAATGACATCTCATGCTTTCAGCACGCTGAAAAGAACAAATCTCAATACTTGTTCTAAACGTTCCTCGAGTATAACCCTCCAAGCCTTTCACATAATCAATACTTACAGGAGCAAGGATTACACAACAAAAAATATAACTAAAATATATACACCTATGATATTTATGTGCCTTCTATTAATATTGAACCTCGTTGTTTTTATTCTTTATTTTACATGTGCATAGTTTGTTATTTTGTTTTTCCATGTTACTATTTATTATATTTGCCCCTACGCGGCATGTTCGTCTATTATATGATACTCCACTAAAAAACATTGTAAATGTTGTATGTCTTTTAATTTTTTCTTAGTTTCATTTATGAGAGTTCAATTATTTCTGTGACTATTTAATTTACCTTTATTAATTGAAGGGTACAGGGAATAAAGGCGCAATGTCAACTTTTACGAAAATCGAGATTTTAATGCTATATTATGTTAGGAGTACTATAAAGGCTCAAATCAATACCTTCCGTCAGGGAATATAAGCGCTAGGTCAGGTCAGGTGTTAGGTCTTCTCTCCTTCACCATTTCGTCCATAATTTCCTTGATCCTTCAGTTGAAGAGTTATTTATATTCGCAGATTTTTGTGGGGGTCAAAATAAAAACTATAGAGTTGCAAGATTTCTGTATCATCTTGTTCTCATAGAGAAGAGACTTAAGACCATACATATGATTTTTCCAATGAGAGGGCATTCATACATGGAAACAGTTAAAAATATGGGGATTATAAGTCAAAAATCAAGAGTTGAATTTCCAGAGGAATGGGCTGAAGTTTTCCGGAATTCAAGAAAAAAACCGTTTCCTTTTGATGTGATTGAAGTTGACCAAAATATGCTGAAATCCTGGACTATGAGTATTTTGATAACAAATTCTTTAAAAAATGTTCATTTCAAACAAGACCTATAAAAGTTTTGAAAATTGAACAAAAATCTCCCCCATTTGATTTTTCATCGTCCAACGTACTATGAAAATTTCGTTTCAAATACAGTGATTCCAAAGGAAAAAAAAACCAATGACACAGTTAGTTACCTTTAGCATCTCACCTCTTTCTAGAGAAAAATTTGAAGATGTGTCTCTTAGTGCATTTTGTTTCAAAGAATCTTAGCAGTACTTTGAATCTTTACCACATCAGTAAATAATTATTCTTGTTAAGTATATTGTTTTTTAATGATTATAACAAAAGATAACAAAGGCCTTGTTTAACTTATTTTTGTGCGCTAGCAGTGACATTCTTTTTTTATTAATTTAAAATATTTTTTTATTAAATTAATATTACAAAATAAAAACACAGAAAATGTAGTTTTCTGAAAAATGTACTAATAGTGACATTGTGCCTTTATTCCCTGCACCCTTCAATTATAATTTGGTAATTAATAATAATTCGAAAATGCAAAAATGCATTAACCAACATCTATATTTAAAAGATAATAAAAAGTAGCTGTAGTTTGTCACATTATTTTGATCGCTATTTGAAATGGTTAGATTCTAAACTGTTCTTATAGATTGATATGATTAATTTTTCAAATATATGGAACTTGTATTTAATTTGCAATATATTACAAAAAAACTTACCTGCTGCTTTTTGTACAGCTGTTATTTCCGGTTCTAAAGGTCTAATTTGTTCTTTCCAAGATAATCCCGGACAACCAGCTTTAATCGCTCGCAACAAAGATTGACATGCGCTCCACAATACTTGAGCCTGTCTACTAGCTGCGTCTGCGGTATTTTTTTCTATAAAATAATGAAATGATCAAAAACAGTAAAAATTTAAGTTAAAAAGTGTTAAAAAGTCAAATAATTCCATGATACATCAACAACAATTCCCATCATCAAGTAAAGCAAACATCGATTATGCTATAATAATAATAATATCGTATGGCCTTTTTGCCGTGATGATCCTTTTGGAAGATTCCTGCCTCAATTATATCTTTAACCCTTTTTCCAATAACTAATGTCGATGCTCATTAGCCCAGGTGGACCGATGGCTTTAAGTATTTCCCGAAACACGATGACTGCTCGTATATTTCTTAGAAATTAAAAATTTTGTTGTCGGTGCTCAAAATTGAACTCATACGTTCCGGCTTGATGCTAGTATCTTAGCCGCTGAGCTACGGCGGCCACATCAATTATGGTGAAGTTTATCCACGCAGATTTTAATATAACGTATTTTAACGGCAATGAAATCCTGGTAGGACTAGTCTGTCTGAATAATAGATAATCCTAACTAAGACTTAGCAGTAAAAACTTCAGGCAGATACGTCGGCGAATGAATCCCAGAGAAACGATCCCTTCCGATCATATCGTTGGTCGGACAAAACCGGTTCCCACGGTGGATTTCCTGATACCAGTCGGTTTGCTGACAGTCGGGGTGTATCCCTATCGATAAGCAGTTCAAGGTGATTCATAATTTTATTGTACTTTATTATAAGTGCTTTCTGTATACGCACAGAGGGTGGAGCTACATGGCTAAGTTATAGTCAGTAATCAACAATAGCCTCAATGTTCTATGTAGTTGGACGTCGATAATTTTAGAGTGGGTGCCGTTCAATCAAACTGGTGTACAGTGTTCGGTAACGGAGTATAGAAGACTCAAAGCTGAAGTTCGTAATATGTTTGCTGCAGCTCCCCACAGCTTTTGGATATGTGTTGTGTTCTTAACTTGGAGGCGGTATTTTCAGTATGACTTTTGAAAGAGAGGTTCTGTCTAAAACCACTTCAAGGTATCCACTATAGCTAGGATCCATCTTATAATCTCACCAAGGTCTTGTGAGAAACGCTCTAGTTTGCTTTCCGAAAATTCTATCTTGGTCTGGGAATAAATTTAATTATAGGTATTTGTATTCCTGTTCAGTATAAAACAGGGCTATGTTGATTTCTTAGGAAGTCTCCGGGAACTTTCTTGTCATATTGAGTGGTTGGTTTAGAGTATTTTGTATAAAAAAGCACACGTCGGGTTATAGTCTTTATTCCACGCTGCTGATCTGAATGTTTCCCTATCTTTGGCGTTAAATACGAGATTAAGATTGTATTTTGTAATGTCCATTACGAAAAACTTGACGTTTATTAATAAATATCGTGAAAACAGTTCTTTAACCTTGTTTGTATATTTTAACTAACTAAAATACAATTAAATAAAAATTTACAATACCTGTTAACAAAGTGTCCCTGTCTTTGTTTGCAAAAAAATATTAAAATTAGTATATTTTGTACTGCACTATGCTATAAAAATTGTAAATACTGACAAAAAGGGGTATAAAAGTACTCTATTGAAAATCTTCCACTATTTCTTCCTGATCAAAAGTTTACATTGACATGACAAACATACCAAATTAATAAGACCACTGTAGAATTACAAAAAATCATTACTTTTTTTTATTCACTTATAATATGCTTTCAACCTTCGGAAATAAGATGAAAAAGTTGTATACCCCTACATTTTTTTTCTGTTTATATCACAAAATTTCTCTCAAAACACGATTTTTTAAAGAGATATGCAGCAAAAAGTCCAACAATTTCCATTACTCATCAATCGCTGCAATGTGAATATACTAGTATTCACAATTTTAAGATTGTGAGTATTGATTAATATTCCCATTCCCATATATTCCGTATTATAGATTTATTCTAATAACTAACATCAAAGAAATGCGTCCTACAAGGGCTCATGATACAAGCAGACAGAACAAGTCTGTTGCGAGTAGCATGCGCTTATATGACTGTATCTGCGGCGGCTTTGTGAACTTTCACGGGTTGTGTTACTCAGCATGTGTTAAACACATGCTGAGCAGCATGACAGCAGCCATAAAAAACAATTACATTCGAACCGTAATTAAAAAAAAAGAAGAGAAACACCAGCCGGACCAATGACAGAGATAAGATATAGATAAGAGAAGGGAGTGCTTCGAAAGTGTCGTCAGCCGCCATCCCACTTTCGGAGTACGATACATACAACAGTTAACTGCGCACAAGTAGGAGAGGGTGGTTTTAGTTGGTAGACAGGATAAAATGATTAGCATCTGTTTGCAGAACCTCCTTTTTCTAAGGGGAAATGGTCTCGGATGTACTCCTCTACCCTGAATCCAAAACACGCCAGCCATCCCTAGGGATGGTTTAACCTGGTACGGTTATTAAGAAATTTCCACCCTCGGAGAAAAAAAGTATTATGGACTCACATTGGCAATCTTTTCATCATTTAAGACATTTTTTTTTTTGTTTTCTTGAGATTTAAATTTGTTTATTTTTAACCATGCCTCGTGAAAATGGATGTAACGTTGCCATTTCGTTGTGTTACTAAATAAAATAGTTTTTCAAAACATCTAGTAAATTCCTGGTTTCAATGTATCGAAATATTAAAACAACTTCCTGAAAAAATCTATGGTAAAATGACAAATCCATCTATTTGTTTGTATTATGAAAATTGTATATATCTTGTGGGCCATATGCAATCTGAGCTCAGGCCACTTATCTGCCTATATCTCTAATGTCTATTATTAAGTGTATACATTAAGTGTACACAGCTATAGACCACTAAGAGTTGACGTCGACCACAATCAACGGGGATAGTATAGTATAGTATAGGAGCCTCCTCCCACCTCAGATGGGCTAACGTTAGATTTTTCAAAAGTTTGTATTTTTCAAGAGCTAAAATAAGATTATTACATAAACGTTATTTAATCTTATTTGTTCTGTTTGTGTAAACACGCAATATCTGTTAAATCAGTAAAACTTATAAATAAAACACATCAAGTCAAACAGGAATTCTTCCACAATCGGTAAAACAGATTCTTCTAAAATTCCTTCAACAAAGTTTTCCTACACCTTAAGATGGGGCATTGCCCCAAATCATCACATATGCAGGAAACTTCACTTGTCTTTTAAGTCAGGCTAAAACAATTCATGTTGCCTACGAACAACACACAGTGTGTGTGCCTATACACACTTCTAGATTCAGCTCTCTATTGGATCGCTTTCCATACATGAAAAGTCCAGTCTTTATGTTATTTTGCTCATTTTGCCGTATTTTTCTTTTGTTGTGACGTTAACAGTGGTTTTTCTGTAACGACTGTAACAAAATTTCAAATTCTCAGTACGGTTTTATCCAGATAAATAACTTTGTATGTACTAAATCACAACTTCTGACGGTGTCAGTATTTTTGCTTTTTCCCACATTACAGTGCTTTATGGAGACTGCATCTAGCTAGTAATTCCATTATAAATCCTGAGAAAAAACCAGGAAGAAAACTCATGATACTATTCCGAGCATAATAGGTATATATTCTTAGTCATATATTTAGTTTACTCACAATATTGACATTATATCCTAAGTTTCTATATATCTGAATTTAAAACATAAAAATTATGTATCCCCGATACGTTCTTAACTTACTTTTAGTGGTATTTTCTTTTTATACTGGTAACCACATCCTATTACAATCCACCGGGGAATTTGCGACACAGTTGGTTTCATTTAACAAAATAGAAGCAGCAGCTTGTTTGATTCTTTTCGCTTTGTCCTTTTCTCCAGGACTATATACGAAATGTTCCATTGAATTCTATGAGAATGTCGCAAGGATTCTGCATACCTCATCATCACCAGCACGTTTGTCCACAGGCCTCCTCGGTTTGTATCGATTGTATAGTCTCCTTTTATTCGTTTCTTCTGCTTCGTTTATCTCTCTTGTTCTCCATTAGGTTAACTTGCGTGTTACCTTCCATCTGTCATCCTTGCCACATGACCAGCTTATCTTCATTTAAATCTGCAAGCTCTCACCACAACATCTGTTACTCACTTACAGATACAGATTACAGATATTGTGAGTTACATACCGAAATAGTAAATCAGAAACTATACCGCTTGAAAAACATCAATAGATGGGCCAAAATGATTTGCAATAAAAGATAGTGCTGTCTTACAGTGTGAAACTGTGTGTGAACTATCAGCTCTAAGAATGCAGCAATAAAAGATCCGAGATTCGGAGAACAATTTAAATTGTCAAAAAAGAAAGTTATACATCTATCGAGACCTAGATGAGTATAGGCCAAATAATAACTTCACCCCCTCGCTGGTGTGCGTCAGAACAGATCCGAATTGTTTCGACAGAGACTTAGGCTCCTAAATAGGCCACCTTGATGTGACAAATGCAGTTCTGGATTACTGGTAATTGCAGCAGTAACTAGACTGATGCAGAACTTATTGTTAAATGCTTTTGCATGATTCAAGAAGCCATACTAGCTCGTGTAAACCTGAACGGTATATACCATATCCATAATCGTTGGGGAGGTGCTTACCAATGTTGATGTTAACCAGTGGAAAACCAGTAGGTTACTAGGTGGATACATGGCTTAGCATAATGGGACTGAGGGTTTGCTTAGTCTCTTTTACGTTAAAACAGTAGTTTATTAGGTGGACTCCGGGTATCAAGCGATGACTGATTTGATTAGCCTTGTCCCAGTATCCTAAGGCATGTGGAAACTATGCCATACCTCAAAAATGAGGAGAAACTGTGATGAACCTCAACAAGGACCAAAAAAGGCCCAGCGAGCGAGCATGAGTGACACAGTGAAAAAACGTTTTATGTACGTGTTGAAGTAAGGTCCAAAAGAGGCTCGACAGAATTATATTAAAGCCTTCTCCAAAGCCTAAAGTAGAATATTATATAGAGTACACATAAAAGGTTTCAGTTAAGTTTGGAAATGTCTTCTATGCCAAACTACCTGTTTGAAACGAACAATCTACACGTGGAGACTCTTGATAACATGACAGACAAATACGCCAGAAAATATGAACTACTTCTACTTCAACATGTGAATGTTTATCCAACCCCAGAGAATACACAAATATCACATTCTCGAGATATATTTTCGAGAAACACCTTGGTAAATCTAGCTATCAATAAACCACCGAAAAAATATATTAAATAAAAAATACATTCTTTTTTAAATTATAATCTAAAGAAATTATAATTTAATCTAATTTGGCAGTTTTCCTGTTGTCCTATTACTGAAAAATTCCTATGCTGCATTTACTATGTAAATTTATTGTTGATAAAATGTAATAGTTGCTTTTGTAAGTGATATAGATACTTAAAACATTATCCAATTGTTCAAATTTTAATGTTTAAATTATAGTACCGATCCTAATATTACAAATTTTAAGTATTACCTTCAACATGATAATATGACAGAAATTTTTTTCCGATACAAAAAACACCTAACATAACTTCATTTGTATAAAAAAATATATAAATGATCACGAGTAAATAAAATTTTAAAACTCATATTTGACAGATTTAAAAATATGTTTTGGTTAACATTGTTATCTTGCTCGTCTTCTTTTTCTTTTCTAAATGCCAAGTGTTAAACAACCACGAAAGTTGAACATAAATACTGATGGTAATGTTTGAGAGACTGGAGAATCATAAAAAAGTAAATCTCTAATGTACACTCGGGTAGAGAAACTAACGAAAAATATTAAAATCACTCCAAAGCTAGAATAAATAGTGACAACATAGACTATTTGGATAGATCAAAAACTCATTTTTAGCAGATATTTTACATACATTCCTAGTATATCCGTTATAATTGCAATTATTTTCCAACTGTCTCTTTTCTACTGTCGCTATTCATTAATGTCATTCTGAAGAATTTTTGTCTGAAATTCCTAGCGCGCTTAGGAGTTACAGTATTGTGCGAATTAATGGAATCATAGGCTGTTTTAATGAAAAAACAGTTTATTTAGTACAAAATTATATGTTGACAAAACTATAAAGGTAAACTTACATCATTCAGTAGGAAATATGTGCCCCTTTGGCAGCAATTACTGCTTTTACCCGTTTTGGCATAGATTCTATGAGTTTCTGGCAGTTGTCAGATATCTTTTCATCTCGATACCAAACCTGAATGGCCGCTTCTATCATTTTTGTTTTAGTGGTACAGTCGATTTTTCGCAGTCTAGCTTTGCAAATGGCCCATAAATTTTCAATGGGGTTGAGGTCGGGCGAATTACCGGGCCAATCTAAAACATTAATCTTCTTATTTTTGAAAAATGCCATCATTTCCTTTGATTTGTGACAGGGAGCAGAGTCCTGTTGAAGAATCGCTCCTCCTTGGGGTTGACATTTTTGGAGTTGTTTGTCCAAATACTTTTCCAACATGGATTTGTATTTTTGGCTGTTCATCATGCCTTCAATTGGCACCAAAGATCCAACCCCCATGTATGAAAAACATCCCCAAAACATTTTCTTGACTGGATGTTTTACGGTTTGATCAATATGAGATGGTGTAAGCTTTTCATTGTCAGACTTCCTGACGAATTTCGACCGCTGTCCCTGAACTATAAAGTGGGTTTCATCTGTAAATAGGACTTTTTTCCAGTCGCCTACAGTCCAATTAGAGTATTTTTTGGCCCACAGTAGCCTTTGTTTCTTCATTCGTTCAGTTAGAAGCTGTTTTTTCCGTGGACGAATTGCCCTTCTACCATTCTCCAAAAGTCTTCTACGAACAGTTGAGTCATGAATCACTATAGCTGATGCTGCTAGATCTTGTTGTAGGTCTTGGCTTGATTTTCTTGGGTCCAATTTGCTCTTTCGAAGTAAAAATCTATCATCTGCTGGTGTTGTTTTTCTCTTTCTTCCACATTTTCCTAACCTTTTCACATCCACTGATCCCGTTTCTCGTTTACGCTTCAAAATTTTGCTTACTACCCACTGACTCACTCCACACGTTCTAGCAATCTCTCTTTGTGACATACTAATGTGTTCACTCAACGTGACAATCTTTTCACGCTTCCTAGGCGTAATATCCATGTTGGAATAAAACCAAAAACAACACAAAATAGTACAAAAACCCCCAAAGCAACACAAGCTTGATAAGAAATGACCTAAAACACATTCAAACACACCAACACACAGTAAGGTTATGTTTTCAATGCTTGGTCAGCTGTCAACTGTGTAGGTAGTGTTGCCAACTGTGACTATTGAAAAAATGAAAAAAAAATCACAGTGATTCCATTAATTCGCACAATACTGTATTAAAGATGTCTTCTTATTACTTTATCAAATATTTGTTTGAAATCGATAAATGTTAAATGAAATCGATAAATGTCGTTAGCTTCTGCCCTTTTATTCTATTTCATACTTTTTATAGCTGATTTTTTTAATGGTTGGGATCTCCACTGTGTAACTGCCTGTACTGCTGTTGGGTGGATTGAGCAGGAATTCCGGCGGAGAAACGATAATTAAAAACATACAGATGCTTTTTCAGAAAAATTTTGAATATTAATAATATACCAGACTAGTGGAGGACAAGCATTACCATACCAATACAGAAAAAGGACAATAGTAAAAATCC
Organism: Diabrotica balteata; assembly: GCA_918026665.1. NCBI lineage: Eukaryota > Metazoa > Arthropoda > Insecta > Coleoptera > Chrysomelidae > Diabrotica > Diabrotica balteata. The sequence continues at coordinate 52,973,203 of OU898277.1, forward strand.
TACCAATTATCGTACATGTTTGCCACCCTATACCCATTTGACGCAATGTGATACATTTTTGAAATCAGCTCAGCAAGGAAAATCTATAAATTGAAAAAAATGGGGGTTCCATTTAAAAAAAATAGTGATGAAGTCATCATACGAAGGTGTTTTACCCTGTATATTAGATTATGATTTGAAAAAATAGTAAATTAAAATCAAAAATCGACCTGTTTCGAGAATTTCTAATAATGTTGTTACAGGGTAAACACATAACTATTTAACGTCAATTTCGAAATACAAATATAAATATTCGTTCACGTTTAATAAAAAAAAACACGCCTGAAAAATATTGCATATATTTCGAAAATTATTATCTACACGAGCTGATGCACAACACTCTATTCTCCCTTTTTGTCACGAACTACGGGGAAATGAACTGCCGTTTTTGTTTTAATGCAGCGGTAAAACTAGTTTGGGAGTGCTGTACACACGGATTGAAAATATCGTTCAAATATTCACTGAAAAAGTTAAGAAAGCCCTTTGTTATTACCTGTTATAGCTTCATCTAGTCCCTTCAGACGCCCAACAATGGCTGCCAATTGAATTTTAGCCTTGCACCTTTCTTCTTCTAACAATTCGTCGTACTTTTTAGTCAGTTCTCTCTCGATTTCTTCAGCCCGTCTTCTAACTGCTTCATCTAAATGGTCAGTGAAAGTCTGGGATTGCCTCTTAAGTTGTTCTCTAAGTTCTAACTCATGTTGTTTTCTTAATTTCAATACCTTAAAAAAAACATAAAAAGTTCAAATTTCTAAGTAGGCGTAAATATTAAGTTAGGTGTAAGAGAGGCTACAGTAAAGTCATCTATAAAATTTATTAGGCTTGAGATGAAAAAGTTAAAAGAATAAAGAATAGAAATCATAATAGAACAGAAAGAATTTATTAACATTGAAACATCATACTCTTAATATGAGGTGCACCAATGAAAGAATTGAAAAAGGAAAAAACAATATCTTTTATGAATAGTTAAAAAATACTATATAAGAACAAGTGTTATAATTTGACATAAATTCCAATGGACTCCTGGCTAAAAAATTCGTAATACCATTTAAGCACTTCGACAACCCGTTTCCCCTTTTCTTGATTATATTAACTCAAAATTTTCTGTTCCAACATTCAAAAACTGTCACCCTCTGAATAGTGCCAAATAAAGATAGGTTTTGTTGTAAAAATTGTATCCCCCCCTCAATATCACCCTCGTTCTTTCATCGGCTAATGTGTCGCTATTTTTCACAGACATACACTAGAGACATTTTTTGTAAACATACACATACATTTTGTACACAAAATTAACGATTTTGTGACAGACAATCTTGTAAGCTCGACTATATTATGTGTTAAGTATAATAGATATCTGAATTGGCATTATTTGTATTAATTAAGTGGGGTCAAATAAAAAATTGGCGGTAAAAATAGGTGTTAGTGCTGAAATACGCCGCTAATAACTCAGTAAGGACTATGGCATTTCATTAATCTTTATATGTATTAAATACTCCTTCGTATTAGAACTCTCTTCTTCTTCTTCTTCTTGCATTGAACGTCTCCTGTGGAGGTTGCTAATCAATATGGCTATTTGCACTTTCAAAATTGTTGCACGGAATAATTCGACCGATGTCATTCTGAACCATTCACAAACGTTTGGCAGCCAAGAAATTCTTTTACGTCCCACGCTTTTTCGTCCAACTGCCTTTCCTAGCATTATAAGCAGTAGGAACTCATATCTTACAATCTTAAGCCTTGCTGGCTTGATTCATGGGCTTAGCAGCCAAGGAATCTGAGTATTTCGTAGAAGATATTGTAATATGTAGTTGTTATGTGAAGGGCGACCATCCTGTTGGAGCCAGATATCATTGAATGTGTCACCAGCAGTTCTACAAATTTTCGAGAACAATGTGGTGCTGTAGTAGGTTTAAACGTTTTGCTCCAGGTAGGCTTTAAATTGCACAAGACCAAGACGACCTCAGCTACATGATGAAGAAACTACAAGAAGAAGTACCTACTTCTCACAGTCTTTGATGGCATAAGGCCGTGGAATTATGAATATTAAACTGGTCTGCAATGGCCCGAGAACTCACACCAGGATTTTTTACTGTTGCTGGTTATATATTTATTTCATTTTGATTTTCTAAATTTCTCTGAATTGTTAAATGACTTGGTCTATTGGGATATCTTACGCTAAATTAATTACTATTTATAACTGGGAATAAGCCACAATTAAAGATAAAAATACGTTTATTGACGTTTCAATTTCCAATTCGGAAATCGTTCTCAAAATACAAACAGTAAATTAAACAAATTTTGTTTTTTGTTACATAGTGAAAAAATTCTTCTAATAATTTAATTTTATCTGACTCATTTATATTGACAATTCAGACATACATTATGCATTTTAAAGTAGACGACTTTAAAATGATATTGCCAATATTGTTGAGTTGCGCTCCTGGGACGACTTTACTTATAAGATAGTTCATTCGATTACATGAAATCAACTTTAACTTGAGAATATCCGTCAGAAAAAAATCATAGCATGTAATTCGTCTTTAAAAAGACAAACACATGACATGATGACAGTAAAATTCTCCTGTTAGTAATTCCATAGTAAATTATGAGGGAAAAACCAGGAAAAAAAAACCTCATAATACTATCCCGACATTGTAAGTATTTGTTCGTGAATTTAGTTTACCTTCAACTAACATCAAAATTCTGATTTTATATGTTACGTTATTTAAAAAACATAAATGATGTATGCTCTATATGTTACTGACTTACTAATACTGGTATTTTCTTATTAATAACTTCCTCTTTCAATATTGGTAACCAGATCCTACTACATTCTGCCGAGGAATTTGCGACACAATTGGCCTCATTTAGCATAATTAGAGCCGCTTCTTTGATTTTTCTTTTTTTACCATCTGTTTCTTTTAGAACTATATTTGAATTATTCCATTGAATCCTATGTTCATTATCCCATGCGTGTTTACATATTTGAGATCTATTTTGTCCAAAACCAAACCTAACAATGAACAAGAAAGGACAAAGAATTGCATTTATAAAATACCTTGTGAATGCGATCAGTTTTATTTAGGTGAATCATCAAGGCCATTAAATGTTAGAATAAGTGAACATCAATCTTATATTAAAAATAGAGAATTTGATAGATCTCAAATATGTAAACACGCATGGGATAATGAACATAGGATTCAATGGAATAATTCAAATATAGTCCTAAAAGAAACAGATGGTAAAAAAAGAAAAATCAAAGAAGCGGCTCTAATTATGCTAAATGAGGCCAATTGTGTCGCAAATTCCTCGGCAGAATGTAGTAGGATCTGGTTACCAATATTGAAAGAGAAAGTTATTAATAAGAAAATACCAGTATTAGTAAGTCAGTAACATATAGATCATACATCATTTATGTTTTTTAAATAACGTAACATATAAAATCAGAATTTTGATGTTAGTTGAAGGTAAACTAAATTCACGAACAAATACTTACAATGTCGGGATAGTATTATGAGGTTTTTTTTCCTGGTTTTTCCCTCATAATTTACTATGGAATTACTAACAGGAGAATTTTACTGTCATCATGTCATGTGTTTGTCTTTTTAAAGACGAATTACATGCTATGATTTTTTTCTGACGGATATTCTCAAGTTAAAATTGATTTCATGTAATCGAATGAACTATCTTATAAGTAAAGTCGTCCCAGGAGCGCAACTCAACAATATTGGCAATATCATTTTAAAGTCGTCTACTTTAAAATGCATAATGTATGTCTGAATTGTCAATATAAATGAGTCAGATAAAATTAAATTTTAGAAGAATTTTTTCACTATGTAACAAAAAACAAAATGTGTTTAATTTACTGTTTGTATTTTGAGAACGATTTCCGAATTGGAAATTGAAACGTCAATAAACGTATTTTTATCTTTAATTGTGGCTTATTCCCAGTTATAAATAGTAATTAATTTACAATGCCACAAGAAAATAGCTTCAGAACAATATCTTACGCTAAATAAAGAAATGACACTTCGCGCACTATTGACAAAAATAAAACATTTTTATTATTGCTACTGTCTCTTCAATTGAGACTTTTTAAACAACTTTATTGTTTTTTAAACAATAAATCACAAAATAAAAATGTTGGCACTTCAAATAGCAGAAATATTAATACGACCAAAAGCAAAACGTCATAAACATTCTTGCACTGCGTGTGGCCTGAGTTTTAGGGGTGGTCTGAAACGTATTACATTTTTGCAAAATTTTCGAATACGTTTAATTTGTAGAACAATTTTAACATTTGTTTTCGATCAAGATTTCAGTCATCTACAAATAGTTTCCCATTACTTTCGGTGTAAAATAATTGGGGAAGCAGGAATTCAACAATTTAAAATTTTCCATTGCGTTTTCTATTGCCCGTTCAACGATTTACCACCCTGTATATAACTATATACATATATAACAATATAAATGTGTATATATAAAGACATGGATTGGATCATATAAAAATGTTTAAATTAATTGACATTATTACCTGCTGTTGGAAACATAATGTAAGTCTCCTCTTCTCTTGTTCTACTGCCTCACAAATTTGAGCGTTGTTCAAAACTTCACCGCCTCCTTGTCTGGCGACTTCGGTCGCAGCCCTCAATCGTTCTTGAACGATGGTTTCCATCTTAGCCAACTCTTTTTGATAATATAATACGTGAGCGTACGTGTGAAGAACAAAAAGATCTAAGTCCTCTTCAGGCACGCAGAGATGTTTTTTCGAAAGATCTATCGTAGGAAAAAGACTCTCCAATTCTTCGGAAAAGTTTTGTCTAGCTTTTTCTACTTTGTCCCAATACTTTTCGGCTACACTGCCCAACTTTTGTTCACGTTCAAATTCCCTCTTGGCGTGTTCTATGTCTTCTTGAACTCTGGTAATATTACTTTGGATCGTCTGTTTGGTAATGGGATCAGCATCGAATGATGGTCTAAATAGAAATAAAATGTAATAAAAAATTCTAACAATAAAACACTGAAAACTTTGTTTTCAAACTTCCACAAAATTTATTTTAAATATTATCACTACAGCTGTTTCTGCTGATTGCCTTTCTCAAGTGATCTATTTTGGCTTGGGTTTACAAATTTATAGTCTCTAACGAAATAGGTTAAGGAGGGGAGAACTGTTTGTCTCAAGTTGGTCATTCAGAATTATATCTGTGTTTTTTAATTTGTTGATTTCCATAGATTCTAACAAAGATAGCTTAAGGTCTTTATTTTGAATGTGAAGAATTTTAAATTTGTCATTAAAAGAATGATTATGATCTACAAGGTGAAGTGCGTATGTCGAATCTGTTTTTCTATTCTTGAAAGCCCTTTTATGTTCTGCTATTCGTTTATCAAAGTTTCTACCAGTTTGACCGATGTAAGTTTTTGGGCAGTCACCACATTGAAGTTTGGGGGACTGCCCAAAAACTTACATCAGTCAAACTGGTAGAAACTTTGATAAACGAATAGCAGAACATAAAAGGGCTTTCAAGAATAGAAAAACAGATTCGACATACGCACTTCACCTTCTAGATCATAATCATTCTTTTAGTTCTCCCCTCCTCAACCTACTTCATTAGAGACTATAAATTTGTAAACCCAAGCCAAAATAGATCACTTGAGAAAGGCAATCAGCCGATACAGCTGTAGTGATAATATTTAAAATAAATTTTGTGGAATTTTGAAAACAAAGTTTTCAGTGTTTTCTTGTTAGATAAAATGAATTTCCATCAAGTAACGGTCGAATCCATCAATTAATAAAAAATTATGTAGCGCAAAAGCAATAAAATATGTTTTTCCACTAAAAGGTTAAACGTCTTTCAAATAATATAGGAACACGTCAAGGAAATGCAGGAAACTAATATAAATACCAAAAAAAAAAAAAATTTTTTGGGAATTTATGAACATATACGAAAGGGCAGCGTATGAGACAATAGGTGGGGAAAAAGAAATATATGTAAAAACCAGGAAATTATAACAATGAAATTAACAAGTAAAAAATGAAGTACTTCAAAAGAAACGGGCGTATCACAAGGACTTGCTAAATAAGACCAGCAAATTAAAGACATATACAGGGAAACTCGGAACAAAGCAAAAAGGATTTCAGCGCTAAAATGCATTTAGGGAACAAATGATATTGTTGTTTTTGTACCAGTTTAAGAATGTGATCTATGATCTAAAGCAGTATGCAACCATTTCTTAAGTAACAAATGTTAAAAAAATACTTCTCCCAAAATGATGATTTTAATGGATAATTTTAAAAATTAACATTGTAAATTTTTTCTGCTTTCTTTATAAAAATTACAATAGGGTCGTGATTTCTGATATTCTGGATTACCATCTCTATTTTTGAATTTCACTCCTCATTCGTCTTCTAGATGTTGTCTTGAGGAAAAGCTTCGCATTCTTCCATGAGCGCCAATCGAAGCTGCTCACGATTTATTGGAGCAGGTATTATGTTTCTTACTATTCTTTGAGTTGGTCCCAAACATGCTCAATCAAAAAATTCATTTTTGGCACACCAACGGTTTCCAGGTATTACGTTACCATCCTGTTTTCGGACACAAATCCAGCAAAAGTAATACTAATAATAATAAATACTAATTACAAACCGAAAGGAAGAAGAATAGGACGACCCTTGAAAAGATGGAGCGAAATTTAATGCCGTAAAAGCCAAACAATTCTTTAATTCTTGAATGATGAAGAAGAATCATTTAACATTACTAAAACCTGTCAATAAATTATCTAAAAAAAAGGTCTGTTGAAAATTAGTTACATGACATGTTCAGATATTAAATTTTGGACTTAACTCTATTTCTGATTAAAAAATAAAATAAAATTAACAAAAATGAAAATAAAACTAACTTCTATCACATAATTTTATAGAGAACAAATTAGACATGTAATGACAAATAGTTAACAAAAGTTTTTACAGTATTGGAAAAAAAAGAAAAACAATAAAATAAGGCCTAAGACAAGAACAAAATAAAACAAATGAATAGTATTTCTTTTTAATTTTGAAATTAACTAGTTAACTTACTTGGAAACAATTTCTTTCAATTTGTTTATGTCTCTAACAGCGATTTCGGCTTTTTCTGTCGCCCTTCTTACACACTCGTGTTTAGACCTCGTCTTGGACTTAAGTGATTCCCAAGTCTCCGGTTTAATTTCATTCACTGCTTCCTCTATAATGTACTCTATGTCTGCATTGTACGATCTTATAATAAAAACTGCCTTGTTAAAAGCGTTCACAGCTTCTTCTGCGGATACACGGATGTCTTCCTCGAGTTTTGCTAAATTTTCGGCGGTTGGGCTATCCGAATTTACTTCTATAGGTTTGGGTTTTGGTTCTCCAGCTGGTAAAATATAATTCAATTAAAACAATGTATAACAGCTGGTAATAAACGATACATATATTTCTTACCCATTGCATTATTTGGTATAAAAAAATGGTGTTTTATTCAAATGTTTGCAAAAATTTATTCAACAACATATTCTCAAAAACCGGTTGTTTACGTTTTTTGTAAAATTAACTTTCAAGTAATTATCTTTCAAGCTTGGACCATGGCTTTTTTGAATCGCCGTATATAGACCAATCTCAACGTTTCACTAGCTTTATAGGTAGTTTTTTCAGTGGCAGAGAAACGCTATTGGTCAGGGTACCTTAAGTATTCAGCTTACCCAAAGGCGTAAAGCAGCCGGAGAGGAATTCAGGCACGATAACTAAAATTTTCAACATACTTAGATTTGAAACGTGAATCCAGGGACGAAAGAGGTCCAGAGATAAAAGGAATTCATGTTTCACCTCTGCATACCTGCGTTAATCCCTCCCTCGGCTGTTAGTTTTCGACTCTTGAATTACTCTGACCAATAGTTTACCCAGCTCCTGCAAAATATACTCACAAAGTTAGCGAAACGTTAAGATGGGTTCACATAAAATCGTCCAAAAAAAATGCAGTGTACCAAACCTAAGATAGATAATTCGAAGTCTGGCTGTAGAAGCGCCCTTATAAAATTAATTTGATTAAGTACTAGAAAAAGGCACAGAAAACTAAATTATCTATAAACAACATATTTTAAAAATTAATAATAGAGATTAAGAATAAATTTGAAAATATACCAAAGATAAAAATACTTTATTTTCTTTTTTGTTCAAAAATGTAATATGTTGGGCACTTGTTACTGTTTTTAATAACTATTTTTTGTGAAAATCTTCGAAATCAATCATCAGCTACTTTAAAAATCTGGAAAAGGTTATTGAACTTATATCTGACAGAAGACATCTTTAGTATTTTGGATCAGAAAAAATTTACATTTGCAAATTTTATTGGAAATTAAGATATTATATGCTCTATGGATTGCACATATAAAAGGAATAATATTCTTTGTTGAATGTTTGTCTGTGTTTAGCTAACTCGTATATTCAGGAAATGGTTCTCATTTTCTAAATGTTATAGCTGGTGACTGTATGTTGCTCAAGGTCTCCAGCCATTGGAGTGTTGTGGCTTCTGTGGTTGCCTATAAGAAGTGACGAAGTCCTATGACTTTTATCGGTGCCATTGTTTACAGCAAAATTATTATTTGTGAGCTATTATTAAAACGCTGAAGGGAACATGATAGGTTCGAATACGGTAAAAGAAAAGTATAACGTGATGAGTTTGATGCGCAATACGCCACCTCTAACCATTTTTGACAGATGAGCAAAAACCTATACTGAATATACTCACATACGCAGGGACAAGAATATCAAAAGCGCAGCTTAGGTATCAATATTTTCTTTTGACCTTCTGAGCACATTTCCAAAATGTAAAGAGAAATGAATAGAATATCTTGCACCGCGTAGCTTTATTTAAGTGAAAGTATGACATTTATTGTAATATAAATTCGTTTGAAAAGATTCCAATTCCTTCGAAAAAAAAAACAATGCCAGATAAGGAATCGCTTATGGGTCAAACAGAAGAATGTAAATGTATTTCAGCTAAATAATATTTTGCTTAAAAAAGCTAAGACAATAGATGAAAACACAAGATAACTTTAACTTCTTCTTCTTTTTGTGCCACTCCTATCGGAGATTGGAAATCATCAAGGCTATTCTGACCTTGTTTACGGCTGACCTAAAGAGTTCATTAGTGGTGCAGCCAAACCACTCTCTCAAATTCCGCAACCATGACATTCTTCTACGGCCTGGATTCCGTTTTCCTTCTATTTTTCCCTGCATTATATTTTGAAGTAATGCGTATTTATGTCCTCTCATCAGCTGACCAAAATATTCGAGTTTTCTTCGCTTTAGCGTTAACAAAATCTCTGGGTCTTTTCCTATTCTTCTTATTACTTCACAGTTTGTTATTCTTTCAACCCAACTAATCTTCAGCATTCGACGGTAGCACCACATCTCGAAACTTTCAATATTTTTCATGCTGTTCTATTTGAGAGTACAGGCCTCTACACCGTATAATAGCGTGTTAAATACATAGCCTCTCAGCATTCTTAATCGTAGAGGGATGCTTATATTTCTGTTGCAGAAGAATTTTCTCATCTTTATGAAGGTGGCCCTGGCAATTTCGATACGTCTTTTTATTTCACTGTTTTGGTCTCCAGTTTCGTTTATTAAAGTAAAATAACTTCAACGAACACTTCTAAAGTATGATAAACTAGAATCCAATAAATGAATACAAGCAATTGAAATTCGTAAGTCCTAGATTTTCAACGAACGAGACCTAAAGTGGAACCGGAAGTCGAATTTGAACTCTTCATGTAACTTTAATTAATTGAAAACCGGGACTAAATAATCGAGCTCGACTTTTGAATACGTGCGGATTGATATATCACATGTGCTACTTCTGTGACTAGAATGTGGCATTTCTGGTTATAACTTTTTAACCAGAAATGATATAAAAATCGGAAGTTTATATATGTTCTCTTTTTGCGTCGAATAATACATCGCTTGTACTATTTCGGGACAGAACAGAATGGCGTAGAAAGCTTGAGAAAGTCAAGGTCCTCTAAGGGCTGTTGCACCAAGATGATGATGATGATGATGATGTACTATTTCGGCGACGTACTTCCGGTTGCAACTCTGGAACCAGAAGTCTGAGGTCAAATTTCTCACCTTTAATCCATCTTTGGGTTATAAGCTCTCATTCGACACCTCATTTGTCATTCTAGCTATTCTAATAACAAGAGGAGTTCTGTTTGCGGACGGACAGACACACATAAATAATTCAATGTTTTTACATTTTAATGTTGTAACACTGATAAGAACAATAATATCATCATAGCAATAAGACCTTAACGCCCGTGTTGGTGATGACATGGTACCAATAATAAAGTAATAATAGATATAACGAAAATATGAGAAATACAAATCGCGATCTAACGAATTTCTACAACATAAATGAAGTATATATTATCTTTACTTTCTTACAAATGAACAATACAGATGTATTTTTGAAAATCCCAGAAGATAAATATCTGACAGACTATATTTTATCATTTAGAAAAAGAGATTGATAAAAACAACCAGAACGCTTCAGAGATATTGACTTGTTTAATACAAGTCTGAATTTAGCACATTAACAATAAGATATTCGTACGGAAAAGTCGCTTGTAGATTATACAAATTAGAGTATATTAATACATAATTTCTATGTTTGATCGACTTGAAGAAAGAAAAAAGAAAATGTTACATAGACTACAACGTAATTTATGTCTTATATAATAGAGAAATTTCCTGGACAGCATAAAAAAAATTGATAACATCTAGAGATACATACAATGAAATTCAGAACATCATAATGAAAAATATTAATTAATATTTAACTGGGAATAAGCCAGAATTAAAGGTTAAAATACGTTTATTGACGTTTCAATTTCCACTTCGGAAATCGTTCTCAAAAATCATATTTTGAGAATTAACATTATGGAGACCATATATTATATTATATATAAGTTTACTGCCACTGCTCTTTAAGTCTTAGAGAAATTAAAAATAAATAAAACGCATTAAACCAAAAACCTTGTCCTAGTTCATAGATGAGTCAAACATATCAGCAATTACCTCAATTTAAACGATATTGCTCAGAATCATTTCATGATATGTCAGTCCTTCGATAAAGTCCATCATAAGATCTACTCTTTAAAGAAAAAAAATACTGTTTCTGATTCATGCTTCAAGTTTAGTTTAATGTTCTGTCTCAATGTTCACACTTATGTCTAATGAAAACACATGAGTACCGCAAATCAGAGTGTTAAAAGTATTACTCTATCAGCTTTTCACTGCAGATCAACCAATCTCAAAAACCACAATAACAGAGGTTTTCGCAGATGACACTAAAGTACTTGCCTCCCATGAAATCAATTCGTCATCTTTATACTAACAAGAGATACATGTCCAGCAGTTTACCAGAGTGCTACTACATTAAATATATTTACAAAACGAAAACTGGGAATTGAATTTTGACATCCCTAATGGATTATTGGCAGGAAATCTTAGTTAATTCTAGCAAACAAGGTCTTAATATAATAAGGCTGTATTGAATCCAATATGAACTTATGGCATCCAATTTTGAGCCACAACTCAAACCTAGAAATCATAAAAAGATTCCAGAATAAAGCTCTCTTAGAATAAAACTACAAGAATAAAGCTCCGCAAATGCTCCATGGTCTAGAACAGAATCTCCAAATTCCATCTACATATTATATAAGAGCTGAAGTCACAAAGTACAGTAAAAAATACAAAAACAAAACTAATGTACACTCTAATGTTCTAGTATTCAGTTTGTAACCTTTTAAGAATAGACTTAATAGACAGATTTAAATAGCTAATAAATTATTAACTTCCGCTGTTAATTATTATAATGTTAAAAGATATCTATGATAAAGTATGTAAATCAAATATAATAAAAAGGTCTTGTCTTTATTAGAGGATGTAGGACAAAAATAATATCAGTATTAGGTAGTAGAAGGAAAGGTACAAGGCCGAAAATTAAGAGGAAAATCTCGCAACACAAATGAAGATTTTGGTGGGAAAATCCCTACATGGAGCCGTCCATATGGCACAGGATCGCACCCAAAGACAGCAAGCTAATAATATTTAGGGTGTCACCTCGCTCTGACAAGGGCTCAAGGAATGAGGTGGGAGGAGGGGGATAAAAATAAGTCATCACTCTCATTATCTGGAATTGCCATTAGACATAGGTTTTACTGTATCATAAGATGTTCATTGAATATGAACAAAGTGGTCGTTAATTAAGCATGTTATCTGAAGTGAGATTGTATAATTTTATTACAAAATTGGTAAAATCTACCTTGATTTTATCCAAAAAAGTATCAGATTTTATATTTAAATGTGAAACTTAAAATTACAAATAGTTGTTAAATGATTATTAATACCTAGTTCCACAACAGGTTCTAGTTTTCCACTTTCTATTTTCTCTAGTCTAATTTCAGCATAGCTAGGCGGAGGCGGTTTTTTCATTTCTTTTTCTATTACTGGTAGAATTGGCGGAGGAGCTGTTAATATTAGCACAAAACAAAAAAAAATACTTTAGTTAAATACACACTGTTGATTAATAAATAACAAATAAACTATACGCCATTGTACTTACCTTTATATTCCGATGGCAACTCAGAAATTTCTTTAGTACTAATGTATTTACTTTCTTTAGTAGGCTTGCCTGTGAATAGGTCAAAAATGGCATTCTTTGAACTTTCGTAATAAGAAGATAGGATATTACTTGACTGTATGTTATCTTCCTGCCACAATGTTTTTATTACATCATCAGTGAAAGGTACAAAGCCTACTAGGGTTTTCCTGAAAGTAGATAAATGTGAAAGTAAAAAAGTTTCCTTAACAGGGAGATTTTTTGGCACTTCTAATTAGATGTTATAAAGAAACTTGACATAATTAATGTTTGGGAAAGTATGTAGTATTTATTTTCATATTTTACATTTAATATTTTGATTTTACTGTACTATTATATAGTCTTTTTTAATGGTATATTCAAACTACTTATTTAAATATTTTATTTTTATTATTCAGAATATGACCTTATTTATTCAGAATATGACTTTAGTTCCACATATTTTAAATTCTCGCACTCAAATTGGCTGATTCATTATTGTCAAGTTCTGAGAATTCACTTGTCTAAAAAACAACATGTTTTTGGGAAACTATTTATCAACCCAAAACACTCTATGAGTCCTTAAGGAAATGTACCCGTCCTTTGTGTAGAGTTTAAAATGACATTTTAAGCTTAATTTATTGATATGCACGAAAGTCCTAAGAACAAAGGAACCACCCTAGTCGTACATACGTATTTTATTTCGTATTATCGGCACTTTACACCAACGAGACATCGCGAGAGCATCAGAACCAGCCAAGCTCTGTACCATCGTTAACTGCTCGTTCAGCCGTCCAATCTACCCTATAATTGGTTTCAAATGAGTGTAGAGTAATAAATCATGAAGTGTCATAAAATTTGCCTGAATTTCGGTGTCGTCATGGGCGTAGGCAAATGGACGGATGTCAACTTCGTCGTCAAAAATTGATGTACCTCAAAATATCATATTTTGGATATTTTGTGATAACCAATTTTATTTAATTTTTCGATTAACTTATTCTTCAAACTCGTATTCCATTATATGGTCATTAAAGCTAATTACATTTTTATTTATAAAAACAAATTCACTTCCTTACTGAACGAATAAAAGCATTAGAAGAAACTGATAAGGGTATGACGCACCTCCTAATATTACTAAGAACTAAAATAAATCAACATGAAGACTAATAACGCGTAATGAGGTTTTACTTACAATTTCATTATAATCCCTCTTTTATTTTATTATTATCATTCGACATTCGAGTTAGTAATTGTTACTACACCAATTAAACGTACAGTAATATTGTGATATAGAAATAGTGAAAAAGTTATAAAATGGCGACATTTACTCCAAAGAAAAGAGGTGTAAAAAATTCTCCGCTATCTGTTAGTGAAAAAGTTATAATTTTAAATGTATATGATTGCATAAAACACGATCACCCTAGTTTGTCTGTGCAAGAAAGTGTTGAGCGATGTGCCCGAATGACTGGAATTGGACAGTCCACGATTTTTAAATTATTGCGAGAAAGAAGATATCAGGCCAGTTAAGTCCATGCAAGAGAAAATCAGGAAGACCAATAAAAATCTTAGGTGAAGACACCAACGTGACATTCGAAGAAAAGTTCATTCGTTTTATTTTAAAAAGGAAATACCCACCCTGACAAAATACTAATGGAGATAAAATGTGGGAACTGGACAACTTGGTCGATCAGGTGGTTGACCCTATAATTATAACACCAGGGGATGATGACAGTTCTTCGGATGAAGACTATAGTGATGTAGAATTGTAATAACGTATCCAGTAAAGTTTTTGTAGTTTTTGTGAATAAATTGATTTAAACTCCCCACAAGTGTTTCAATATGTAAAGTTCAATCGTGTGTGTTTGTGAGTATTTCCCGATTTCGGTTCGTATATATTTTATTGTTACATTTTATATTTTTTTAATAACACTGTTCTGCTGTATTCCATTTTTATTTCCTTTAATATGATATTTAAGAATGCATATTCTTTTGTCAATTAACCCACTAGCGCGCCTCTGGCTCAGTGTTTATCTGTCGATAACAATGGACTAATCCCTTAAAACAGGGTGATACCTACCTGCTCTTTATGAAACGACAGAATTTTGCAATGCGGACGGAATTTATTGACGGATTATTGACGGATTACCCTGTAGCGCTTTTGAATACTTCATGAGATTTTATTACTCTACACTCATTAGAAATAGATTATAGCCGGTGCACCAGAAGACCAATTCATCGCTCGAACAGTTGGAGGAAGTTTGCCTGAAATGAATACTGATTCTGTCGTGATTGATTACAATGAGACTATAGCCGATCCAGTAATCATCGAGATGGCTAGCGAGAATAATCCCGACGCTGACCCACATGATGCTTCACTTGGCAGCAGTGCAGGACAAGTTAATAATAATAAACTCTTTCGTAACCTAATACCACACTTCAGACCCTTTTTACAAGTAGACAATCTTTTACTTTACATATCTATTTACACATATTGCAATGTTTGCTAATTTATGTAGACAAAATATTGCATTTTCTCTATTATTATTTCTAAATTCATTTAACTAGCGACCTCTAAGTTTTACACAAAACAATTAATATCTGAAAACTTTGGGATTAGGGACTTTCAGATATGCCCAATTAATCAAAGATATTTAAAACCCCTTACCATTTCCCGTTATATCGAAAGTTGAATAAAACTTCCTAGCCATAACACCCAGTATATTTTTACGAATTTCGATGGAACAGTTCTTGAGAATTGACTCAGTATAAGATTATTCTACCTTATACCGAGTATTTTATGAGATATGACCAATTTTATTTTGAAACTGTGTCCAATTTGACATCCTGTATCTTTATAAATAATACAATTGGAAACATTTTGTTTAGTACAATTTTTTAAATATTATCTATATAAATAAAACTTTCACACATTGTAGATAAAACAATATCTAATATACAAGGTGATTCAAAATGTGAACTTAAAATTTTCTTGACTTTCTTAAATGAATTACTCTATATATTATAGATGGATATATAAGGGAACTGTACTTGTTCTTTAAGTTTTGTCAACTACTTCCTGTACTTAAATCTAACAGTTATTAAAATATATAGCTTTACCCTGTCATGAAAATTTTAGTTCACAGTTCAGTTCTCAAAAATATAAATATGTTTATCTGTGAATTGAGAACTGTCTGAACTGAATTGAGAATTGCTGTACAATAGTAATCAAAATTATAATACAAATATTTAAAATATAGCTGTCAGATAGGATATGATAGGATGTACTTAATAAAACATAAAGAACAATTAAAGTTCTTTTTAATAACATTTTTTTAAATAATTTCATGTCATATTTTGGCATCTGTTTTTATTGTGAGTTGCACATACTGCATTGACTAAGTTTGTGTTAGTTTCTCCCTATTATTGGTAAGAAAGTTAACATTCTCATAACTGAAGAGATGTTGGGAACTCTGTTTCCACAAGAAGAGATGTATTTACTCTTCTGTTTGTTAGAACTATTTCAGGAATTCTTCTATAACACCACATCCTACATGCATTGATATTTTTTCTATCTGCTGTTCACAACATCGAGATTTGTGATGCATAACTAAATATTGTGAAAAGAAATGATCATATTAGATTGATCTTAGTGAATTTTGTTAAGTATATGTTTTTTTATTTTGGTGAGGTTAGGCAGAGTGATTCTACCCATCTGTCAACATATTCAAATTTTATTTTCACAATGCCGTTGTTATTGTATTGTACATTACTGTCTAAATATATACAATTTTTGAACATTTCGTATCCAGCAATGTTCTGAGTTCCGTTGTGTTATATTGATAATCATTACATCTATCATATTTTTAATAATTTGCAGTTGATGTTTCTTACCAACTCTTTTAGTTTGTTATGTATCTCTTTGGGCTATAAACAAGGTATCCTTAGCAAAGTGAAGATTGCAAATGCATTTTAGACCAGTTTAACCAAAATATCATTTATGCAAAGGAACAATTTTGAAGGTCATCCAGTCAACAGGACATTTCAAGGTTGCCTATAGTTGAAATCAGTAGTGTATGACTTTCAAAAAATCTCTCCCATATTTTGTAACACTTTACATGGAATTGCATCTAGAAGACTTATTCTGAGCTCTTTTATTGATAGTAGCTTCAATTTCTTCCATGTGAGTTGCCATGCTGCTGTATATTTGTCCAAATATTATTTAGGTGTCTATTATAATCTTGGTCTGTAATTCCTTTGGATATGATGATATAGGAGAGCTTACTATATCAACTTTTGTCTACCCTGTTATTTTGCCATTTTTAATATTGATTTGTTTGTTATTGGTTTCACTACATTTAAGAGCGTGTATAGATACATATTTTCAAATATAGATAGCAATTTTTCTTCAAAAAACTAAAAACAGTTAATTTGCTTTCTAATTATACCTTTCTGATTGTCTTTATATCTCCACTGCTTCAAATATGTTCCCTTCAATATTTAGGATGAATATTTTATTTGTTCCTTTCTGTTTTCTCAGTAATAACAGTTGTTCCTTTTTTAGAGCTTCATTAAATTTATTGAGATATCTTAGTCAACCAAGCAACACCATGTAGCTCATTTTCTTCAATTTTACAGGAGAGCAATAACAAAACAACTTACTTTTGTTAATGACAAACCCAGTAAACCAGCCCTCAATGGTTTTGGTATGGGAAACTGAATGGGATAAGTGGTGTTGTGGTTAAAAATGTTATATTTGGTGTTGCTTTATTGTAATTATGGCGAAATCATCACAAGATTTATAGAGAAATGTTAATTTAAACTTTAAAAGACAAACTCATGTAATGCTGTTCTGTTATTTGGTGCTTCTCTTATAATTTTTCCCAGGCTAAAGCAGGGAGGAATATAAATATAAGTGGATTAGAAGTTGTCTTTCCCTGTATTCCTAAGAAGCATAGAGTGACTATTGCTGCCATTAATTGCATACTACTGCCATTATTATTTTTACTTTTTACCATACTACTTAATTATGGTTCAAATGATTCCCCTTTTCACTTAGTATGTAAAGATAATAGTTTAGGAACCCAAATTAACTTTTTTGATTATATAATTGATAAACTTAAGGCCTTAAAGAACCTGTATTTATATGTTTATCTGTATTATTTTTTTTACTTTGTTAGCAATAACATTCAAGTAGTGTGTTGTGTGTTGAAAGGGAATATTTACAAAGAAATGATATCTTGCCACTTTTTCCAACAGTCATTAGCGATTATTTTGGTTGAAACATATATATTTCACTTTTATATTTATTTAAAGGAAATCATGTTTCTAATTTTACTTCTAATATACATTAGCATATTTAAACCTATGGCTTACTTGTTTTTTATAGTTAAAACTGATTTTTGGTGTAAAATACAGTAAAGGCTTTGACTTATAAGAGTAAAGTCAAGGGAAAGCTTAGATCACTTACCTGAAATCTGGATCATATTTAGCATATGCCAAGGTGGCTCCTCCAGCTGTAATTAATGCCCCAACTGTTAAGAAAAATCCTTTGCCACCACCTCCACTACCTTGCTCAGATTGTTTTGAGCCTTGGCTATAGGATCTTCCTGATGTGGTATATTTTGCATTATTGTTATAATTACAATGTATAGTACGATATACTGTCAATGCTGGGGTACATTTTTTCTAAAAATACAATAATCAGAGCATAAAAACCTTGAAAACATTATGTGACATTAAACTTGGCCTTAAGGCACTTTTAATTTTATAAATAATTTTAGACCATTGTAGTGACTATTAACAACATTTACAACATAGTATGGATGGAATGGAGAAAATTTGTACTGTTGGGAGCTTATGAAACCTATGAATAATTTAATAAAATACAATGAAATCATAGGATGAAAAATTTGAAAGTATTTTGTCTTATTTTTATGTAATAGTTTTACAGCATAAAAATTACTGGTAATTTCTTAAACACAAAACTACACTGCCTTTTATTTTATATTTAAAAATGATCAAATATCAAGAAGATGACATAACATACTACTACATATTGGGAATATTAATAAAACATTACTCACCCAATTTTTTTTATTAGGAATCCTTTTAATAAATCTTAGCATTTTGGGGAAAAGCCACTTTGGGGATAAATGAAAACAGGAATATTAGGATTCCGAGAATCACCCGAAGTTTCAAGAGTGTCCGGCCGTCATCTGTCTCGTATCTCCTTAGCTCAGAACTGATAAACTTCAAAATAAGTAACAGATCTGAAAGGCAACGGTTACGTGAGAAATTAATTTGTAACCAGAAAAATAGAAAGTTTAAATCATAGAAAAGACTTATTTAATTTTAAATAATTTAAAAAGGCAAATTTTTAGCTTTTTAGGTTAAGTTTTCATTTTCCGTTATGCTGGCTAACCTGTAAAAGGACTTGGATTTATAGGGTGCGCCAAATTTAGAAATATAACAATATATCTGCAAAAATGTTTCAAGAAATGATGTATAGTGTTTATGGCCAATTGTGTTCTTTATCCTTGTTTGAAGGAATTATATATGTAAGAGTTTTTGTAATATTCTTAACTAGTTGAAAGCCTCAATAGCTAAACTGCGCTTAATACTCTGAAGTCTATAAACAAAGAATATAGTGTATTCTTGCTATAACTGATTGAATAACCCAAATGATTTAAAATGAAAGTCCAAAATACTTATCAAGACCTGATAAAATAATGTTGAGCTTGAACTTAGGTACTTCATATTTTCAAAAATGAAGTGAAACTTATGATTCTAAGCCTTGAAGATCATCATATCTCGTTATTTTTTCAGTTTTAAATTGTTTATAACTTGAAAACGATCAGCTTAAGAACAAAAATTAAAAAAGCTCTTTTTTGTTTTGAATGAATCTAAAATAATATGTGTCCGCAAAATTTTTTTTATAAAATAAGTTATTATTAATTATTAATTAATTATAGTCACAACAAAATTAGATCGGGCACCCCTTGATTTTATAATTATTAACATTCTAAATTACATATCAAATAATTTTCATTGCAGTTCGATCTTTTTCGTATCTGTATACAAAATATAATATTGACAAAATAAATTCAAACGTTGGCGAAGTGCTAAATGCTTCACAGACATATTTCTTAGAAATCAGAGATAACGCTTGTGTGATGTCCAGTTCTCTGACTCACTACCTCACTACCATCGAGCAAAAAGACAATATTGTCTTTTTGCTCGATGCTCACTACACTTCGTAAGTACCTACTGCCATAAATTGGTTGTGGAAGGGCACGATAGGGGAGGTAACGGCACCTCTTTCTACGATCATTCTCGTATGAGCGCAAATTCGTAACTAAAACTAACTATTTTTTTCATAACTGTTTCCCGTAATAGTAATCCACTAGAGTCGCTGATTCTTGATTAAATTTTAATTTTTTGGGTTGCACGTTTCTCTCCATAAGCGTTGAGGATCTCTTTGGGCTATTCAATCAACGCTATAACTTACGAGTCCGTGAAGTCTATAACTTTATGAGTACGAGTACCATTTTAAAATCTACAATCTAACCAGTTAAAATACCAAAAAATCGGGCTTTTAGACCTATGACATTTACATTTACAAAAGTATTCAATTTTGAACACATTTTGACAATAATAATATAAGGAGAAAACGTTTTAAACGAGTTTGTTTATATATTTATAGCGAAGTATGAAAAATATTCTATAGAAATTTAAATATGTTTTAGATATTTTTATAAAAACCACCAGCGAGCTTTATTCTCTCTATAAACCTTAGAATAAGACACCCTATATATAGAACACATGACTTACATAATAATAAACCAGACCAGATTAGCCAACAAAACAAATAAAATTACTATACTAAGTTAACCTTACTAACCTCAAAGAATAAAAAATCCAAATAATGAATATTGAAAATGTTTAAACAAATATTGTATTCAGCTGCAAGAGTAGCTTCTATATCGGCAAAATCGAACACACAGCTATTAACTCAAAATTTAACAAAACCTAGTTGTATTCATCCAGTAGTCACCAGAAATTTTACTTCTATACTATGCAATGCTCAAATCAGAGCTCCTAAAGTACTTTTCAAAAACCCGAGCGCGAGCCCATCATTGGTAAACACAGCTATAAGAACAGTTACAAAATTTTCATTTCAACAAGGCAAGAGAAAAACCGTGAAGACTGTATTACGAAGATTTTATAGGCTTCATTGGGGAGGTTGGATACGTACAAAATGTGGTCGTCACAAAAGGTAAAGCTATAATATTTTTTGTTTGTAACTACTAAAGATACGATCTTTCATTTAACTTTGAACAGTACTCTATATCGCTACTATAAAACATGTTTACAACTGGTTGTTGGTTACAAACTATAAGCAAAAACTTTTATTGATTTTTTCACATGTTATAATATTCCCTAAAAATTGGAAGAGTGTACATTTCTCCAACATAGTTCCATGTTATTTTATTCATAAACAAGTTTTAAAACCAAGTTTTGGTATACATATAAGAATGTTATTTGCTGTGTCTACATACAGCTTAATTCTTCATTTATTTTTTAGATTATGGAGGAAAAGCCCCCCTAGAAAACGTAGGCTGCGGCAACATGTTTTTTGCAACGCTACCCAAAGTACTTTGTTAGATAAGATGGTTGCTCCCTACTGGAGAAAACCTAAGTACTATGTCGATGATCCTTATGAACCTTTTCATTCAAGAGAAGAGTGGAAGTTTACAAAACTTAAACCTAGACCATATTTTCCCCCCGAAGAAGAAGTTAAAAATAGTTATTAAATAGGTATATTTTGTTAATATCAATAATTTAGCTAATAAAATTTAAAAACTAGAATTGTATTATCAATTTTCATTGATTAATTGATTATTTTGAAAGATCAAAAGCAATTTAAAAAAATAGGAGTATATCTACAGTAAAAATAAAACTACTATTCTTCTTCTTTAAGTGCCGTCTCCCAATCGGAGGTTGGATATCATCATCATTATCTTTACTTTATCTACTGCTGCTCTGAAGAGTTCTATAGAACTGCATTTACACCAGTCCCTTAAATTCTTCAACTATGACACTCTCCTTCTTCCTATACTCCTTCCTCCTCTTATCTTTCTCTGTATTACCAACCTTAGTAGTTCATATCGCTGTCCCCTCATTATGTGTCCCAGATATTGTAATTTTCTTATTTTTAGTGTGTTTATTATTTGGCATTATTTGCCCATTTCTTGCAATATTTCCGTGTTAGTTATCTTCTGTGTCCATGCTATTCTAAGCATCCTCCTGTAACACTACATTTCAAAGGACTGTAACTTATTTATGTGTTCTTGCTTCAATGTCCAGCTTTCAAGTCCATATTGTAGTATCAAAAACATGTAGCATCTCAGTGCTCTTACTCTCAGTTCTAATCTTTGTTGCGGTGAATTGTTTTCATTTTTACAGACGCATTTCTTGCTATTTCTATCCTAGCTTTCATTTTGGTTGTTTTATTGTCTGAAATCCAGGTTCCTAGGTATTTGTATTTATCAACCGTTTCTATTGGTACATTTCCCAAATGTATGTTTATTGGTATATTTGTTTTCTTTGTTATTATCATGTATTTAGTCTTTTTAATATTCATTTTTAGTCCATATTTTTCACAGAAACTGTTTGTTTTGTTTAGCAGTAATTGGAGTTGTTTAGCAGAGCTTGCCATAATCATGGTGTATCTGCATATCTTATGTTGTTAACAGATCTTCCGTTAATTATTATTCCTTTACTTTGAGATAGTAATGCTTCTTCAAAAATGGCTTCACTATATACATACATTAAATAGTAATGGGAACATAATACATCCCTGCCTAACTCCTCTCCTGATTTCAATTTCTGGACTGGGTTCGTTATCTATTACGATTTGTGCTCTTTGATTCAAGTAGAGCTATGGTCTACATTTTTTGTCTTTAGAATTTTGACTAATTTTTCATGTCTTACTTTGTCAAATGCTTTTTCAAAATCAATGTAACAAATATGCACATCAACATTTATATCCATGCATCTTTGAGCTAACACATTAAAAGCAAATAACACTTCTCTGGTTCCTAGTCCATTTCTGAACCTAAACTGACTATGATCTATTCCTTGTTCTGAAGCTATTTTCTTGTGGTATTTTAAGTTAATTACTATTTAACTGGGAATAAGCCACAATTAAAGGTTAAAATACGTTTATTGATGTTTCAATTTCCACTTCAGAAATCATTCTCAAAATACAAACAGTAAATTAAACAAATTTTGTTTTTTGTTACTTAGTGAAAATTTTTTCTAATAATTTAATTTTATCTGACTCATTTATATGACAATTCAGACATACATTATGCATTTTAAAGTAAATGAATTTAAAATGATATTGCCAATATAGTTGAGATGTGCTCCTGGGATGACTTTACTTATAAGATAGTTCATTAGATTACATGAAATCAACTTTAACTTGAGAATATTTGTCAGAAAAAATCATAGCATGTAATTCGTCTTTAAAAAGACAAATACATGCCATGATGACAGTAAAATTCTCCTGTTAGTGATTCCATAGTAAATTATGAGGGAAAAACCAGGAAAAAAACCTTATAATACTATCCCGACATGGTAAGTATTTGGTCGTGCATTTAGTTTACGTTCAATAAACACGAAACTCTGATTTTATATGTTTGTTATTTAAAAAACATAAATGATGTATCCTCTATATGTTACTGACATACTAATACTGGTATTTTCTTATTAATAACTTCGTCTTTCAATATGGGTAATCAGATCCTACCACATTCTGCCGAGGAATTTGCGACACAATTGGTCTCATTTAGCATAATTAGAGCCGCTTCTTTGATTTTTCTTTTTTGATTTATCTTCTTTGATTTTTCTTCTATAGCCTATATCTTTTTCTACTTCTATCTCCATCTGTTCTGTTCTATTGTCTTTGAACAGTTCATTGATGTATTCTGTCCTTTTCTTTAATTTGTCGTTAGTATTCAACACAAGTTTCCCATTTGCGTCTTTCAGTATTCCCGGTTTTCTTGTTCTATTGTTGTGAGTTAATTTTTTGATGTGTGTTAAAACTATCATGTCTTTTCTGGTATTCTTCTATTTCTGCGCATTGTTCTTTTAACCATTGTTCTTTCCCTTTCCCTTTTAATTCTGTATTTTATTTGTTTATCCACGTTTTTGTACATCTGATTATCTTTGTACTTATATGACGTCTTTCTTCCATTAAATCTAAAATTTCTTCCGTCATCCATTGCTTCTTTTTGTATCTGGTTGGTATTAGGATTTCTTTTTGATTTTTATTTATTTCTGTTTTTATTAATAACCATTTTTACTCCGTCTCAGTATTTTGCAGAATTTGTTCTTTAACATTCATTAATCCGTTGTTGATTTCATATCCTATGTCGGCACTTGGATAGTATTCCTGTATCTTTGTCTAACTAATACATAGTTTATTTTCTTCCTTACAATTCTCTCTTCTTGATCTGCAGGTGACTTCCAGGTATAGAGTCTTCTCATTGGTATTTTGAACAATGTATTAACTATAACAAAATTATTGTTTTGGAAAAATTCGATAAGCCTGTCACCTCTTTCCTGTCTGTTGCCCAGACCATATCCTCCTGTACATTCTTCTACTTTTTCTTCCGCAACCTTTGCGTTAAAGTCTCCCATTATAATTGTTACATCTTGCATTTTAATGTATTTTAAAAATGTCTAGGTCTTCGTAGAAAGTTTCAATATCGCTCTCTAGTTTTTCTGCAGTTGGAGCATAAACTTGTAGGATATTTATTTTGGGTTTATTCTGGTTTAATTGTAAGAGTATAATTATGTTGGAGTATGGAGTGAAATAATTTATTACAGCTTCAATAACGTTTTTGTTTAATATTATCCCGACACCATATCTGTGTGAATCGTCTTGACTTCCTGAATAATATATTGTTTTATTGTTGATTTTTATCTTTCGTGAGTCGGGCCATTGCACATCGCTGATTCCTAAACTATCTATATTCAGACTTTCCATTTCTTTAGCGGCATTATGTTTTTTTCCAGCTTGATGTAGACTTCTAACATTCCAAGCCGCTACTTTGCAAGGTTTTCGCGTATTGACGACCGGGGAGGCCTTGCAGTCTTGTGAGTTTATTCCTCTTCGGGATCCTGTTTTCCGAGTTTCAGTAGTGTTTGGTTGTATGGTTAGTCATGATCATTAACTAGGGATGCTCTATGAGCCTTTAATGCATTGGTTTCCCGTTACCTTATGCATCACCACGCCGTTGACCATGCCTGGTTCGTCCGTCTTTAGAAATGATTTTCCATTTCTAGGAAAATTCCCTTCCACTTACCGACTCTTCGACCCGAAGCTGTTGGTCAGTAAGTGGGGGATTGCTTATACCGTCAATCACTCGGACGCCAGAGCCTAGTTTGTTATCTAGCAGAATGTACAGGATGATCATGATCTAGATCATCTCACGGGCAGGTGAGGTTGACATTTGAATAGGAGAGGCTATGTATTGCGCATGACTATCCCTTACTACTATTAAAATACTTTTAATCTACTATTAAAATTATTATTTTGTTTTAACTTATTCACTGTCCTGACTCTTATTAAAGCCAAAACTGCATGGGTGCTAGTGTCGATGACTCTTACAAGAGCCATTATTAAATACTGTTATGAAAAAAGAAATGTATTGGCTCCTTGCTAAAACACGTGTTAACAACTTAAAAACAGTTCAGTGTTATGGTATTAGAGGTCCTATTCGATATATTTTGCTATCCTAGTGCTTTGTGGATATGGTTATACATTGTATAATTTAGGACATCAGACAACATCAAGCGCATCCAGCACAACTGGGTTCAGGGTGCTCAAGATAGGATGGAATGTAATTATTTTCGAGAGACCTATGTTCAGCAGTGGATGCAAAAGGGCTAATGATGATGACAATAAAATATACAAATAGAGCTGCCTTCTTTTTTATCTCTCCCGTATTGATTTCAATTTTCTCTTTTCCTTAAAGACACCAGATACAGATAAGCTTTGCTTACATATAAGAACCTTTTCAACCATGTTAATATTTACTCAAGATGTCTAGTCTATAGAGTTGCACCTTATAGTAGGAGTAGGTACCAAAATACGGACCTAATTTCCAAGTGAAAATCTGCCCACCCGAGGGATGGGGCAGAAGAAACACACAGCCCAGGCAGCAGGGTTATGTCTGGTACAAAAATGTTCAGTAGTGATGGAAATGTATACATTTATATTCACTAGGAGAATATACATCTATATTCCAGCCAATAATGTGAGGACTTCCTAAACTGAAGCAATCAAAGCGCCTATAGGCTAGTGTGGAAATGTCGAGAAGAACTTGACTCCAAAATCATATGGTACCAATCCACTAGACCTGCACAAGCTGGTACAAGGTTCCAAGATAATTCCAATAAGATAATTGTCTGCAGCCTGTAGCGTGACCAGTTTATAACAGATGGCTTTAAAAAATTATCAGAAAAAAATGTATAAAATATAAACTCGTTATATATATATATATATATATATATATATATATATATATATATATATATATATGTATATATATATATATATATGTATATATATATATATATATATATATATATATATATATATATATATATATATATATATATATTACAGCTGCCGCCGTTTCTCGCAACCTAGCTTCCAACGCTTGCGATCGTTCCAGTCATCTACTTATCTACTTGTAGACCCCTATTCTTCCATTGCACCATTTAATTCTTGTCACCACGATCTTCTTGGTATTCCCTTTTTCCTGCGGTTGGTGGGGATCCACTGTAACATTCTCTTTGGCCATCTTTGATCATTCATCCTTTCTATATGGCCATACCATTTCAGCCTTTTGCATTCTATAGTTTCCAGGATCATTCATCATTGATTGACTTGTCAACATCTTCTCCAATAATTCATTTCCATTGCTTTTATTTTGGATGCGTCATTTTTATTTATTACCCAAAGCTCTGAACCATATGTAGCAATGCTTTCTATAATACTTTTGTATATCCTAATTTTTGTGTTTCGGGTGATGTGATTATTCCAAAGTACCTATACTATTCAGTTGACATATTGCTGAATTTCCTTGACCAATTCTAGTAGCTTTTTCTTTTGTATTCCGACCATTGTTTGTAATGTTTACACCGATATATTTATAGCAATCAGTATTTTGAATTTGTTTGCTTCCTAGTTCTAAGTGTTTTCCTTCACCTCCCACTACTACATACTCTGTTTTTAATGGATTAATTGATAAGCCCCACTTAGTATATTCTTCATCTATTTTTCGTAACATGTAGTGGATATCATCTTGATCTTCTGCAAGTATTACTTGGTCATCTGCAAAATGCAAGCTGTACCATTGTAAATGGTCTCAAATTTTAACACCCATAGGTTCACATTTTCTTTTCCAAATATACAAGACCCCCTCCAAATAAATCTTGAAGAGTGTAGGTGCAATGCAGCAGCCTTGGCGAAGTCCTTTGGTCACTTTTATCTTTTTTGTCACTTTTTGTCCAATCTTTATTACACTCGTCATATCATCGTACAACTCTCTTACAGCATTAATGTAAATCCTTGGAATATTTTTGTCTTCTAGCACCTGCCATAGCTTGGCTAATGGGACACTGTCATACGCTTTTTGAAGATCAATAAATACCATGTGTGTCTCCATATTATGTTCCAAACGCTTTTCTATTGTTTGTTTTAGGCAGAACATATTGTCTATACAAGAACAACCAGTACGAAAGCCACTCTGATCTTCAGCGTCTTCCCAACAATCTTCAATACGGCTTTTAATTATCTTCCCGTAGACTCTACAGATTGAGTTAGTTACACTCGGTAGTTCTTACAATCTTTTCTGTCACCTTTATTTTTGTATAGATTGCTGATATATGCGGTTTTCCATTCTGGCTCTTCTCCTCTCAAGAATAAATTAAAAGTATAAGCCAATAGCTAAAATGGTTTGTCAGGGCTATATTTAATAAGTTTAATGGGTACTCCCCCCGGTCCTGGAGCCTTTCCATTTTTCATAGCATTGGCGTGTTTTTTAATTTCTTCTGGTGTTATTTCAGTTTCTTCGCTGTAGGAAATATCATATTTTTGGTAGCCAATATCTTGGAATTCTGTTCGATCTTCTGTCAGCATTTGTTCATAATATTCGACCCATAATTCTGGGGCTATTAGAGTTAACCTACTGCATTCTTTTCTATCTGTTATACAGTTTAACTATGCTATCTAAACTCTTAATGTTTCATCATTCTGGCTTTACAACCCTGTGTGGGTCCTAGCCACCTAAAAATTTCTTTTCAGTCATTCCTATTCATTGCCTTCCACTGCCAAACATGTATTCCCATGATTCTCATATTTTCATTGATGTTACCAAGGAACTTTATTCTGAGCCTTCCTCTACTTCGCTGACCAATGGGCTTATCAAGGAGAAGTTTTCTAGATGGGTTTTTTGCATCTGCGTTATGTGCCCTACTTATCTCAGAAGTCTTATTTTAATGCATTTTGCGATATCTGCTTCTGCTTCCTGGTTAGCTATAAAGTTCACAGTTGTATTACCTTCTTCTTTGCATTTCTCGATATAATTGAGGATTAAAAAAAAATAGCACCTGTTGGCTGTGAAAATTCTGTGGTATACCTCTTTAGTGTTGACGAACACTCCCAGGTATACCTACCATTCGTTAACTATTTAAATGACGTAGTTTTCTATCTAGTCAGACTCTAGTCAGAAATAAAGATAAAAACGAATACAAGAGGATCCACGCAATAATCAGGCAGAAGATAAGACACGCGAAAACACAATTTCATAGTAAAGAATGTAATGAAATTGAACAATATGAAAAGAAACACGATACATTTCATCTGCACAAGAAATTGAAAGAGGTCGCTGGAAACAAATGGAAACAAGTATCCCAAAGTTTAGAAGAGACAGAAACGGACACAGAATATTAGACATCAATGAAAAGTTAAAAGAATGGAAAAACTACATTTCTGAATTATTTGAAGATGAGAGAGTAGAACACTATACACCGATTGCTATATCAGGTCCATCTATAACAGAAAGTGAGGTAAGACGTTCAATACAAACGGCAAAAAATGGAAAAGCACTTGGCCCCGATGAAGTAAGTGCTGAAATACTAAGTTTTTGGGAGAAAATGGAATTAAAGCTCTGTGTAATCTCTTTAACAGAATTTATGACACTGGGATATTACCAACTGATTGGTTAAAGTCGACATTTGTCACAATACCTAAGAAACATCGTCCAAAGACATGCGGTGATTATCGGACAATAAGTCTGATGAGTCACGTTTTGAAAATCTTTCTGCGAGTAATACACAGCAGAATTTATACGCTGTTAGAGGACAGAATTAGCAATACTCAATTTGGGTTTAGGAGTGGCTTGGGCACAAGAGAAGCCTTGTTTAGTATACAGGTGCTAGTACAGAGATGCAGAGATATAAATCAAAATGTGTATATTTGTGCAATCGATTTTGAAAAAGCTTTTGACAAAGACCGACATAACAAAATGCTAGAAATATTGGAAACAGCTGGATTGGACGATAAAGATCTACGAATAATTAGAAATCTATACTGGCATCAAGTGGCAAGAATAAAGGTTGAACAAGAACTGTCGGATGAAATAAATATAAAAAGAGGAGTGAGACAAGGCTGTATATTGTCGCCTTTACTTTTTAACTTATATTCGGAGGAAATATTTAAGGAAGCCTTAATGGAGACAACCGAAGGTATTATTGTGAATGGAGTAACCGTCAACAATATTAGATATGCCGGCGATACCTTAGTCCTTGCCAATTGCGGAGAAGACCTTCAAAATCTAATGAACAAAATAAAACAGACTTGTGATCAGTATGGATTAAAACTCAACGTTAAGAAAACTAAATATATGATAGTTAGCAAACAAAATTATATACATGATGACGGTATAAAAGTCGGAGATGCCACACTGGACAGAGTAGAGAAACTCGTGTATCTCGGCAGTAATATCAATGAGAGCTGGGATCCAACCGCAGAAATTAAAAGCCGAATAGAACAAGCCCGAGCTGCCTTTGTAAAAATGAGAAACGTACTTTGCAGTCATGATCTTAGCATTGACCTTAGAGTTCGTATGATATCTTGCTACATCTTTCCTGTCCTGCTGTATGGAGTAGAAACGTGGACCCTAACTGAGGCTATGCTTAAACGCTTGACATCCTTTGAGATGTGGGTATACAGACGACTACTGAAAATAAGCTGGGTCGACAGAGTTAGAAATGAGGAGGTCCTTAGACGGCTGAACCAAACAACACAACTGGTCAATATAATAAAGAAACGCAAGCTGGAATACTTCGGTCATATTATGAGACACCCTGAAAAATATGATCTTTTACATCTGATCATTCAGGGAAAGATCCAAGGTAATCGTGGTCCTGGTAAAAGAAGAACATCATGGCTGAAAAATCTAAGGCAATGGTATGGAAAATTAACTACATCGTTATTTAGAGCTGCTGTCAATAAAGTCACGATAGCGAATATGGTAGCCAACATGATATCCAACGATCGATAGCGGTCATGGAACTAGAAGAAGAAGTTTTCTATAACAAGTAGCCGAGGGTTTCTGGTTGCGCGCTTATTTTTATGTACCTATTTCGTTTTGTAAGTGTTTATTATTAAGCCCATTTTTGTAGCCGCTTATTTTAGTATACATACGCCTCTTATCCAGCGTTTTCCGTTATCCCAACAATATTGATATCATCAGCAAAGGGTTAGTTTTATTAATCTTGCCAACTGATTTGGTAGTCCTATCTCCTGAAGTTTTGTGGAAATTCGATACAAAATCAGTGCAAACTCGTTACTAGGATGTTTTTGAGATCGCTGAACACGAAGATCATGTCGGCGATTATTGATCTCCAATGCACCTGGTGCCCGAAGATCACAACAAGATTGACACAAGATCTGGATTGTCCAGATTACAGGAAAATGCAAAAGACCTAATGCACGGTGCAATACAAAGGACCAGAGACAGAAGTCTGTAGAGATGAACCATACACGATAACAAAACGACCACTATGCTCCCTCCAGAGAGTCTGAAGAGGGAGATTATCAAGCATTGGTAACAATCCGTATCTTTCATTTTAATCTGTAAAAACAATTTTAAAATGATCAAATTAAACACGTTTTAAAAAGGCAGTATATATATTTATTGTATAACATTGTAAAATCAATAAAAGCATAAAAGTACAATTTCTTAAATGCATTAACATTATAAAAAGGCGAATAAAATCAGACAACTACATTTCTTAATTTGCCAATCCCTTCAATTTCACTTTCTAATACGTCTCCTTTTTTCAAATATTCTGGGGGATTTCTGTGCATTCCCACTCCTGCAGGCGTTCCTGTCAAAATGACGTCACCGGGATACAAGGTAACTATCCTATAAAAAATTACAACCTTTTAAAATTTCATATAAATTATTTAGCAGTATATATATATATATATATATATATATATATATATATATATATATATATATACATATTTAAAAGAATTTTCTTGGAAACAAATAGGTTCATTTCAAATTAGATATTATTAAAAGTTTTTTATTTAGTGTACACTACATTGGAACCGTATTTCTCCCGATCCGATATCGGGCGACGTCGGCCGACGTCGGATTGGAAACAAACTCAAGGTATTAAATCATAGTGCCTATACTGCTTCCGTGACGAAGCAGTATAGGCACTCTGATTTAATACCTTGAGTTTGTTTTTAATCCGACGTCGGCCGACGTCGCCAGATATCGGATCGGGAGAAATACGGTTCCAATGTAGGTGTACACTTATTCATAAGTTAGCGTTTCGACAGGTGTATATTAGTATATTAAAAACTCATTTCATTAAAAAAAAAATTAAAGACATCAAACTACCAAAAAATCCAATATTACTGTATTTTAATGTACCATTACTTTATAAAACTTAACTTCAAGCATCAGAGAGAAGTACTACTACCTGACTTGACAATGACAAGTGCGACCTTGTGTTGAAACGTCGTCAAAATAATGGCTTTTTATCAAAACCAAAATTATTCAACGTGGAGTCAAACTCGGAAAACTACAGAAAGCACATATATAACCCCACGGAAATTTCAAATGTAACATGTACCAGATAGTGTATGTTTTTTAGTTTAATCTCTTTCTTGATTTTCTTTCTTGTCGTTTACGCCTCTCACTTTCCATACAGCTCCTATGTCTCTATTAGACTTAATTAGACACACTGTATAGTTCTTTTATGTTTTTGCATCCGTGATTTTTACGTTTATTCCTTTCCTTAATTTTTTTATTGAGTGTCTCTTAAACTTTTTTAATTGTCAAATTATGAATATTGTACTAAACTCTTGTGCAAGTTTATTGATATTTATTGTTGCAATTTTCAGAGGTATCTTTTGGGTCACGGATTAAAAAACAAATACAATTTTGATATAAATGATCATAAAACTCATTTGGTGTGATGTACCTACTTTTAAAATTTTAAAAATATTTGATTTATTAAAACTGTTTGCATAACCTTAAGATTTAAGTAACTAGTAAGCTACAGTAAGTAACTAGTAAGTTTAAGCTACATTATTAAAAAAATCTACTTACTGAGATAAATATGACACTAAGAAATCAATTTTAAAGATCAGTTCTGAGGTATTTCCATTTTGTTTAAGTACGCCATTCACCCAGGACTTGATGGATAGATTGTTTGGATCAACCTTATTTTTGGTAACTACTACAGGGCCTAGAGGACAAAACGTATCCATACTTTTTCCTAATAAAAACTGTCCGTTATTTCTCTTCTTTTGCCAATCCCTTGCGCTAATATCTTGGGCTACAGTATAGCCGAATATATAGTCGTTGGCCTGGTCTTGTCTAATTGCTTTTGCTTTCCTTCCTATGATTACTGCCAGTTCTACTTCCCAATCAACACTCTGCAAAATAATAAATGTTTAATTGTATAATAGAACGTGATACTTCTTAAGAAACGCAAAGAAAGGAACTATGTTTGATGTTATAAACACCACCAGTTAAAAATATTTACCAATCTATTTTAAAGAATCTAGACTTATATTGGTGATCATCGCCTTTATTAGCAATACAAGAGCTATTACATCCATTGCAGATTATAGGAATACATCGCTATCAAGTGCTATTTCTTTAAATTTCTTGTAGGTCTCAAAATTGAATCACATATTTCAGAAACCCCATAACTCCATTTTTATAAAATGTTGAGAAATTAGAAAAAACCTTATTTCATGAAATATTTTTAAAAACCTGTTGTGCTTTTGTAATAAAATCATGAGATTAATGTGTTTTAATCAGTTTGCATAAAAAGTGGTGAATTTTAGCTTTATATTATGTTTTTTTTTTCCTTATTTACTTTTGTGGATTTTTGGGGTTTTTGAAATATACACATTTTTCAAAGATGTAAAAATAAGAAAACAAGTTTTATATAAACATTTATTCAAAAATATGGGCATACAGAATAATATATCAGTAGTAATCACTCATCTGGTTGTATTATTTCATTTGAATCTCCCTCGCATGTTGGCAAATTAAAAATTTCTCCGTAAAAGTCCTTGACTTCTTCATTATCTGGTAGATACTTTTCCAGTTTTCTCAAGTCTTGCATCTTCTTGATATTAATAGGAATATGTCCTTCGGTGTACGCTTTTCTGGTAGGGAAACTAATAACATCCTTGTTGCTATTTCGTAGCCGAAAAGAATGATGTATCAAGCCATCTATGTACTCTTTTGCAATAACAATTCCATCGTGATCACTCGAATGAATAAAGTGTCGAAAGTTGGATATTTTAAAAGCAATTTTTTGATCTCTTGGGATATTTCTGCCCAAAGATTCATTGGAGAGCATTGTCTTTTTAAAATACGTGGGCCACCATCCTTTAAAGTTCAATATGTCATCAGAATTCGGCAAAACTACAGTAAATCGGTTTAAACTCTTGTTAGATGTTATGATAAGCTCTACATACTCTTTTAAGGTATAAATCCTGTCTGATTTTTTAATTTTCCTTTTAAGAACGGAAAAATCCCGATCACACGGTAGAAATGAATGTCCCCGTGTGGGATAATATTGTTCAATCTTTTTGAATCTATTGGTTGAAACTAATGCAGAAAAAAGTCTAACTATTGTATGGTTCTTGTTCTGGGCGGCACATGCATCAGAAAAGAAGTGAAAATGGTTAATATTTTTAAATTCTGGATTGTTGTCAAGAAAATGTAATAAAAATGATACAACTTCATTAGGCCCTTTAGTTCCTGTTCCCTCATGATACACATAGAATGTTACCTTATCATCTTTCAGATTATGAATACATAAAACATTAACAGTAAGTTGTCTTAAATAGAATGTTTCCTGGACAGGAATAACTGGTAGTTGCAGGTTTTGCATATAATCAATGCAAATACCACCTACATTCTCATCTACTTTACAAAGTTCTGAAATGGTTTTAAGTTTGTTATAAAATTTGTTTGCCCGTTTCTTATGAACCATTTTTTCTGCCAGTGCCACTCTTTTTGCTGTTTCATTTAAGAATTTACTTTTTATTTTAGTTTCTAACTCTTCACATGTAGAGCAGGTGTCGACTTGTGGGCGACCGAAAGATAATGAAAATTGTTCTTTAAAAATCTTTTGATAATATGAATATTTAACGTTTTGTTCTGGGTGAACCTCTTTAAACAACTTATACATTATAAAAATATTTAATTTTTCATTTAGATACCTATATTCTCTACTAGTATAATGGGCCGTTTTGACCGGAAACGAAGCAATATGTTGTATGATTGAATCTATAACAAGTCCTGACTTCGCATTGCCAGATTTATTTTTACCTCGTTTATCTATAGGAACTTGCCCCTCTCGTCTTAACGTGGTTAAGCGACGCAACCGATCATTAGTAATGCCAAAAATGGCAATAAAAGCTTTTCTACAGATTTTATTTGTACCTGTTGGTCCCTGAATTGTATATTTAAAAGAAGCTAGTCTATCAGGCTTGCAAGAAATATCAGCTGGTTTTTTGCGCCTTCGACGTGCAACTTCATGGACTGAAATAAGCGATTGTAGCAAACAATCTTGTTCGTTCTTGGTGTTAAGGCTCCTGAAGTTTCGGAATAATTGAATGCGTGCTTCTTCAGAAATTTGTAAAAAGCATTTTTGGCGACATCTAAAAATAAGTATCATTCAAATTACGATAATAAAATATTAGATATTGTCTAGCTAGTTAGTAATATTTTAAAGTTTTAAGGCTTACTTGCAGTCTGGTCCTTGGTTCACTTCAGGCGCCAAGACACCACTCCAGCGTTTATAGGCAGACCCTTTAACTCTAGAGTTTTTAATAACTTCTCTTTTATATTCACTGATATTACGTATTCCACGCTTTTTTTTGCGCGTTGAAGACTGATTTTCAATTTCCATTACTTAAATTATTATTAATTTTTACTGTAATAACAACTAACCATATGTAGAGATCACAAATAAATAATGTGCATAACCTCAAAAACAAAAACCTGTCATGTCAAAAATCAGTGTGTTCAAATATTATATTTTAGAAACACCAAAATTCCTGGAGTTTTGGTGTTTCTGCAATACATGAAATTTTCATCTGGCAACAAATGTATGTAAATTTAGTGAGTTTTGGGGTTTCTGTTTACTGTTAAGTGCGTATACCTATATACTACCAAAAATTACAGAAAACTGTAATTTCATAAATTTGTGATTTTTGGGGTTTCTGAAATACGTGATTCAATTATATTGACTTGTATAAGCTTAATTTACATATTTTAATTAACACATTTTTTCCCGGAAGTCGTCTGTTATAAACCGGTGTTACTGCAGCCAATTGGCTTATTGTACATCTTCCATTCCTTTATGATACCTATTCCAGGATTCTGGAACGACGTACTAGCTTATAGAGGTCTAAGGGATGCGTACAGTTAATATTTGGAGTCAATTCGTTGTCTCCAAAAGTGTTTGCTGCCTGCGATCCAATGCACTGCAGTCATGCCAGATATAATTGACTGTTTCAGATTCTCTGCTACAGAGTCTGTAGCTCAAGTCTCCATGAAACAATAATATTGTATGCAGATATCCCTTGACTGGCCATCTCAGGCATCCTGGAAAAAAATACCTGAAATATTTATTACAGTAGACATCCTATCCGATACGAATTTAGTACCGAATTTATTGTAAGCAGCAAGGAAAGACATAGTGTAATTGATTTCAAAGCTATTGATCATAGAATCTGTCGAATAAGGGAAGTTCGGAGAATTAGCATTATTAGCATCCATGCCCCAACGGAAGAAAAAGAGAATGATAAAAAGACATGTTCTATGAGGCACTAGACCGAGAGTACGATGAATGCCCAAAAATGATATCAAAATAATAGCAGAAGACTTTAATGCCAAAGTCGGAAAAGAGAGTATATTTTCGCCACCATCAAAAAAAGAGCCTAGAATAACGGTCTCAGAATTATAAACTTTGCGATATCTAAGAATATGGTAATAGCTGGGACACGATTTCCCCATAAAGATATACATAAGAAAATTTGGAAATCTTCTGATAATGAAACGATTAACCAAATAGATCATATAATCATCGATGCAAGACAACTTATTACATGTTAAACTAAAATATTCCATATATATGCAAATATATGTAGGAAATATTTCTTATATTAAGTATTTAGCATAGTTTTATTTGTTAGTTACGTCACTGCGACTACTGCGAGATACCACTAAAACCATATTCTTAAGGCGCCACAGACAGGTCGCCATCGCGGGGAAAGGGGACAGAAAAATATAGACAAAATCACACATGCCTGACCTAAAAGGGATTCGATTTTTAGCACTCGAGCTGTGAAGGTTAATTATTGTGCAACGCCCGGCAGAGGAATGACGAACGACGAAAACAATTAACGAAGGGGTTGTCCGATATTTTAATTTGCATACGATTATCCGTAATCTTGTAATATTGTGTACCTGTAAATACCATCCGTACAGTTTATTGTTGTGTAATAAAGACGTATCGTTTGGATCGCGGACTTTTATTCTAACGTTAGTTCCCTTTGAAATAATAAAAGAACTTTTAAGTAAGACCTACATATATGAGATGTTGTGTTACAGAATAAAGAAGTTAAAATATTGGGCAAAACCAAGTCAGAAAAAAGAAATCATTGGTTTGATCATGAGTGGGAAATGGCCACAAATAGAAAGAACGCAGCATATCAAAAAACCATCGACGATAGGTTGTTCACGGAGAAAAAAAGAAGAGTATAGACGTCTTAGGGAGGAAAAATGTATCCATCGACGTAAGAAGAAGGAATACGAACAAATCACTCTCAATGAGATACAAAGTTTATTCGATAAAAATGAAACGAGGAAAGACTACAAATCCTTAAATAATAGCTGACGAGAATTTAAACAACGATTAAAAATTTGTAAAAACACTAACGGTGACATTCATGATAAAAACTCAGTTCTTAACAGACGGGCACAACATTTCAGCGAACATCCAAATATAAACGATATTGAAGGAGGAAAAAACATAGACAATCAACAAAGTCTACAACGTCAACTACACAGTGAAGACCTAACAAGGGAAGAAGTGTCAAATCCATCCTAAAACTCAAAGACAATAAAACTCCAGGAATCAATGAAATCTGTTCGGAAATACAGAAAAAAGGTGGTGATCAACTTTTTGTAGCAATCCATAAAGTATTGGTTCTTATATGGCAGAATGAACTGGTACCAGAAGAGTGGCTAAAGGGAATAATATGTCCGTTGTATAAAAAGGGTGATCAACTGGAGAGTAAGAACTATAGAGGCATTACTCTGTTAGCAACTGCGTATAAAATCTTTGGCAATGTATTGTTTGAAAGACTTTAGGATAGATATTGTTGGTCAATATAAATGCGGATTTACTGCTGGAAAGAAACGCATTATATAATGCAATGATAGATAATAGAATCCTACCTAAGTTAGTTCAGATGCAAAACGTAAGCTCATGCGTTAGAATTAAAGGAGAAAACTCTTAACATTAATAATGGTCTAAAGGAGGCGCGCTGGTGTGTCTCTTCTTTAATGTTGCCTTGGAGAAGGCAATCGGACAATTAAATTTTAGAATGAATGGAACTATTTTTAATAGATCGACTCAAATTCTCGCATTCGCTGATGATATAGTTATAGTGGGCAAATGTATGAGAGAAATGGGGCAGTAATTTACAAAGCTTGCGGACGCGACAAGTGAATTAGGACTTGTGGTAAACGTGGAAAAAACCAAATATATGTTGTTTCTAAAAACTGCCGAAATATCTAACAGAGAATTCAAATTAACAACCAACAAACACGACAAGCGACGAAATAAAAAGATGCACAGCAATAGCAAACAGAAATGTTCACGGTCTCCAGAAACATTTAAAAAATAAAAATATAAAACGTGCAATAAGGCTTAATATATACAAGACCTTAATAAGCCGTGTTTTGATATATGGACTGAAACATGGACCTTATTTCAAAATCATAAAAAACTTTTTGGAATTTTTGAGAGAAAAATTCTTATAAAGATTTTTGGGGTTGTAAATGAAAATGGACTATGGCATCGAAGATACAACTTTGAACTATATCAGTTATACACCGATCCAGTTATTGTAAAACCGTTAAAGTGTACAGACTTAGATGGGCTGGACACATTGTTAGGACGTCAGATCACCAATACATTAACATTTTCAAAACCAGAGGGCACAAGAAGTAGAGGACGACCACGAAGGAGATAGATTGATGATGTGGAAGAAGACCTACAGATTTTAAGAGCCAGAAGGTGGAGGGAAGTTGCCAGGAATCGCAACTTCCTGGCAATAAAATGAAATGAAAAATAAGTTCTTAAGGAAAAAAATATACACGGTGTTCCATTTAAAATAAGAAAGTTAATTAGATTTTCATAAAAACCAAAGATCTGATAACCGTAAATACCACTAAAAAAGCTAAACATCGCTACAAAACATACATTACTTACATCCGTGATAGGTGGAATTTCTATATTGTCGTACGGTCCGACAATCACAGATGAAAATTTACTGAATATCATGGGTTCTTTTGGCTCAGGTATATTCTGCTCCGAACAATGTCCACTGTAGTTCAATCCGACGCATGCCACTTTGTCTGGTCTAGTTATCGGTGACAACAGATCTACATTTTCGAGAGAAGTTACAGATTTTCCTTCAGCTACTATTCTGAAAAAAAATATTTATTTTTATAAATAGATATAATAAATAGTTCCTAAGAGTTCCTAAGAGTATAAGACTTATACAGCCCTGAAAAAAAAGTTTCATAACAACGATTTTAATAAAAATGGGAAATTATTTTTGATTCTAAGAAATTGGAGAGATGTTGTTAAAATTGCTACTGAAATAAATCTAAATATACAAAACAAACTTGACGTTAATTTGTTTACCAAACGACGATTAAAGCTAACTTAAAACTGGTTTTCTAATCCCTTTATTTAAGGAAAATCGAAGATATTGTGTCTCTAAACAGTCTCCCCTAAAATCTGTTTGCTTCCTTGTTACCATGATTTTGAGACAAACTATTGTAACTATTGGGTGCGTGTATCTGAATATTTCCGATTTCTTGATTCCATACTTCAGTAATATTTACAATACATTTGCGTCCTTTACCAAAAGGAATGTTAGTTGGACTATAGATAATCCTCTTATGAATGCCTAACTAGATTTCTTTTCATTTTCACACCTAACCATACTTTTGATGTAATGTTACCATGGACGTATAAACACAGATGGACTCAGTTATTTACATAAAATTGTGAAGTCAAAATTATTTGAATAGGTCACATTCTGAGCACCTTCAACTGTTGTCACGTTTTGTTTTAAAATTTCTTATTCGCGAGTCGCTGAAAATATTACTCCCTATTTTATACTCTACAGGTGCTATCAAACCAAAATAATAATTTATTGGTTATATTAATATATTTAATTGTAATCAAAATATCAAGTGTGCACATAGTGTGCATTATCATTTAATAATAGCGTATAATAGATATCAATCAATTATTTTATATGTAGAAGCACTGAAAACTATTTATAAATGGCAACGGTTGTTTACATTTCTCTGTCTTATGGATCTACGTCAAACTTCAAATGCTGTTCCATGTTTGTTTACTTTTTACAGTAATGAGGAAAAAGTTATTTTTCGATATTTTGGCTGTATTTTGAGTGATATTTGTGAAAAGTGAAATAAAATAAACGAAATATTTACATCCCGATCTCTCATTTCATTTGTAAGTACATACAATTTACATTATTTAAGATGAGGAAATGAGGAAGCGTGTTTGTTTACATTTTAATAGGCGTACCATTGGGTTTATTCATGTTCATTAATGTATTGAATAAGATATGAGTTCATGAAATTAGTAGACATTTATAAATTGTAAGTAGACATCATCTGATTAAAAAAGATCTGTTTAGTACCTTTTTAATTTAATATTTCTCATGGATACAAATAAATTAGTGAAATGAATAAAACTCATTTATTTTTCTATGTAGGTTTCCAAATAATATTGACGATCGAACTATTTGGGTAGCAAATTAAGGAGAAAACATAGATTTTTTATTGTAGCATTATTTTGATATTATTAAAAAATTACCTTGAATTCAACTATATTTAATTGTATTAATTTTAAAGCAAATAAAATTGTATTTTAATTTTTCTATAAAGACGTGATTTGTTAATAAATAAACTCTCGTTTTTTTTAATTCTTTGAACGTGTTTTTATACATTATTACTACTTCCAATTTTTAAAATCTGAATAATTACCCGCGAGTAAAAATTCAAGGACGCTTATGCTCATTGCGGAAGCATCACATTCTATCGAAGCTTCAAAAGATTGTGTGTTAAAGGTATCTTATTGCTGTGTCCATCTATGTTTATACGTCCATGAATGTTACAGTTAACTTTAATTATAAGCCCAATAAATCCAATAAACAAAGGATCTTCTTTCTCTTTTCTCTTTTTCAATTTTGCCTTCTTGTCGTTTTTGGTGCTTGGTTCTAATCCCACAACCAACGAAAATGTTCTCGAGATCGATAAATATTATTTGAAGGACTCTTATAGTATGCACACTCATGAATGGACTTAATTTCCACTAAAACATCTTAAGTTAATAACCGATTTTAACAATTTATTTTTATTTTCATGTAATAAAAGGTCTACTTGGGACATAATTTAAATAAAAGGGCTTAGTCTTCGTAAAAAGGGGTTAGTCTTCGTAAATGGGTATATTTATTTAAAAACCCTTAAAAGGGCTACATCAAAAAAACAAACGTTTTCGGACTAAACAGTCCATCATCAGGTTTAAAATTGCTAGGTTAAAATGCCTGAGCCACCAAAATACCAGGGTAAAAACCCTTTAAATTACATGTAGTTATTAAAGATTGTACATATTGTTGTTATAAAACTGTGATGTTGAATATTAAATTGAAATTGACTTCAGGTAACATGCTTGAAGTGAGTTCCAGTGTCCGGAGAGTAAACCTCTTCAAACGGACTACAGCTGGTAACTAAATG
The DNA here is from genome assembly GCA_918026665.1 of Diabrotica balteata. Lineage (NCBI taxonomy): Eukaryota > Metazoa > Arthropoda > Insecta > Coleoptera > Chrysomelidae > Diabrotica > Diabrotica balteata. The sequence continues at coordinate 53,014,598 of OU898277.1, forward strand.
TTTATTTAAATTTCCAGGGCATACTACGATACTTTTTTGAACGAAAATTGATTGATTGATTATTATTATTAGGGATTTTTTAATAAAACTATTCCTACCCCACTAGATTTGGAGTGGCTGAAATTTCATTAAAATATGTTTATTAATAGCAAAGTTAGGATAATTTAAAATTTTAAGATTTTTGTAGTCATCTTTATAAGTTTTCCTACACCAGCGTACCACGATTCAATCTCAACGATGGGCTTATCGGCAGTAGGGACAGTATTTGTCTTCTAAAATTACTCTAACTCCGTTACTATCAACTGGATCAATATTATCAGAGTAATAGAGTTTTGTTCAAAGTTTTAACTTTATCTGAACCTGGCCACCTAACTTCGATCAAACTTTATATCTATATTCCTAAACGTTACATCTCGTGGCATACGTTTGCGAGTTTTCCCGTTTCAGCACGTTCCATGTTGCAATTTTAAAGTTCGTATTTAAAAAGAGTTTACTATTCCTCAAGGGGATTATTCGCACCCCTTGATCATGTAAAATCTGCCGGGGACTAGGGGCCGAATCTATTTGCACTTTCATTGTAGTTTTCTTGGGAAAAATTTACCGGGGTGGTTTCCTGTTGCCTTCTCTGGTTTGCATTTTAGTCCATCCTCTAGACGCTATTTGTTGCTGCCCATTCTGGGTCAGATACTGCGTGCTGGTTTTGGTCCACCCCGGGTATTTCATTTCCCCGGTACCATCCAAATACATCAATTAATACAAAAGCTTATTTTCAAAATTTTATAATTGTTTATAGATTAGTATTTACAAATGGAAAGTTTTTATTGAAAATTAATAAATATGTAGGTACTCCCACTATTCATGAGTATTCTTCTTTTTTCGATTAAAGAAGTCTGCAACAGTAAGTTTATTTGATTTATTAATAATGAGAGGTAGGAATTTTTGTGTTTCGGGAATGTTTATGACAATGAATCTATCGAAATAATCACGGTAGAGCGAACGGACTATAACTTAGTTAATCATTTAATGTAGTATATTTTTTACGTGAATAATTAATGAAGGTATGCTGCCATGAATATGGGCTTAGATCAATTTGAAATAAAACTAAGTGCATGATTATGACTAAATCAGCTGTTGTAAAGATTCAACTCGTTATTAAAAATACTGTAATTGAGAGCGTGGATGCCTACAAATACTTCGAAACAAAGATAACTTCAAATATAGACCAAATCGAAGAAATCAAGATACGTACTTATTATTATATACTCTTGAACTTAAAAAGTCTCTATGTTGTCACAATATAAGAATTAAGGCTATGGCTAAGGATGCTTCGGTTTTGTGTATTCTCTACTTTATGGTTTGGAGTCATAAACACTACAACAAGTACATATAAATAAAATGACCCACTTTGAATTTTGGTGTTACAGAGGAATCCTATGAATGCCTAAGGTTCAAAGTCAAACATGGAAGTAACTAGAAGAATAAGAAATGAAGTAGAAATAATATTCACGATGAAAAGATAAAAACTTGAGTACTTAGGACTTGTAATGAAGGGGCAAAAATATTCCTTATTATTACAAATAATTATGCAAGACCAAATTCGAAGAAAGTGAAATTTGGGAAGACAAAAAGCGGCCAGCAAGATCTGCATAGTCATGATGACTTCCAACCTTCGATATAAGTAGGAACTTAAAGTAGAAAGATAAGGTATTTTAAAATCAACGAAATACAAAATAGCACTTAAATAAATTTTATAATTCTTAAAAGAATCGAGAAGAAAGACCAGGTTTAAACAAATGAACCAAAAATACAAATACAAAGTTTAGATTGTTCTGAAGCTATTTTCTTGTGGCATTGTAAATTAATTACTATTTATAACTGGGAATAAGAATAAGCCACAACACTTCGGAAATCGTTCTCAAAATACAAACAGTAAATTAAACAAATTTTGTTTTTTGTTACATAGTGAAAAATTCTTCTAATAATTTAATTTTATATGAATCATTTATATTGACAATTCCGACATACATTATGCATTTTAAAGTAGACGACTTTAACATGATATTGCCAATATTGTTGAGTTGCGCTCCTGGGACGACTTTACTTATAAGATAGTTCATTCGATTACATGAAATCCGATTCGATTTAACTTGAGAATATCCGTCAGAAAAAAATCATAGCATGTAATTCGTCTTTAAAAAGACAAACATGACATGATGACAGTAAAATTCTAATGTTATTGATTCCATAGAAAATTATGAGGGAAAAACCAGGAAAAAAATCTCATAATACTATCCCGACATTGTAAGTATTTGTTGTGAATTTAGTTTACCTTCAACAAAACATCAAAATTCTGATTTTATGTTACGTTATTTAAAAAACATAAATGATGTATCCTCCATATGTTACTGACTTACTAATACTGGTATTTTCTTATTAATAACTTCCTCTTTCAATATTGGTAACCAGATCCTACTACATTCTGCCGAGGAATTTGCGACACAATTGGCCTCATTTAGCATAATTAGAGCCGCTTCTTTGATTTTTCTTTTTTTACCATCCGTTTCTTTTAGGACTACATTTGAATTATTCCATTGAACCCTATGTTCATTATCCCATGCGTGTTTACATTTATTTATTTACATTTTCATTTACATTTGTTAGATCTCAAATATGTACTTACAAAAATACTTACAATGTCGGGATAGTATTATGAGGTTTTTTTCCTGACTTTCCCTCATAATTTACTATGGAATCACTAACAGGAGAATTTTACTGTCATCATGTCATGTGCTTGTCTTTTTATAGACGAATTACATGCTATGATTTTTTTCTGACGGATATTCTCAAGTTAAAATTGATTTCATGTAATCGAATGAACTATCTTATAAGTAAAGTCGTCCCAGGAGCGCAACTCAACAATATTGGCAATATCATTTTAAAGTCATGTACTTTAAAATGCATAATGTATGTCTGAATTGTCAATATAAATGAGTCAGATAAAATTAAATTATTAGAAGAATTTTTTACTATGTAACAAAAAACAAAATTTGTGTTGTCCGAAACAAAATTTACTGTTTGTATTTTGAGAACGATTTCCGAAGTGGAAATTGAAACGTCAATAAACGTATTTTTATCTTTAATTGTGGCTTATTCCCAGTTAAATAGTAATGAAAGTTTAGATTATTAATAAATATGCAAAAAATAGAATGGAAGGCCCAAGTACATATAATGATTAAAATTTTAATAAAAATGATGTATCTGATAGTAGTAGCGCTAGAAGATCAGATGGTACTAAAACGGTGAAAACGAAAAAAAATTAGCAAACTATTTTACCAAAAACACCAAATTTAATAAACCATTGCTGTTACCATTTTTATTGGTCTACGTCTATATCCGGAACTAAGCATTGTTTATAATGAAAGACAGACAGCGATATTAAAAAATACATAAACTAACTTTCATTTATGACAACTCGAACTCTACTAATGGTTTTGCTGCTTTTCTCAGCGCTACATAATAAATCTATTTCATGTTTTCGCTTATTGACAAATAATATCACAATGTCACCTTATCTGCTACATGTTATATTATCTAAAAATAATCTCCTACTTCTGTTTCTGAGATAAAAATTTGTTTCAAATAAAAATATTATTTAGTCACAGACATAGGTACATTTATTTACCATGTAAGTCCAATAAAATAATAAATTATATTCATTATCTATGAGATACAAATCTTTTATTTTAGTGATAAACAACAGAAAAAAAAACACATTTTCGTCTTGTTCGTTCCAGTTATAAAATATTTACCGTTGGCAACGGTTCAATCGGTTTACGTCATTTTGATAATATAATCGTTAGAAACTACAACAACACCGTTCTTGCAAAATAAATATCCAAAAATAATTAATTGAATTGATTATAATTAAGTAACGTGCCAAAGTTTATTCAAGGGCAAAATATGACAAAATACAAATCATAATAAAATATATATACACCCTCGAGCATAAAATTAGGGTTACCCGTAATTTGATTTTATTCTAGAAATTATTATTCTTTTTTCAGTAACTCTTGGTTATAACAGAGTTTACTAATATATACTGCGGTGCAAAATTAACCGGTACACCAATTTTTTCCTAAAAAATTGGCGTTTAAAAAAGTTTAAGATGTTTATGGATGAAAATGAAAAAATTTCATGAAAAAAAAATGTTTAAATTTTTTTTTATAGAAAAGGATATTTAGTAGAGTGTATTACCTCCACGATTTACAAGCGCTAATTACGGCTCTCATTCGACCAGGCATACTTCGGATTAAGGCAGCAAAGTCTGAGTCTCGAGGGATTTGCTTCCATTCGTCACGAACTGCGTGCTCCAAATTATTCATGGTTTTAAACTCACCATGGTTACGTCGAATACGTCGTTACAGAATATCCTTTGCATGCTCTATTGGATTTGAGTTTGCTTTCCTTGAGGAAACATTGTAATAAACGAATCCCAACGTCATCAAAGTAATTCCGTGTTATTCTTACGAAGTGTGGACGAGCATTATCTTGCATCAGATGAAAGTGTTCTCCAACAAATGGGACACTACATGATCTTCCAAACATTGCTGAATATACCGTTGAGCGTTCAAATTGCCTCCTTGAATTGTAACAAGTTCTGTATGAGCCTCTAGGGAAATGCCTGCTCACACCATTATACCATCCCCACCGAATTGAACCCTCGGAGTAAGACAACATTGCTTGTAAAGTTCACCAGCTCTTCTTCATATTCTAGGCCGCCCATCAGATGAGTATCTGTTAAATCTTGATTTATCCGCAAAAAGCACAACACCCAAATTAAGATGTTCGCGAGCGAAGTGTAAAGGTTGCCTCCGATGATCTGCTGTTAATAAAGGTCCCTTTACAGGTATTCTGGACATTAATCTATATTCATTTAAGCGTTTTCAAACAGTATAAACGGAAATTGTGTTTCTATGGACATGATTTAATCGTTGAACAAGCACTGGTGCTGATAATGTACGATCGCGTAACGCTTGTAACCCAAGAAAGCGATCTTCAACTTGACTTGTGGTTCTTCGTCTACCTTGACTTGACCTCCTGGTGTATTGTCCTGTTTCCAGAAATCTTTGTATTGCATCAAACACTGTACTTCGAGAAATTCCTAAAACATTTGCGACGTAACGAATGCTCCGCCCATCATCCTGTAAAGCAACAACTGGTGCTACTTCTTTCGGTGTCATAATTTTTTTAATGTAAGTTTTAAACAGGAGACAATACAAAGACCTACAGCCAAACTTATAATCAGGTACAGTACCACAATAAACTTAAATAATATTAATCCACTATTTCACATTAATAACAAAACGCTGTGTAAAAGTGTTGTTGTTCGCACAAAACATCTAAACAGGTTCAAACAAGAAAAATACGTTATCGCTAATAAGGCATAAAAGACAATTCAAACAAATTAAACAAATTTTGATGTAAACACCAACAAAAAACAAAAAAATGTAAGTGTCCGGTTAATTTTGCACCACAGTGTATTACAGCAGCAAATGTATTGAAAAAGAAGAAATGCAAAAAAAGAATGACACGTTTAATATGTACAAAAAGGTGCAGGAAATAAGTGGATCATATAGGTCAACTTCAAATAGTTTACTTGATAAACAAGGAAACATCATAGTCAATGAACAAGACAAACTGGAGAGGTGGAGGGAATATAGGATATCTTTGAAGAACTGTATGATGACGAAAGAACAGAAATACAAATCGAAAATATATTGACTGGTTCAAACATAATCTTTGATTAAATTGGAAGAGCTATACAACTATTAAAGAATAGCAAACCAACCGGTCCAGATGAAATTCGCAGCGAAATAATCAAACTACTCCATGACAAAGGCAAACATTCTTTTTTAAACCTCTTCAATAAAATATACGAAACAGGGTATACACCAACAGATTGGCTACTGTCAACATTTGTAATGATACCGAAAAAAATAAACGCTAAACAATGTAGCGATCATCGCACTATCAGTCTAATGAACCCTGTGCTGAAAATCTTCTTAAGAATACTGCACTCGAGAATTTACAACAAAATAGAAGATCAACTAAGTGAAGCACAGTGTGGTTTCAAAAACATCCTTGTAACCAGAGAACCACTAATCATTTTGAAGGTTCTGGTTCAAACATGTAGGGATATAGAATAACCATCATGGCTATTCTGACCTTCGAGGCAGCTGCTCTGAACAATTGCCTTGAGCTGCAACCAAACCACTCCTCAGGTTCTTCAACTAGGAAACGCGTCTTCTTTCGCTCTCATCACATGTCCGAGATATTGCAATTTCCTATCTTTTATTGTATTTTCCATTTCCCTCTCTCTACCTATTCTCCTTAACACTTCTGTATTGTGACTCTATCTACCCATGGAATCCTTAACAATCTTCTAAATGTCCACAGTTCAAACGCGTTAAGTCGATTTATTGTATTCCGGTTTAATGTCCATGATTCAGTTCCATAGTAGAGTACACTGTGTACATAGCATTTAATTAGCTTTATTCTGAGGGCCAACGTCAGATCTTTGCTGCATAAAATCTGTTTCATTTTTACGCAGTTGGCACAGTGCTTTTTCAATCTGACTCTTATTCTGCAGTATAATCGTTATTTTCTGTGATTATCGTTCCAAGTAAGTATATCTTTTTACTCTCTCAATCTGCTGGCCGCTACGTTAATATTTCGTTTGTATTGTTGTTGCTAATTTTCATAAATTTGGTTTTTTGATGTTAAGAGAGAGTTTTCTCACTATATCTTAATATTTTGTTCATTATTCTTTCTAAGTCTTCCAAGTTGTCGGCCATGACTGTATCGTCGGCATGCCTAATGTTGTTAATAAACATTAAATTTAATAAACATTAAACAATAACGGCGACAGTATGCAACCTTTGCCTGGCCCCTCTCCTTATCTCCACTTCTTCTGACACTTACCTTCCAATTTTCACATTTGATCATTGCTGTAGTATAAATTTGATATCAATGTTACATCCCTCACATCCAGATTCTTGTTTTTGAGTACTTCTATAAGTCGGTCATGTTTTACCTTATCGAATGCCTTGTTGTAGTCTATAAAGCATACATAAAGATCTCGATTAACATCCAAACATCTTTGGGTCAGCACGTTAAAAGAAAATAGTGCCTCTCTTGAAATCCAAACTGGGAATCACTAATATCCATCTCCAGCTTAGCGTGTATTCTATTATGGATGATTTTTAGCAGGGTTTTTAAGGTATGTGACATTAGACTGATCGTTCGATAATCACTACATTCTTTGGCATTTACTTTAGTAGACAAATAAATGTTGATGTCAGCATTTCACGTGGAATGATTTCTGTGGAATAGATTGTGTTCAGTAGTTGGACAAAAAGATCTATGTTTTTTTCATTGACCAGTTTTAGCAATTCACTTGGTATTTCATCTGGACCAGCAGCTTTATTATTTTTCATGGACTTTAGCATAACTTCTGACTTTATTATTTCGGGTCCCTCGTCTTTATTCTGATTATCTTCATATATATTTTCCTGTCTCTGGCCATGGAATAATTCTTCTATATATTCTTCCTAATTTTTGTTCCGTCTCCACTAAAATGTTCTCTTGTTTGTCTAATAGTATGTTTGAGGTTTTTTGTTTTGCTATCCCAGCTAATTCTTTAACTTTCTTATGGAGATAGAAGTTATTATATTTGTTTTAAGTCTTCTATTTCTTGGCATTTTCCAGCGAAATAACTCTTTAACTTCTCTTATTTTCCCTCTTATTTCATTATGCAGCTGTTGATACTGAGTTATGTTGATATTCTATTGCCTTCTTCTATCCTTCATTATTTCTAAGATTCCTTCTGTCATCCAATCTCCTTTCTTGCATCTGGTTGTTGTGAGTTCTCTGCGACTTGGTTCGATAATTGCATTTTTAAAGAATTGTCACTGTTCTACATCAGCATCAATTGATTCCGGTGTGGATTTTAGGCTTGCATTAATTTCTTGTTTCAGTTTCTTTGACGTCTTCTGATTTTAATTTGTGTATGTTTAGTTTATCACTTTTGTAGCTTTTTTGTATCTTTTTTAAGTGCAGTTGGAATTTTGATACAAGAGGATTGTGATCCGACGCCACGTCTGCACCTGTATTGCGATTCGATATCTGTGTTCCCTAGTTTACCAGGCTCATACATGCTTCTAACATTTCATGGCGCTATTTTAAAAGTGGAATTTTGTATTTTTAGTACGCAGGGATTTCGTTGGTTAACGACCTGAGGAGCCCTGTCATCATTGTTATTTCTCCCCTGCCGAATCTTGGCATTCGAGAACCATGATTAGAACCTGCCATGACGATTTCTAGGGGTACTCTACGAGTCTTTAAATGGTTCCCGTTGCCTTCTGCATCCTTATACCGTTGACCATTCTTTGGTTCATCCGCCTTCGAGATAGATTTATCTATCTCAGAATATATGTGTTTTATCGACTTCTAAAAGGCCTTTGACCGGGTTATCCACGACAAACTGATAGGTGTCTTGAAACAGATGGAATTAATGACCAAGACCTCCGTATTACCAAAAATTTGTATTGGCATCAATGTGCAAACATACGAACTGGTCAGAATGGGATGGAAGCAATGGAAAGACCACTTGGAGGGAGACGGTGCTGTATTTTATCGCCTATACTTTTTAATATCTATTCCGAATTTATTTTCAATAAAACTTTAGTTGAAGATGCAGGCATTAAAAATCGACGGTATCAATTTCAACAATCTCAGATATTTGATGACAAGGTACTGATTGCATTCGATTAAGAGTTGCAACGACTTATAAACAGGGTGACCTTAAGATCAGACTAATACGCTGCTACATATTCTCCACATTGACGTATGCGTCCATGGACGTATGTCATAGAGAACTGGAATCTTACAATTCTGCGGATAACATTTCGAGTCGTTACATGAATTAACTCATTTTTGTTTCTGTTCCATCGAAACTATTCTGCATTTTGGTCATTCTCGTACCACTAGGTAGGTAGGTTCGGAACAAATGTTGTCGTGCTGCTGCTATATTAAATTTACTTTTATATGCGGGTTTTGTAAAGCAAGCATGTCTGTATTCGTTTAAAGATATGCTTTTCTTACTTTTAACATCACTGTAACCGTATAATTCAAGAAGGAAGAGGATATAAGTTAAGGCCCTAAGAACCAATAGATATGGCGAGCAGGTAGCTACGATAGCCGTACGCCCCTCCAGAGCAGAAGAGCTGAGGAGGTACAGCTCAATAAAAATAGGATGGGTTAGGTGTCCAATAATGGAGAGACACATCCCAGTTAGATATTATAAGTGCTTAAAGTTCGGGCAAAATACCTACGAATGTAAAGAAGAGAGCAGGGCGGCGATACAATCGCAAACTGCACTAGCAAACCATACTGTTCGGTGTGTAAAGAAGAAGGGCATAGGGTGGACAGGATGGCTTGTCCGTCCTACCGAGCCCTTGTATACGGGGGAGAGTGGAACTCCTAAAACACGCCAAAAAAACATAAAATAGACTTTTTGGAAAACGAAGGTGGGCCCATATACAGCCCACCTAGGTATTATTTTATATCTACAAAATTTATTTAATTTATTTTAATTATTCCAATTTTACTGAACTACTTTTATTTATTAAATTTTTTTATTTATAGATTTACATATTTCATCTATATACCGTATTTATTTTATTTATATTATTTATTTTAGTTTTTATGGCTTTTACCGTTTTCGAAAGACGTGAATCCGATGCAGAAATGACCTCTGGGAACTGAACCAAAGTGGCCCTCAAAGATCAACTTGGTATACGGATATTGCAGGTTAACGTGGGCAGAGCCCGCCGAACGCACGATCTTGTCCACGTAAAAGCCTGAAAGCTAGAAACAGACCTGCTCATCGTCCCGGAACCAAACAAAAAGATAACGTCATCCGTTGGTTGGGTTTCAGGATAACGGGACAAACGTGGCGGTGCTCTTTAGAAATAGGGGTTTGGGGAAACAGGAGAGGAAATCATATCCTCATCAAACTGAGAAATTTCAGCCTCCTGGCATGCTACGTGTCCCCAAATATCCCTATAAGATACAAAGTAATTGTAGACGAAATAATGAGCGCCGCCACGAACGAAAAAGAAGTGGTGATCGCCGGGGACATCAACGAGAAATCGAGGTTGTGGGGTTCCCCCATAACATTCGTAAAGGGGGCCAGCCGAACACACATCAATATTACGTCCGCGAGTGAAGGGCTATCCAGGAGAGTGCACGGGTGGGATGTCCTTGACGATCAGGTATTCACCTACCACCGGTATATACAATATTAAATAAAGATTAAAGGGAGAATAAGGCGGCCAACAGGACACACGGAAATTTATTTCAACAAAACCACGTACCTAAGAGAAAGAATAATAACAAATCTCCCTATTGGTGGACGGATGAGATAGAAGGTCTACGGGGGAGATGCCTCAGAGCTAGAAGGAATTATACGAGAAGCCAGGGCAGCCTCGAGCTCAAAGAAATATATAAAGATCTAAAGAAAACGTTAAACACAAAATAAAACAAAAGAAAAAAGAAAAGTGACAGACTCTGATAAAAGCATTGGACGATAATATATGGAGCGATGTGTACAAGATAACCATGAAGACGCTTAAGATAATCGCCCCATATAGACTTGACGTAGACCAGCAGATGTAATCAGCCGAACTCCCTACCAAGGATCCTCAAAATTTTATAAAGATATTTCCAACGATGGTAGACGAGTTCACGGAAGAGGAAATAAGAACCGCTAAGCGAAAGCCCCCGGCCTGACGGGCTACCACCAGAGGCAATAAAAGTAATAGCAACGGAGAAACCAGACTTGATCAGAAGAATATACAACGACCTACTGCAGAAGCAAGAGTTTCCCAGGGACTTAAAGGAAGCGAACTTGGTTCTACTGCTAAAGCCTGGGAAACCCCCCGATTCAGCAGCCTCTTATCGGCCAGTATGCCTTGGTAAGTTCTATGAAAGACTTATCAAGAGGCGACTGGAGCGCGTGTTGGAAAATGAGAGAGTGTTAGAGTAAAAAATTTTAAACATATAAATTGCAGAATATTTTCTCTAATTTATATGATAGTTTTTCTCGTAGAATGCGTCGGAAAGAAGATATTGTAAAAAACTGTAAAAAAACTGAAAATTCGGAAAGACCACATCAACATCTATAATCATACCAATTTTAAAAACTCCAGGAAATCTTTCCAGGTAACCCCCTTTTATGACCAAATGACTGAGCTACAATGTTTCTGCTGTTATCTAACCTTTATTTATTATGTTTTGAAAAATATTAGTATTATGCATATTAATAATTATTATTATAGGATATACCTAATAACGTGAACATACACTTATAGTGTAAACATATTTAAAAATAAAATGAACTGGATAGCTGTTGAAATGGATTGGTTGAATATAAATAAATGTTAAATGCTAAATATTACACAACTACAAAGTAAAATGAATATTGTCCATGAACAATTATTGGTAAGTCAAGGTTAACAAACATTAATAATAAATAATGTACATATTTAAAACCAATCTTCTTTTTATACACGCTTGTTTTACGAAATTTAAGCAGTCACGTCAGCATCATTATCCACCAATTTATAACATATTTGGATTCTATCAGCGTTCATATCTATTCCATATGGACGTAGTTAAGCAGAAAACGTCCAACCCACAAATTGTTAAAAATGAGTTCTTTACACCAGCGAGCATATAATTTCTTGCTTTATAATATGCAGAAACCGTCCAAGTGAAAACATTACATACTCTTTTAATAATCGTCAAAGTTCTAACCACAAACTAGGTTAACTGAGATTTTCATTGATAATAAAAAATCCAAGTGGGTTGAATTTTTTCTAAAAAATGTATGTCGATCTAAGTAATCGTGTTAAAAGAGTGGTTAAAACAGGCTAAGTGGGTTGGATCACTTTAACGCTCCATGCGATAACAAAACTACTGTGCATTTTTTTGTGTTAAAAACATCCAAGTGAATTGGATGTTTTCTACTTATAAATTTCGGTATACTTGTTAAAAATAAGAGTATAATCAGAAATCGTCCAAACCACTTGGTATCATTTTACGTTTACTATTTCATTAATATGTTAAAAGTAGTTTGAATCTTCGATTTCGGTCGATAATAAAATTTTATTACGGGAATGTGCCCTATTAATGTTTAAAACGTGCCTTGTGCGTATAAACCCTGGAACTTGGTCGATAAAAATTAATTTATTATAGGTACTCATCTTAAGCATAGTAATCACTTTCCTTTAGTTTTAAGTAAATGTGCCTATGTATTGATAAACATTTCTTTTTATTCAGTTGTGTCTGATTTTTCTGACTGTTCGGGTTTAAAAATACTTATTTAATAATAATTATGTCGAAAAGAAGCAAATACATGTGTGAGCTAGCAAAACTTATGGAAAACCAAACAAATAGTGTAATGTCTAGCGTGGAATTTGATTCAAATATTACCAATGTTGAGGTAAGTCGGAAATTTTTTATTAAAAAATAACTATATGTTGTTTACTGATTATTTTTTCGTGGTTTTCGGCCAGATTGAAGAAATAACACAAAACTCTCTTTTTTTTTACGACGTTTCAATTTATTTTGTTACTAAATCTTAAAAAAAAAATAAAGAAAATAGAAGAAAATAGAGTTTTGTGGTATTTCTTTAATCTGGCCGAAATCACGAAAAAATAATCAGTTTATAAGACACGGCTTCTAAAAGTTTATGTTGTTTACTAAATTTTTAAAATAAATGCATTTTTATACATCATTACATAATTTAAATATATTGTAGAATATGGATGATACCAATGTGACAGAATTCTACCGTCACAGCGAACCATCGTCATCCAATAGTCGTATTCGTGAAATGGTTTTAAACGAGAAAACTGGATGTTTTGAATCAGCTTCTACCATAGATTCTGTTGATGATTATGATGTAAGTATTAAATCTTTGTACCTATACTGTTTAGTAAAATGCTTTATAATGCTATTCGCTATATTATTTCTATTTAATGAAAACTAAACTTTGATGTACCTATTGTTACAATCTAAAAGAAAAAATACAACTTCCTTAGGTACACACAATTTTGTAAACACATATGTATTAATCTTATTATACCAATGTTAAATTGATACCTATTATTATGATCATCAATTATTATTGATTAAAGTAATTATACAATAATGTAAAGCATATGAAAATTATTTTTCGATGAGTACCTATAGTAAACTTTATGAAAAAGATTAATTTGAATGAATTGAATTTGTTTTATTTTTTGGTACCTGGTAATTGATTAAAAGTTAACTTCTTTAATTAAAATAGACGCTTTCTATAATTTTTTGAAATTTTTATTTAAAATATTATCTAATAATACCTACCTTTTTATTCTTACAGAATATGTCAATAAGTGATGTCTTTAGTAGCGGTTCCTCTGATATGTTTATACCATCGTCACATGAAGAGAGTTCCGATAACAATGAAAGTTGTGATGATAATCCATTTTTAGCCAGTACATCAGGTCGTCCAAAGAAGGGTAGAAAAAAGAAATTTGCAATGACGCGAGCAACATCAAAGATTAATAGGAACAAAAATGAATCTTACATTGACTACAAAGGAAAATTGAAAGCTGCTAAAGAATTTCAATATGACTACAATTGTAACTGCCCGATGAAATGTTCTGAGTTGATTTCTACAGAGTCACGAAAACAAGAATTTGATCGTTTTTGGAGTCTTGGGTCTTATAATGCCCAAACTATCTTTATTGCCAATAATATCCACGAAATGCCGAAAAAAGAATGTATGGAAGAAACACTGAAAGACGTCTGTATTCCAGACAATATTCCTTACTTAATCAGCGTATTTGTAGGCAAATGTTTATCAATAGTCTTAGAATAACTCCGTCAAGAGTAACAACAGCTCTGAGAAAGGTAAACAATCGTGCTCCAATTCTTGATCAAAGAGGTAGAAAACAAGGTGGTTTAAACAAAGTCCCTGAAAATAAAATTCAGGAAATAATCAACCAGATCAATAAACTGCCTAAGTACATATCGCACTACTGTCGTGAAAACACGTCTGCATTATTTTTACCGGCACATCTCTCATTATTAAAGATTTATGATCTATACAAATCTGAAGTTCAAAACCCTGTGAAATTTGGTATTTATAAGAGGATTTTTTACGAAAAATTTAATTTGAGATTTAATGTTCCCAAGAAGGACACATGCCAGGTATGTGATTCATTTAAAATAAAACTAGAAAATGAAACGGATGATCATAAAAAGCAACTTTTACAAATTGAACTCGACACTCATCAGGATTTGGCCCAAAAATCACGAGAAACATTAAAGGCAGATTTAAAACGAGCTAAAGATGAGGATAATGTAGAGTGTTTAACATACGATCTTCAAAAAACTCTACCTTTACCCAAAATTCCAACCAATGTAATATATTATAAGAGGCAAGTTTGCTTGTATAATCTCGGTGTATTTTCAGGCAAACGTAATAAGAGTTATTCCTATGTATGGCTTGAAGGAACTGCTGGAAGAGGAGCTCAGGAGGTTGGTTCCTGTATTGTAAAATATTTAGAAAACATAGAAAGTACTGTTGAACATCTTATATTGTGGTCTGATTCTTGTGGAGGCCAGAACCGTAATATTAAAATAACACTCCTCATGGCCAGTCTTCTTCAAACCAGCCATAATATAAAAACTATAACATTTAAATTCCTGATTTCCGGCCATAGTTTTCTACCAAATGATAAAGATTTTGGGGATATAGAATGTCAACTCAAACGTCAAGAACGAATATATACACCTTTAGACTATATAAATATAATAAATTCATGTCGTAAAAAGTCTCCAATAACAGCTACACAAATGAAAAAGGAATGGTTTTTGAGTACCCACCAGCTCGAGAAGGCCACAATAAACAGAAAAGTTGGCACCAATAAAGAAAAAATAAATTGGTTGGAGACAAAACAAATTATATTAACAAAAGAAAATCCTTACCACATCTTTATGAAACCTAGTTATTTTGGCGATGAAAGTGTATGTTTGGATATTGAGCGACGAGGACGATTAAATACAGAGAGCTTTTCGGCGCTGCTTATGCAACTCTGGCCCAATGGTAAACCCCTGTCAGAGGATAAAATTAACGATATTAAAAGCTATTTACATCTAATTCCTTCAGACGCTAAACCGTTTTATGAAAATTTTACAAGTGCTAATGTAGTCGAAGACGTTGATGGATTTAATGTTCCAGTTCTAGATTTTGAGGTAGATACCCACAATAATTAAAACTTTTTTTAAATTTACATTTACATAAGAAAATCATTGTAATTTTGTTTCTTTGGATCATTAAAATTTTTATAAAAATATGACATTATTTATTTATCTGAAAGATTCCAACCCACATAAGTATGTTTTATCGAAATTTTTTTCGGATTTTTGTTTTTTGTTAAAAACGTCCAACCTAAAATTTTCAAAATAACTTCATTGAAACTTACATTTAAAAGAAATTACAAACGAGGTGCCTACGAGATGAATATCATTATCTTAAAATCATTGCCAGGCGAATAAATTATGCATAGTTTAGCTAGGGCACACTAAAATCTTTTAAACTCAATTTCCCAACAATCACTTTTTTTGGGTTGGACGTTTTCTGCTTAACTACGTCCATATATAAAAAAGAACGTAAAAATATTTTAAATGATCTGGTGTTCCGACCGCATATTATATGGTTTCTATATGACGTATTAACATTAAAACATATAATAAAAATTTCAAACATTGACATTAAATTTATTTCTGATTTAAAACATGATCATACACATTTAAAGTACTCAACAACAAAGAAAAATAGGTCCTTGACTTTAGTTTTTTTGAGAATCGGTTAAAAATCCAAGTTAGACTAAACTTATACTTTTCAGATTTTAATTGTTTTTTATTACAGTTGCTGAATTTTGCTGAGCATGTCAATTTTGAGACCCCAAAAAGAAGCACTTTTTTTGTAGAATGAACTGTTCTCTGTAGAATGAATGAAAGTCAAAATGCATTTTAAAACAAGGAGTTTTAAACAAGAGAATTTTAAGGCAAGGAGTGTAGTTTTCGTATGCAATTTTTGCATTTTGCCAAAAATAGTTAATATAACGCTGTCAATTAAAAATTTTTGTGCGATTTTTGTCAAATCAATAAAATGTATCACTTCCATTGATCGGTCGCTGTAGAATACGTCATTATTAATTGTGTTTTTTAAACAATTAATAATGTTTGTAATTTGAGAAAGATTTCCGAAGTGGAAATTAAAATGTCAATAAACTTATTTTAAACTTCGATTGTGGCGTATTCCGTAAAATACTTAGGTATCACACTTAATACAAGACTTCGCAGGAAAGTCCATATTAAAAAGAAAAGGTCGGAATTAGGTATTCGTTACAAAAAAATGTATTGGCTGATGGGAAGAAACTCAGCATCGTCCGTACATAATAAACAACTGCTGTACAAATAAATATTCAGACCAGTATGGACTTATGGTTGCCAAGTCTGGGGCTGTGCCAAGTAAAGTAATATCCAGATCATCCAGAGATTCCAGAATAAAGTGTTAAGGACCTTGAAATGGAAGATGTAGATACAGTTATTAAGAAGATAGCAGGTAGCCACGAACAACGGCTCCATAGTCATGTAAACATCGAGGCTATTTAGCTACTCGAGAACACTGGGTTAAAAGAAGACTCAAAACCAAGAAAACCATTTGAATTAATGTAAAGTGTAAATTAGTGTAAAAGCAGAGCATAGTGCTGTGTTGTGTGTTAGATAGTCGTTAGATAAAATAAGCGTACACCATAGGGTTAAGTTTTTAGAATTTATGTAATGATTTAGTAAATTAAGTCAAAGAAGAATTGATAATTGGTCAACTGTGACCAGATTTCAGTGGTACTAAAACAGCTTAGGTGTTAAATAATAAAAAAAAATATATTGTCATCTTAGTTTTCCTTGATATTTCTTAGCTGTTGAGGAATCCTCTATTTAGAGCCTGAAATAGTTTTCCAATAATCTCTAGTCTAGGGGTTCCCAAACTGGGGAGCGCCCAGTGAGGACACGTCAGAGGGGGCGAGACAAGTCAAAAATAAAAAGAAATTAGGTAGTCTTTCTAAAATTCTAAATTAACATCTAGTGATGTTTAGAAAATTAAAACAAACACAAACACAAAACAATTGTGTTTGAGTTGTCTCGGCCTAGCCTGAACGTAATTTTGCATTATAAAATCGTACGTATTGTGAAATTTTAATTGTCGTAGTTGACTTTCATTATTTTCGTTGATTTGAGTACGAGAAGCTATTGTAGTCAAGATGAGCTCAGCAAAGAAACGCAAGTATAAGGATAATTATATCAAATATGGGTTTATTTGTATGTATAAAGATAATGTCGAACATCCTCAGTGTGTAATTTGCTATGAAGTATTAAGCAATGATGCAATGAGACCTTAATCGTCTGATTGCCTATCCTAATTTTTTGCTACAAAATCTGAAAATTTAAAACGCATGAAGTTGGATAGTACTGGTTCTACAGCTCAGTCATCTGAAAAAGTGCTTGAAGCTTCATATGAGCCATCACTTCTGATTGCTAAAGAAAAGAAGAGCCATATTATTGGAGAGAGGCTTATTAAACCGTATTTGTTAAAGGCAGCTGATATTATTCTTGAAACGCAGGACTAAGCAAAAGTTATCTTAAATACCTCTTTCGCCATTTTTTACTATTCAGCTAGACGACAGTACAGACATAGGACAATGTTCTCAGTTAATTGTTTATGTTCGGTCTATCGAAAACGAAAGAATGAAAGACGAGCTACACTTTTCTACAGAGTTGGAGACTACGACAGCAGCTATTAATGTTATCAAAGCAATGTCAGACTTTTTTGACAAACATGAACTCTCTTGACAAAAACTGATTGGTGTATGTACTCGCTCAGGATTTGTATAATTAGTAACAGAGAAAAATGCTGATGTGACATTGTGTGATACATTGTGTTATACATCGACAAGCCTTGGCAGCAAAAACTCTTTCAAATGAACTGAATGCTGTCTTAAAGTTGTGTATTAAAGTAGTGAATTACATAAAAAACAGTGCGTTGAATAATCGACTGCTTAAAACGTTGTGAAGATTTTGGGAGTGATGACAAAACACTGCTATTTCATACAGAAGTACGATGGCTCTCAAAAGGAAACATGGCAAGATTATTTGACCTTCGAGATGAAGTAATCACCTTCTCGGAACAGCAAAAGCAAAATGAACTAAACGTGGCCTTTAAAAAAACATTGTACCCAAGTAATATTGGCTTATTTGTCAGACATCTTCGACTCGTTGAAAAGGCTTAAGCTAAAACTGCAGGGTGGAGACTCAAATATAGTTAGTCATCGTGATGCGATCAAGATGCATATTGTGAAATTGTAACTTTTTAAGCGTAAAATATCATCAAACCTCTGCAATTATTCGAGTTTCCCTAAAGTAGAGTCAATCTCAGAAGAAACACGCTTCAAGGAAATTTAGGATCAAATTTGATAAAATCCAAATATCAAACCATTTAGAGAGCCTAATTGAAAAGTTCCAGAAATACTTCCCACACATTTTGGTTAAAATATTTCAAGGGCGGTTGTGTGTGAGGGTCAGCTCGGATGACCTAAGTATCTTCGCCTCGGCGAACTTTGACCACCCTTTTGGACCTATTAAAAGAATTTGAAGTAAATATTGTTGCAGATATTATGCATAAATTTTTGCTAGCACTTAAATTTGTATAACACAAATAATGTCAAACAGTAATATCGTTGTCATGGCAACTGAGATTGAAGTTGTAGCAAGTTAATAATAATGTAAGTGCGTTACTTGCATTAAATTTTTATGCTATTTTAAACATTTTTTTTGTCTAGTAGTGGTTTATTATTAAAATTATTTGAAAAATAATTAGTTTTATGGTTATCTGTTGATACAGGGTGTTCCTTTTTGACTCGTAGCTTAGTGAATTTTAAAATTTTAAGTTGTCATAACTTCTTTATTAATAAATATATTTTAATGAAATTTTTGTCATAGCTATTTGAAGCCACTCAGTGGCGTAGAAATTTTTTTAATAAAAAAATCGCTAATACAAATTCTCCATTTTCGACGAAGAAAAACTATCGCAGAATGCCCTGAAAATTTAACTAAATATTTCATATTTTGTCCCGCAATAGACCTTTTATTACATGACAAAAAAAATTGGTTAAAATCGGTTAACAACTTCAAATTTCATAGAGGTGTTTCCAATCTAAATGGGTCACACTGTAGAAACTTTTTATCATGAAGATGAAAAGCAGTTCTATAAGTGTTCACCAAAACTAACACACTTCCATATATATACTACATCTTTTGAAAAAATGCGAGTAAAACTAGCATCTCAAATTTTAAGTAACACTGTTGCAAGTTCTATGTATACATATATTGAATATGTTGGTATTCTTCCATCAGATGCATCGGGAACAATAGAAATTATTGAAAATTTTAATAATTTGTTTGATATTTTAAATTCTACTGATAACAATAATCCTAACAAATTTAAAAATGTATTTGAGGGAATTGATTTTCAGATCAATTACCTAGATTCTATGATAGATTTGGTACATAAACTGAAAATATGAGTTAAAATAGGAAAATATGTAACATGTCGTTCGCGATCAAAAAAGTGTTGGATTGTAACAATGAATGGTATTAAAAAGCTTTGGGATAATTAAAGTCTCATGATTTTAAATACTTAAAAACAAGAAGACTTACCAAGACTGTGTGGAAAATTATTTTGGTAGTATAAGACAACAAGGTGGAAATTCCATAAATCCAACTCCCATATAATTTCAGAGGGCATTTAAAAAACTATTTTGTCAAAATTTTATGCATTCTAACAAAATGAATTGCAAAGATGATTTAGGTAAAAGTTTTTGATCAAATATCCTATATAAGTAAAGGCATTTCTGTACCTGTAGTTGGAATCTAGAAGGGATATAGCGGTATTTATATTTTTTATAACATTTATAGTTTCGAAAATATTATGTTTGATATTATTTAAACCTGTTAATATAATCCCTAAGTCATCTGCTCACTTCATATGTTCCAGGTGTAAAAAATAAGACAAAATAATTTTTTGAATGATCTTTCACATTGAATTGGAGTGGAGTTTACAGAGCTTACCCGTGTGGTCTTAAATTTCTGAAAACAATTTTCTAAACTATCTTGAATTTATTGACTGTTTATATTTATACATTTGTTAAATATTTGCTTTTTCGTACATATATTTTTTAAGTATCACGTACAAGGGGTGCTACTTTTATGGCAGCTCTACTTCAGTGATTTTTCACGTTTATTTAGTATTCAGTATGCTTATTTTTTGTAAATCTATATTATAATCTAAGCTTCCTAAATAAACATTATTATAAGTATTAATTACAATAAATTTATATTATTATTATTACTTATTTTCAGATTTAGCCATACGGCTCACACTCCCTCTAAGGGGAAAATTCACTCATCCCAGATACCTACGGTATCAAAAGGATTGAGCTCTGGTGGGACTCTTTCCGTGTTATCGAGCCCTAGGTGACTTGATATGCTGGAGTATCTCCCAGAAATTTTCGTACACATCTGGACGTTGAGAGTAGTACAGCTTTCTGCATGGTCTTGTAGAGATGTTATTATTTAGATCTTATTACTTATTATTATTATTGTGTTTTATTATAATTTTTACCCCTCCCTACCACAAATGTGATATATCTAGGCGAATTGAATGTAGTACTGTACAACCAGAAGTTTCAGAGACCTCAGATGCACAGAAAGAGAAATCGAATGGGTATACGTGTATATTAATTACAATAAAATTTTTATTATTATTCTGTTTTATTACAACTTTTTACCCTTTCCTACCATAGATTTTATATTTCCTGGCTAGTTGAATTTAGTACAGTACAACCAGAAGTTTCAGAGACCCCTACAGTCATTCTAGCGGCAGCTGCAGAGTTTTTACGCGCAGCGAACATATCGTGGTGTTGGAGGTTGATAGATATTCACATTCAAATAAATTCCTCAACAGGAAACAAAAAAAGTCAGCAACTTAAGACAAAGTTAATAGAAATTTCAAAAGTATAATTCTGTATTAATCAGTAAAAAAATCTTGAGTCAGAATATAGATTTTGAGAGACGAAGTTTTTTATTAACCTTAAAAAACGATAAAAAGTAATAGAAATCGACTGCTTTTCATCTCTATTTTGAAATTAACTCTCAAATTCAATCGTTTTTTATCGGTTTTTTAACGTACTAAAATACTTTTAGTACGTTAATTTGTTTGTAGAAAAAAACAAATCGATATTTTTGACTTGAGAACTTTATAATTATCAGTACAAAACTGATATATGTTATATTAAATTTTACAGAAAAAATTAAAATTCATACAAAACAGATTACTTAAAAATGATTACTTCGTTTCTCAGTGTAACTATAATTTGACTACAGTTTTGAACGACTTCCTCATTACTTTTCTTCGTGTAGTATGTAGTTTCATTGTCACTGTCACTCCGAACTTTCTGTCCTCCTCCGACAAAGCTTTCGCTTCTTCTTGGGATGGAGTATTCTGTGTTTATACGATTATATCCAAAATTATATATAAACATTGAAAACAAAACTTGAACAACAAAAGAACCTTGGGTTACCGTTGAATTTATCGGATAAATAAAAAAATTACTGTTGATTCAAATTTATTGAAGATATAATACTGTCTAAAAAATAACCTAACTGCGCATGAGTGTGTGTACTAATAATTGGAATCAAATAGGGCATGTTCTAATTTGTATACCTACCAATATCATTTTTTGTTAAACGATTTTATTTTCTGTTTAACATTGTGCCAAAACTTAGTTTACCATTTTTTTATATCATTTTATAGTTTAGTCTAAAACAGACTTAATTCTTCAGGCGAAACTCTAACTATTATATGTTAATTAAAGGTGTTAATTTGTTCTAAGAATAACGTATTTTCCTAATTTATGACTAAACTGACCTAATTTAGTGCATTCGTGTAATCATATCGGGTATTTACATTGAGACAAACAAACAATAACGTACCCAAGTTATAGCACAATCTTCTTTTTTATCGAAAATTTATGAATTTCTAATGTTTCAAAGCGTTTAAACTACACTGCCCTGCAAAATTAACCGGATATTAAATTTTACAACCAAGTTTATATTATATCATGAATCAGAAGGTCAGAGATAAAATTGGGAGCATGCTTAATAATGGTATTAACAAATACAAATCGTTTTGTTATTCCCAGTAAACAATATGTAAATAATTTATTAAAACAAATGAATGAACACTTCAAGGTAACAATATTCAACTGATAATTCGGAACCACTTAATTATGTTTTTTTAATACAGTATTTTTTAATACATTAAATTATTATTGAATTAACAATGGAATAAGATCAATATGACAAACAAACAGATGCTCACATTAAAAAACAAATTTGCTTTTAATATTTAAAATATGGAACATAACCTCCATTAATTATCGATCTTTTGCACTATTCTGCACGATTTTCGATTCTCGTAATTTTTCTTCTTGTCGATCTCACTATAATCTTTTTTATAATAGTTATATTACTGGTTGGTAAGAAATACAGAAAGCATTCGGAGAAGCTTAACCTGCAGAGTTTTAGAAACCATAATAGTAGATATATTTAATAGAAGTTCAGCGAATCTGGTAATTGCCCCCATACCAACAAGATTATAAAAACCAAGAAGCAGTAATATTTAATAAACGTTTGGGGGAATCCGAAACAAAAGACGATACTGGACTATAAAAAGTATCGAATCTGGCAAGGCGGCGCGGCGTCTGAAGACTTTTTTGATAATACTACATACTTTGAATATATACAAAGCATGAAAAATAAACAATAAAAAACATACTTTAAGTTCAGAGATTCACTAGGCAATACGATAAAATTGTTGTGGAGCTAAGTGGATAACCGCTAATTTGATTAGTGCTACTACTCCGTCTGTCAGTGAACCCCACGCCTTAGCCGTTAGTGAAAACAGTCTCCTGGTAAGCTTGTTTTGGTATTTTCAGAGATTTAATAGAGAAAATTTGTTTAAAATAGTTGGATATCTAGTATGTAGCCATAGCAATTTCTTTAATCTAATATGTTTAGATTAAATAAGTATTCATGTAAAAATTAGTCTTTTTACATAAATACTTAATAAAACAAAATTATTTAAACATATCCGATCAAAAAATAGCTTTGGCTACATATTAAATAAATCAATTATTTTATACATATTGTCGCTATTAAAATTCTTAAAATAGTAAAACAAGCATACCAGGGACTGTTTTCACTGACGGCTGAGACGCGTGGTTCACCAGCAGACGCAGTAGTCTGCGTACAAAAAAGTGGTTGCCCGCTTAGTTCCACAATAGAAAAAACTTCACACCAATTAAGAAATGAGAAACAAAAAGTAGCTTTCGATAAAGTGAAAAAAATGGCTTTGGAAATCACGACTTTCAATAGAAAATCAAAATTTTCGTAGTCTTTTTTAAGTCTAAAAAGGCTCTACCTGCCTTTTCTGTTTTTCTGTAGGGAGAATAATCGTGTGCTAACTGAGACCTCAATGAAAAACTTGAGGCATTTTATATAAGCTTGGGCGCATATTTATGGTTTCTTGTAGGGGAAGGTGGGGGAAATATCGACCGTAAGGTAATATAGATCACTAATTGACGTCACAGATCAAAACGAATTAACGAATGCGCATATGTTGATATGTTTTTCATATGCCATAGACACTTAATGTCTTGTAAATTTGTGTTTTGTGGAAGATTTTTATAAGATTCTACAATCGTATTTTAGGGTAAGGCTCCTTTATTAGCTGAAGTCAGCATTTTAGTATTCACAATGCATGAAAATATATTTCTACAATTCATATATCACTAAATCATATAATTTCAGGTTAAGTGTTTTGCTAAAAAAGTTCATGTCAAGAATAAGCACACTTTCGGATAAGTGACGTTGACTCAGTTAATGTTATTTATTTCATATCATCATCAGTTGGCGCTACAGCCCTTCGTGAGCCTTGGCCTGCTTCAAAACATTCTTCCATCCTTCCCTATCGAGTGTCTGTCTTCTCCAGCCCCTCACTCCAATTTCCCTCAGATCTTCCTGTACATCGTCCAGATATCTGATATTTATTTCATATGCCGCGAACATATCACAGAAAAACAACACGGTCCTCATGGGGCGAAGAGGCGATGCGATGCAAAGAGCCTTCAGCGATATAGCTGGCAAAATACTTTCGATAAGAGGAGCATCCAAGTTATACTACATCCCTTATGGAACATTGCAAGACCGATTAAGAGGTCGTTTCGAGGCAAAAATAATTACACTAGGACGAAAAGCTTTTTTTACCAAGGAAGAGGAATCCGAATTTGTATTTGAATTTTAGAACTGTCGAAGGCATTTTTTGGTCACACATCCCGAACCATATGTCAAATGGTTTTTGAATATGCAGAGCAAAACAAAATTAAACATCCATTTATAATGGCAACGAAAATCTGTGGAAAAGACTGGTTTTATCCAGAACCCAGTTTGCGTAAACC
The DNA here is from genome assembly GCA_918026665.1 of Diabrotica balteata. Classification (NCBI taxonomy): domain Eukaryota; kingdom Metazoa; phylum Arthropoda; class Insecta; order Coleoptera; family Chrysomelidae; genus Diabrotica; species Diabrotica balteata. The sequence continues at coordinate 53,039,347 of OU898277.1, forward strand.
AGAAGCAACAAATTTGAGTAGAATTACGGCTTTTAATCGTAAAGAACTAAAGATATTTTACAAAAACTTGGCAACTCTATGTAATCGTTACAAATTTGAATGTCATCAAATTTTTAATGTTGATGAGACGTATCAGTAATGTTCATGTTCCCTGTAACATTGTTGCTGCCACAACCCAAGGCCAGAAACAAGTTAGTGCAATTACCAGTGGTAAACGAGGACAAACCACGAGGCTAGTATGCGCTTTCAGTGCCTCAGATCAATATATTTCACCTATGTTTATTTATAGAAGAAATCGGATGAAAGAAGGTTTGGACAAAAACGGTCAGGTCAAAAACGGATATTGGAGAAATATCCAGATGTTCCAAATTAGGGTGGAAAACGGAACAACTTTTCTTGGAATGGTTGAAACATTTTCAACGGCATATTAATGCTTTTAAAGACCATCCAGTTCTTTTAGTGCTAGATAACCACACAACGCATTTAAGTCTGGCTTCCTACAATTTTTGTCACGACATCGGAATAAATCTTCTTTTACTGCAACCTCACACCTCCCACCGTCTCCAGCCTCTAGATATCACGTTTTCTCTCCATTCAAGACAGCTTACTACCAAGAATGTGACAAGTAAGTATATAAAACTAAAAAAAATATTAGAAAATCAATACATAGACGTCGCGGAACTTTTTAAAAATGCCTTCAATAAGGCTGCGTCTGTTAAGAAGACTGTAAATGGTTTTCTAACCACAGGGATTCTTCAATCCCGATGTTTTTCTGAAGAAGAGTTAATATCTATACCAGTAGTTGAACAAAATCAAGATAATGTGTCTTCTCTGTCCGATACACATCCAACACCATCGCCAACACCAGTTCTCCTATATGAACTACCAGAGCCCAAAATAAAAAACTGAGACCAAAAGCAGCACCATCATCAGAAGATTCTTTATTTGAATCAGAATTAGAGGAAGTTTCAGACATTGATCTGAGCGACGATGAGGATAAATCTGTGCAGCTAAAAACTGAAAGCTTATCTCGTATATCTTTCAGTGAACTATGTCCTCTAGCGGCACTACCAGTCAGTGGTTATATAAAACTAGAAGCAGGCGAACTCAACACTCAACCATTTTAACATCAACACCATTAACACACTGCCTGCCGTCTCGGTCTATGTGGCCGAGAAAAAAATTGCCATGCACGCCAGCGAGGTCACTATTTCGTGAACGGAAAGTATTACAAAATCATCTGCGGCAGGCAACGTATTAAAAGAACAACTAGAAAAAGAGGTACAAAAAAAGAAAAAGAAGAATGAGGTTCAGAAAGTTAAACGAACAAATGGAGTTACTAAGATAAAAAATAAAATTAGTCAAGAAGGAGACTTATGGCGTGAAAGCGAACTATGTGCAGTATGTTCGGAGTTTGGATCAAATGAATTGTGGTGCGAGATGTCTGCGCTCATGCACGGAAGCGGATACCGCTACTCTTTATATTTGCTCAAACTGTTAAAAATGTAACGAAAGAAATATTTATGTTATAGGGGAGAGTTGTCCAAAACGGGGACGTCGGATCAAACGGGGTCAGGCCACTTCTGTCAAGTGACGCTACAAAGAGCGACTAAAGTTGGTATTACTAGCAGCAGGCGTTCATATTGCCATTACAAATTGGTTTTCGAACAGTTAGTGACCTCTGCTTGGTTCAGCGAGTATTCGGAAGTTTTTTTTAATTTTTATAACTATTTTCTTGTGTTTTGTGGGTTCTATAGGCGGTTAATACAGGCAGGAGTTAACTCGGTAAGTACTTCTTTGAATTTGTTAGATTTTAAGCTTTCAATTTCACATTTATGTTGCTTGGTAGTCTCACGAGGAGTGCGGTAAACGCCATGTTTTTACAATGTAGCACTGTCGGACAAAACGGGGACATTTGAAGTTGTCCAAAACGGTGACGTCCCCGTTTTACCCGACGCTTGGCTATAAAATGTGTTGATTATTAAATAGTTTTACTTCAATGTATAATAGTATTCAAAGATATCATATGTCTATAAAACTTTCTATAGGCATTAATATCAAATAATTTTGTTTTTGTTGAATTTTAACCGTGTCTAATTCATGATTATGATTTTTATATATTTACTGATTTATATTATATGTGTTAAAGATAAAGATTAAGTTATGTGGTTTTTTTCAGATCTGACAATGGGCCGGTACAAAATGACGACGAATAGACAGAGCTGGAATGAAGAGAACATAAAATTCGCTATTCAACCCGTTTTAGATTGGCAAATGAGGCACCGAAAGGATTGGTATGCATTTCTAAAAAGGAATCCATGACTTTCGCTGCGCTTTTCGGAGTAAACTTCCTTGGCGCGAGCTAAGGGATTCAATCGAGATGAAGTTATCTGTTAGCAAATATATTAAAGGAATATAGAATTTCCCCTAATGATATCTATAATGTTGACGAAACCGGAATCACGACGGTTCCTAATAAGGCATCAAAAATTGTAGCGAGGAGGGGAAGAAACAAGTAGATGCTTTAGCTTCATCTGAAAGGGGAACACTAGTGACAGCCAAGACCTGTATGAGTGCCGCTGGAAACTATATGCCCACGATGTTTATATTTCCACGAAAAAGAGAAAATCCTGCATTAATGAACGATGCTCCAGCAGGATCCTTTTCTTTCTACCATAAAACAGGGTGGATTACAACAGAAAGCTTTTTAGTTTGGTTCAAGCAATTTGTTTTCAGACCCAAAACCAGACAAGCCAGTCTTACTTCTGTTGGATGGACACAGAGCGCACTCAAAAAGCATCGAATTTCGAAGCATCGTTCAAAACCGCAGGTTGTTTTGACGTCTTCACCTTACAAGAAAGAACTAGAAGATGAAGAAATAAAAATAAAAATGAAAAAAGAACCTAAAAAGAAATTGTTTAAAACGTCTAAAATGCTAAATAAAACAAAACTCAAGAAAGTTAGCAACAGTAGCGATAAACAAAACCTTCCAAAAACTGATGATGAAAAGACGACTATTTCCTGTGCGATTTCTGTAGACGTAACACTTAAAAACTCACAAAAAATTAATTTAAAATTGTTTTGTGTCTATGTTTTATCCTCTGACAAGTGTAATAAGTATTTGTCATAAACTTAAAATGTGCGCTATTGTAATTAAAATGTTATAAAAGGTAAAAAAATAAAAATAAAAAAATCCATTGTTTTTAATAAGGTCCCCATTTTAACCAAACGGTCGTCCAAAACGGGGACATTTACATTTTTTCATAGTCAGATTTTGACCAAGTAATAAATAAAATAAGTCTGCCAAAACTTATTTAGTGTTAAAGTAATAATCACTAACTCTATTGCATCTTAAACAATGTTAACTAGAATATTCACTTCTTGTAAATCACTAAAAATACACTAGCGTCCCCATTTTGGACAACTCTCCTCTACTTAAACCTAAGTAAACTTAACCATTGTTATAAACAGTTTTTAAACAAACTTTTTATTGTACACTTATGTAGGAAATTTTAGGTTTGGAAATTAGCGCGGAAAATATCCCAATTATTAAATCAAATTAAACAAATATTATAAACCCACATGTTTATCTCTTACACAACCGAATTGCTTTTGATATGTTTTTTATACTCGAATATAATCTAGCCTTGAAAATATTTTGGTTTCATTTATAAATCAGTAATAATGCTATAAATAAAAAATATGCAAAAAAATTACCTTTTAGCTTTTTCGTAGACTCCACACCCTTGACCCAAAAATTCCACTAAAGAATTAGGGATGGAATGATCTACAGCACTGATATCAATTATATCACCCCCAGAGGACAGCTGTGCTCCTAGATGCTGTTTTCCTCCTTTCTTCAGTCTGTATTGAACAATTCTCATTTTTGCAGTAGTTGACAAACTAAACTTCCGTGTATCTTGAAAATTTTTAAGTTGTTTTAATGACTGCCTATTGAATAATATTCTCGATTTATGTAAAATGGTACTCATTATGAGTAAATGAAGGGCGAAGTAGTATTTTAGTGTATATCTAATGTAAGATAAAATTAAATTTTGTAAACAAAGTGCTTCAAATTTATTTTGACCCAAACACTCACACCGCACTTCACCTACTGCTGGTAAAACCAGTCAGGTAGCCTACAATCTCGACACACAAAATTTTTGGAATGACTGGAATTGTGATATTTTATGGAATTTTGGAATCACATGGTTCAATTAATCCTCATCAGAAATATTAAGAAAAAACAATTAAAACAAAATTAAATTAATGTTGTAAAAGTTACAAGGTTATGAAAATACGTGTATATTTAACCGGTAAATCCAGAAAATCAATAAAAATACATACACTTTCACTTCTATAGAAAAAAACACAACAGGCTTGCCTCTAATGTTTTAACATAGATTACTTCCTTATCTAGACAAAAATAACATTAGCGAGTGCAGAAATTTAAAAGTCGATCAATAAAGTTGCTAGTAAACGAACAACGATGGCGCTTAAAGTGACTATAGAAATTGAGAGTCTACCAATAAAGTTGCCAGTAAACAATCAGAGATGGCGCACAAATAATATTCGACCTTGAAAGTTTCTGTAATTTAGATTTAAGTCTTTCATCTATATGAAATAAATTGAGTTTCTCTCGACTAGAGTGCAGTACGAACATTTTTTTTAACTTTTTTAATCTGTGAACTTTGTTAGAATAAGAATAATGAATAATTGATTATTAACGATAGCAACTAAATGAAACGCCAAGTATGACTGTGGTATTAAGAAATAAACTTGTTTACAGAGGGAAAATACAAGATTTAGTTCAGACTATGTTTAGAAAACTGCTAGAAAATCTGTACACATATCGCACATCTAGTTCAATAGTGCCACAAGTCCAACATACAATAATTTCGAGAAATGAGCAAAACGTTCTGTAGCAAACGAGTTATGCCTTGTAAATAATTTATTTTTAGAATGACTGGCTTCAAAATTACAATTTAGTTAGCAAATTATACAGTTATTCGCTGGATCTTATTACAATTTATTAAAAATAAAACGGTAATTGTATTTTGATAGTTATGGCGATATTGCATTGTGAAGAAAGTCATTTATAAAACGATAGATAGGAGATACGGCGGCAACATAATAAAAAAAATCAACCAGTTCTTACAAAAAATATTTTTATTATTATTATTACAAGTGTGTATGAACATTTTTTTAATTACTCTTAACCAAGTCCTTATAAAAATTGTGATGAACAGGTAATATTAAGTTTTTATTGCACAGTTCCAAAAGGTGTTGCTTGGTTTTTGCGGATATCGATGAAGGCTTTATGTACGCCTTTTTTAAATCGATTACTGCTTCCACAGTTGCTGAACGCCCCCTTGTCGATGATTTAAAATGGACCTCTTCGAACTCATCGGCATTATAATCTGTTTTATAGAAGAAAGATCCAGGATTGCTTTTGACAACTTTAATAACTTGGATATCATTCCAGACTACCTTTTCATCTTTTTTATTCTTTGTAAAATTTCCTCCAATTTTTGAATTGAGATCTTTAAAGTCATAAAAGTCTTCTGTTGACATTTTTTTTACATTGTAAGGATTTCCCTCTTTTTTTGCAGATCTTATGATGACAGGCCATTGTGCAGGAACATAAATGGGACCTGTTTTAAGTATTCTCTTCTTTTGCCTCTCAATAGTTGCGTGCATGGCGTCCCCTTCATTTTGGGTATGTCCCACTGTTAAAAATTTATGTGTGATTGATTTAACATTAATTTTTCCAATTGCATAGAGATACATGGTAACTATAAATTTATTTTTATTTTGCCCAACACAATTGTCGCTATAAAATATAACGTCTTTATCATTACAATGATTTGAAAGATAATCAAACAGACACGTAGCTATTTCGTTTGAGCCGCGGTTAGCAATAGCCTCGTGCCAAAAGTAACAGTAACCAGTCTTTTGCAATATCTGAAAAATTGTAAAGTTGAAGCAGTTCAGGCGGCATTTATAGTAGAAGCTTGAAACATCTCCACAAGGTGTAGGAAGGATCGCCTGCAAATCAAAACAAGCTACCAATACTTTCTTGAGAATCATCTTTTGCTCTTGCTAGATCTTGTGCTTTTTCTTCTCTGCTTCTAATTTTATTATGGATATGTTTATTATAAGTTTGATAAAGAGTAGCTTGCTGTTCAGCAGAAGAATTTTTATATGATTCACAAATTGCGCACTGATCTCTTTTTTTGGCTGAAAGAAAGTTATGTTAAACTCAGTTTTGAAAATATGCTCGTAAGTGCATTTTTTAGCCACGGGCCTTCCTTCACTCTCTTCCTGTAGTTTGTAGTAGCGATACATTTGAGCTAAACTAAGTGAACCATCTATGTATTCCTTTGTAGTTTTGTGCTCCAAGATAATGTGATTCTACCCTTTGGAAAGAATTTATGTGTTCTCTTATTTTATTTTTCACCAGTCCAGTAACCGTTTCTCGTTTCATAAAAATATACCTGCTCTATTTAATCATCTTGGCGAGGGTCTGTATGTAGATTTTCTTGATCTTCAAATGTATTTGCGGTATGATTTGATTGCACGGGTAACGCAACCGGAGTAAGCTAAAAAATTACATACATTAAGTACAACCTCACTGTGATTTTTGTTGAAATACAAACCTCCGTCAACACAAAGGAGATGTCATTCATAACCTCAGAAACCTCTTAATTGTCTCTCAGATTCTCATCATCTTTAAGATAGCTTTGCAAAGCTAGTCCAAGCATTTTTCTTGCTCCTAACATCGTGTTTGATAATAAAGTTAATAACAAATAACAATCACTATACACTGTTTTCAGACTTTAAATCAAATAGTTGTACACTAAAAACGTGGATACCTCGTGCATAAATAATTGGGAACTGATAAAATCGTACCACTAATCTAACAATTTTTGCAGTTGTGGCCGTATTGAATTACATTGGTTGTATTGTGGCGGAGTGTATTATCGCCACATCTCCTAGTTATGGCCATATTGCATTTCAAAACCCTACAGTGTAATACCGAAATATCTTACTTTATACTTATCCAAGACAATATTTCAGGTAAGGTTGTATTGCATAGATGCAACCTTTTTAAAACCTTAACTCAAAATTGGAATTTTTGGAGTTGTGGCAGTATTGAACTAGATGTACGATATAAAGACAGGATATTTGCGCTACAGCAAAAGAAAAGGAAACTACAAAAATGGAATAGGTTTTTTGTTTTAAAATAATAATATTCTTGCTTTAAGGTTTTGAGTTTTATGATTTGAGTAGTGTTGAAAGGTAAAATGTTTTCCCTTTATAATAGAGGTCAAATATAGCTACCTATCTAGACTTAAAGTAATCATTTCCAAAGACTTTTACATTAAATTGAACTATACGTAACATTAAATTGAATTATGTAGTAACATACAAAAATAAGTGAAATCAAAAAATAAAAGAAAGAAAACTTTTGTAAATGTTTATGTGAGTGAAGTGTCACAAGCCTCAAGACTATCCTCCAGAAATTTGAAAAATAAGTAATGAAAAAGACTACGGTCCAACACAAGGGCGTATCCAGAGAGGGGGCCAGCCTAAGCAAATAATCCCGATTTGGAGATTATAATCCCCAAACTTATTAAATAATCCTCACTCAGTATTTAAATACAATGGCCAATAACTTCCTAAACCCATTACAACTTAAAATACTGAAAAAATTGTATCATCTAAACTTTCCGACTGGTACAAAATAATTTATAATGGATTTCGTTTAGTATTATCTTTGCTATGTAACTAAATGACAATCGAAGATAGACGATCTTCGAACTTCGGAACACAAAACGAAACGGTGGTGTCCAAACTTAAGCAAAAGCACAATGATGATATGTCATTTAAAATAATAGCAGGATTATAGCACCTCACGCTCTGCAGCCTAACTAGGAGGTCTTTTATATTATATGGGAGTCCCTGTATGCAGAACTCCCATGTGATAAGCAATTTGCCGATTTGTAGCCTCTTCTTCTTTAAGTGCAATCTCCTTAGGTTGGCAATCATCATGGCTATTCTGACCTTCGAGGCAGCTGCTCTGAACAATTGCCTTGAGCTGCAACCAAACCACTCTCTCAGGTTCTTCAATCAGTAAACGCGTCTTCTTCCCACGCTTCTCCTGCCCTCTATTTTTCCTTGAATTATGAGTCTCAAGATATTGAATCTTTAGCTTCTCATTACATGTCCGAGATATTAGAATTTCCTTTCTTTTATTGTATTTTCCATTTCCCTCTCTCTGTCTATTCTCTATCTACCCATGGAAGGCTTAAGAAACTTCCAAATGTCCACATTTCAAACGCGTTAAGTCGATTTATTTTATATTGTATTGTAGAGTACACCGTGTACATAGCATTTAATTAGCCTTATTCTGAGGGCCAATGTCAGATTTTTGCTGCATAAAATCTTTTCATTTTCACGAAGTTGGCACGTGCTTTTTCAATTCTGACTTTTATCTCTGCATTATAATCGTTATTTTCTGTGATTATCGTTCCCAAGTAAGTATATCTTTTTACTCTCTCAATCTGCTGGCCGCCTACCATTAATATTTCATTCGTATTGTTGTTCTTACTCATTTTCATGAATTTGGTTTTTTTGATGTTAAGAGAGAGTCCGTAATCTCCACTATATGTTAATATTTTGTTCATTATTCTTTCTAAGTCTTCCAAGTTGTCGGCTATTATAATTGTATCGTCGGCATACCTTATGTTGTTAATTAAACTTCCGTTCACTTTTATGCCGAATGTCTCGTTTACCACAGCTTCTTGGATGATTTCTTCAGAATAAGAATTAAACAATAACGGCGACAGTATGCAACCTTGCCTGACCTCTCCTTATCTCCACTTCGTCTGACACTTCTCTTCCAATTTTCACATTTGATCGTTGGCTGTAGTATAAATTTGATATCAATGTTAGATCCCTCATATCCAGATTCTTGTTTTTGAGTACTTCTATAAGTCGGTTATGTTTTAGTTTATCGAATGCCTTGTTATAGTCTATAAATTATACATAAAGATCTCGATTAACATCCAAACATATTTGGGTCAGAACGTTAAAGAGAATAGTGCCTCTCTTGTACCCACTCCATTCCGAAATCCAAACTGGGAATCACTAATATCCATCTTCAGCTTAACGTGTATATTATTATGGATGATTTTTAGCAGAGTTTTTAAGGTGTGTGACAATAGACTGATCGTTCGATAATCACTACATTCTTTGACATTTACTTTCTTTGGTAGACAAACGTTTTCCCGTCTCTGGTCAGGGAATAATTCCTCTATATATTCTTTCTCTGTAGCCTCTACAGCACATCAACGTCGTATCGAGGAGTGTAGGATGATCTGAAGCATTGGAGTTGTTCCTGGTCTACTCGGAATAGGAACCCTCTCAACTTAATGCATTGTGACACCTATATGTCATTTCCTAAGGGGAGTGCATGTCTCACAGGCTGGGTTCGATTTTTTTGCTTGCTTGCATTATATATATATATATATATATATATATATATATATATATATATATTATTGTGATATTTAAAGTCTTGGTGTGCCAAGCAAGAATTAGCTAATTAATTTTTTGATTAATTAAAATTATTTAAATGATCTGATTATGACTCTATCACAATTTTTAATTCTTTTATCTCAGGGTTACATTCGTGCTTCAATATCTATGCTATTACATGTGATAGGTAAGGTACAAAGAATACCGGAATAATAAAAAACACATATGATCTAACACTATATATTGAAATAAAAATAATGAAATAATTCACACTCAAAAGTTTTCAATAAACAAAATCTCATATAATAATTCTCAAAATTTTGTTCTACGTACGTGAACAATCAAAATTAATGGTACAAACAATATTAATCGAAATCTCAAAATCCCAAACTATTCTAACTCTCCTAATCAAAATATTTATATCCTTTCTAAATTACGTGTAAAAATTGTGTTATCAATAAAAGAAAAAAATGCAGAAAACAAAACTATCTCTCTCTGATGATGAGTGGTCCAAATCCTTGTTATTTGTAGACTATATTATTTACTCGTGGTCGCTCCCTAGGTAATCAGCAATCTTACAACAAATTATTGCAAGTATATCGTCCTTAATGATCTCCTTCAAATGCACGAATCGTTCAAATTATACTAGCTTCTTCTTCTCTCAATAAACTGAATCTCTCGTTGGCCTGAGTGAAAAATGACTCTTGGAATATCTTTTCTTTACGATAAACTGAATCTCTCGTTGGCCTGAACAGTGACTCTTGGAATATAAATAGAAAAATATGACTTACAATATTTTACTGGATCAGCTTCTGTCAGATACACTAACTACACGAAAACTCACAAACTTTCACTGCTACTGCTTCCTACCTCTGGGAAACTACCCGAGAACAACGGCCGTTCGCCTTGCACCCTTGGAAACCAACTAACTATCTTTTTTCACTCCGAAATCTAGCTAAACTTTCATTCCTACATACCTCCCACCTTTTTTAATCTCCGCCAATCAAAACTCGTCACAATTCCCCATTCTTTCATTCTGATAACAAACAAATTTTTACCTATAATTATAAAATTTCCTAAAACTTATTTACAAATAATATTTTTCTATAATTCTTAAAAACTAACAAAAACCTCTTTCTAAAACCTCTTCTATTGTCTTTAATCGCTGCGTTAATGTATTTGGAAAAACCCGGTTCAATTGTCTTTGGGATTTCACTTAAAATTATGCGGGTCACTCAAGTATAGTATAACAAAGGAAATAATTTTATGCTTAGCTTACATTTTGTTTAATACAGGTAATCCAAAAATTTAAATATTTTCCTTCTTCGAAATGTTTGTTGGGTATTATCCTAATTATCTGAATTATTTTAATGTTTTTGAATTTTGAAATATTTTGATCAAACCAATATTTTATCGATTTTACATATCATAACAATATATATATATATATATATATATATATATATATATATATATATATATATATATATATATATATATATATATATATCAGTATGTTGGAAATATCGGGTATGTGGTCCATATTAAATAAAAATCTTTGTTTTTTCTAAAACTCAATATTTCGCCATTTATTTAACAGCTTCATCAGGAGTAACTGTAAAAAAACAAACATTTCAAAAAACTGACGTACACTTAGATTTACAATACTTACAGAAATTAAAAGATTTCACACATAAATAAACTTGACATTAAAATAAACATTTTTGATAATGTATAATGCATGTTTATGTATATTTTAACAATGTGTCGTCTGCGGTGTCGTCTGTTGTTTAAGATTTTTCCGTTTATTAATATACCCTGTTGTTCCTCTGATATTGCTTCCTTAAAAATAGCTTCGCTGTACAGTTCGTTGTAAACATTAAGTTACATAAATTCGGGTGGAGGACTTTCTAAGTATTTATGTGTAAGAGTGGTAAGTGTAAGTGTAAGTAATATAATGGTAATAGCATGTAATAGTAGACCAATGAACATCCAGGGTAATTCGAAGACCTATGAAACAACTAGATCGGTATCTTCTGCGGACTGTAGTTCCAGGATAATTATGATGTAAGAGACTAGGACATTTGGATAACACATTAATTTTGAATTTATTATAAAAAATTAAAGACAGTCAATTATACTATATACCAGTGTTTTATCAATAGCGTATTGCGAACGTCCCACGAAAACATAAAGAGATGAAAGAAATAATATTTTAGAAGCATAATCGCTGGTCCGATCTTAATACATTTAAATCAGCCGTATCTTACTCATTATACTGACTCCACCCTGTACAGACATTATTATCCAAATTATGACTAAGAAGTATTATGTAGTAGATGACAACTGACAAGCGTCCGAGAAACGATGATATTCCAATGATGCAATCTGATGGTTAGGTAGAGATCCAATGGGCAAATGGTCATTGGTACCAAAACGATGCAGTGGTTGTAAATGTATGCGGCGCGGCTCAATATCTCAACCCTAATTAAATTAAAATACCGCAGCAAAACTCTTTTGAAATAATTGATTGTCGAAACAAAAGGCTTCCGATACCATCGGGAGTCATCTGTTTGGGTCCATCAATAAAGGCAAATGACAAAAGCGACAGGACCGGGGTATACTTAATTTTTATATATTTAGTAAATATTTTTAAATTTTATTTTCAAAATAAACCTTGTATGAACAGTACCGAACAAAAAAAGGTTAGTATCTTCAGAATCTTAATTTTAAGGCTTTAACTTTGCTAAATGAAGCTTTAAAATTAATTATGCATAGTTCTGTAATATTTCTCTTGAACTTCTTTTCACTATTTTCTTCTGGAAAATCTTTCAAATATTTATATTAAGCTTTAAATTTATTCAAATTAACATCAGCTTAATGTAAATCTTGTGTTTCTTATTGCCATGTCTAATATCATTATTGTTGATTACTTTCGTTGACCGTAGCAGTGCAGAAGTGGTCTTCAAACTTATTCTACACAAGGCGCTAAAACGATTTCAAGATTATACGTCCCGCCCTAAGATTTTGAAATAGCATCCCCGATATCTGATCTATCTGATTCTAATGAACTTCTAAGAAATTTAAGAAAACAATGTATGGAGGCAATGATCGCTATAAGATAATGGGCAAGCGCCTTAACCTAGGTACACCCGATAATGTTGCTCTAAACATGAAACTGGAAGCTCCAACTCTACTCTTTTCACAAAAAGACAGTTGAATTTGAACCTGTGGGACCTGTTGAACTCTTTAATATAAAAAAACTTAACAAGGCCGTAGACAGAATTCAAAATAAAAAGGCACCATGTCCTTAAACTGACTACCAGGATAAAATTAGAAGCCTTCTTTCAAGCACTAAATTAGTACTTGGGAAAACAAGAATTTACATCATTCTCACACCTAAAGCTTTCTGCAAACGGTAATAGAGAGAAAGAATGCCATCAATACAGTGTTTAAGGGAGCGATCGCTATCCATACATTAAAAGAGGAAAGAGATAGCAAACTCGCTCAAATGAGGTACGTGTGAGAGCATATTTTGAAGAATGTTCTATCTTTTTTCTAACGGTAGAAAACTTTTACTTTTAGACTTTTAGGTAAATTCAGCTATACAAAAAAACCTTCAATATCTCTCAGTAACTTACTTAAATATTTATAGATGATGAATAAATAGATCGGAAGTACACTGTCGACTGTTTTGTAGACCACATGAACGAGATTGATAAATTGCTCAGTTATTAACACAACTAAAAATGATTAGGAATCTATAACCAGTTCATCGGAAAAATGAAAAACACTGGAACACTATCTAAAGAATGTTACTGCGCTTCTGTGCTCTACTAGAAACGCTTTATTATTAACTAAGGACTATTATCCTTACTACCTTTCAGTAGTCCCTTTCGTCTTCAGAAGTACGAACTGTAATGGGGTCCAGTTCAGGGTAACTCTTGGACGCCTATTCTAATATCATTATCTGCTTATGAAACTTTATGGTTAAATCTAATTGAAATCTTTTGACCTTAGTATAAGATAGCAATAATTTTTATATCTCTTTGGTTAATGTTTGCAGCTTTCAGTACCTAGTTATATTATTCTGCTGTGTCCATTATACGCAACTGAAAATTGAGCAGAAACAAATAATTTGTAATCAAACAAATTAGGACAAAAGTAGAAAGAGAATGATAAGATAACAAACTAATAAAGTTTTGATATTAAATATGGTGATTTAAATAGTGCTTTTTTGCACTTAATAAAGGGATATGAGCAAATTATACAAAGTTATTTCTATTTAAATTATAACTGCTTACCTACATTTCCTGAAGTTTATATATCTAAATTATGGTTCGCAAATGTACACATTTTCGTTGACATGATCATGACATTATCTTAAAATAAATCAAATATTACGTCTGTCAAGTACAAATGACAATGTTAAATGAAACATAATTCGCGTTTTTAAAGGACTATAGGTGGCAGCACTTGCTTTGAAAGATGGACGAAATAAGGATATCGTTTGTTGACATTTTAAATTTGATCGGGAGTTTTAAAAGACCACCAGTTGAAGGGCAAGCAATTTTAGATTCCAACCATATTATTACTTGTGGAATATTATCATATAGTGAGAAAACCCCAGTGATACAAGCAATGTGCCTACAAACGTACAATTTGAGAAGAGTATCCCACCAAATACAAGTAAAAACTGAAGTGATTGATGATATTAAAAATGTTGATTGTACCTAATTGTACATGTAAGGCTGAAAATTCGGGCAAATGCAAACATATAGTTTGCACAGTACTATGTATTTTTTGGTAAGTGATAACATAGTGATTTGATAAAAGTAAAAGAACTGTTCTGCTATAATTTCATGTTTATAATTCTTTTTACTTACAGGCATACGATGGAAAAATTGAAAAAATTAAGCACCACAGACATGAAGGAACAGTGAGGAAAATTAAAAAAAAAACATATTGTGTATGAAAGCATGGTACAAATTAACTAGTTTTGCCACGTGAAAAAAAAAAACACTACAAGAAGAAAATTAGATACGCGTCTAGCAAAAACCAGCAGATAATGAGGTATTGAAGATATTACTCTCCGGAGCAGAAAATTCAGTCAGCAAAAAGTCTGACTTTAAAAAGTGCGGTTTCTATACATCAAGACACAAAGTTCTATGAGGAAAAAATGCTTCAGATATCTTTATTTCACAGTATTATTGGCAAAAATAAAGTTCTACCAGTCTTGCTGATACATGGGCTAATGACATTATACTAGAATATGATTTAGCTATATTTTATACAAATAATGTTTAAGTAAGCTACAGTAATTCTGTTAAAATGTGTACGCCAACCAAACTAGCGTAATGTGGAAAAACCTGAGGCGAGTAAGAGTAACTGGAACCACTTTTTACTATTTTTTTAAATATAGTAAAAATAAAAACCCAAATTGGCCACTTAAAGTCAACCAATTGAGGCCATCCCGGAAAAAGGGCCCATAAGCATTAGGGCCGTTTTTCGGCAGATCATTTAAATCGATCCGCCATGATGTAAAGTTCATTTCGGAAAAGTTTGGCAACAATGTCTCAAACGTGTTTCATTTGATAAACAAAACATTTAACTACCATTTTAACAAAGTTGTGTTTGCGTCCGTTGTTCGTTTGCTTGTCGTTAACGTAAGTGTGTTTGTTGAACTTTAAAAATGGATTCTGACGAAGAGGTAGTTAGACAAAAACTGATAAGATGTAAGACGAATAATGTGACGCGAGAAAAAAGAACAGTTAAAAGGCAATCAGGTAAAATATACGTCACCTCGGCAGGTCGTGATGTTGCAGCTAAATCATTTCAGTTAATCATAAAATGCTGCCTGGACAAATGTTTTACCCGTTTAAGTGTCGAGGATAAAAAACATTTATTTCAACATTTTTATTTACAAGCAAAGCCTCATCAGAACTCTTTGTTGGCTCAGTGTATGAAAAAACTTAATATGAACCGTAAACGACTCAAGAATAATGCAAAAGTTTTACGAGCGTATACATGGGAATATTTCGTGTCTCAAAAGGGTGACAGAATAAAACCATGTCAGACCATGATCCAAAATTTTTTTTAAGTACCTGTGAAGAGCATTCGTGTAGTACAAAAGAAGGTAATTGAGGGGGATTCATTTACAGAAAAGCGAGGGACACATGCCAACAGACCCCACAAATTGGCTTCCAACATTCATGACTTGCTTAAAGAGCATTTGGAAACTATTCCGTTTAAGAGAAGTCATTATTCCTTACACAAATCCAAACTAAAATATTTTGAGAATCCCGAATTAAATATTAAATAGCTTTATGAGCTTTTTGTACATTACTATAAAGAAAATGCATGCATAAATCTAAAGATATAATACAAGACATACTTTCTGTATTTTAAGTCACTGCGTTCATACAGATTCAACAATCCCAAAACAGACATATGTGATTTCTGCACAGAATGTAATCAAAAACTATCTATTAATCCTAACGATGCCTGTGCAATTTCCTATCACCTTCACAATGTGAAAGTAAAGCGACATATAGCAATGAGAAGGAATCTGATAGAAAGAAGTAAAACTGTCAATAGTTGCCTTGTTATTGAATTTGACTGTGGACAAAATCTACCAGTTCCGAAACTCAATGTAATAATGCAGTTTTATAGACGTCTATTTTATTGTTATCTCTTTAATATACATTTTCACAATGATGGATCGTCTTTTATGTATACATTTATGGAAGGACAAGGAAAAAGGCGCTGATTCTGTTATTTTATTATTTCATTCAAAGAAGGAATACATAGGGACTTCTATGCTTCTTTGTAAAAGTAATTCTGTCCAGTCCAAAATAATTCTTGTTTTAGGAAATTTTTTAAAACCAACAGGTATCCTATTTTGAATCTCTTCTTTTCCTGGCAAGGGGATTGCAGATTTTAATACTTCAAAAAGAACTTCCACAGTTATCTGGAAATAACTTTTACATGTGTTTGCCGAGACACCAAATATAACAAAAAGGAAAAAAAAAACGTGAGGCCAGTTTTTAACTTAGCAAACACTAGAACAATACGTTGTTTTAGCTGAAGCAATATTGGTTTCGAATTTTTGTTTTCTAATAAAATCAATCAACTAAAAACAACCATTCCAACCGAGTTGGTTTTCTTCAAAAAAATATAGAAATCGATTTCTTTTGCGGTTGTGTTAGTAGGCAGCGATGAGCACATAAGCAAGTCTTCTTCGAGTGAATGTTTATATGGATATTAATAGTGCAAAACATATATTTTAGTTCTTGTTTTATGTATTCGGCGAGAAACAGGATCGTTTTCCGTAGATTATTAGCTTCACAATATATTCGGCACAAGTAATATGACCCAAAAGATTAATACCTGAATAACAAAATAAATGGCCGCGGATCAACTGACAACATGACATAGGTGCAGCTTTATCCTTAACGGTAGACGTTGATTGAACATCATGTGTACATGATGTTCAATCAACGAATCATCCAATGCTGAATCATCAAATCACCAAACCATTGCGCTCTTCAATCCCGAGGACATCGTGCCCAGGACATGTATGATACAGGGGGAAAAATTTGGTGTAAACTATGTCACAGAGAGCTCAACTTTAAACAATTGTAGGGTCTTGATACGGTATGGGCGCTCTGCCGTGCTTGACATCATCGTCCCAATTTGTGCAGATAATCATCATCATCAATCAGCCCTGAGTTGTCCATTGTTGATCATAGGCCTCCTCTAGATTTTTCCATCTGTTCTGTTCTGCGCCTCTGCTATCCAATTGGTCACGATTCTTATGAGGTCGTCGGTCCATCGCGTTGGGGGTCTTCCTCGGCTTCGCTTGTCAGCCTGTGATCTCCAGTCAAACAATTTTTTTGTCCAACTGTCGTCTTTCATTCTTGCAACATGTCCTGCCCATCTCCATTTTTGACTTGTAATATGTTCGATAATGTCTTCCACTCCGGTTCGTCTACGAACTTCCTCGTTTCTTATTCTATTTCTAAAGCTTATTCCATGCATTGATCTCTCCATCTTTCGTTGTGTCATTCTCAATTTTTCGGCTGATGTTTTTGTGAGAGTTAAGGTTTATCGGTATATTTGTTTTAAATACGTGTCTCATTTTTCCAAATGCAGCCCAACCCGGACTTATTCTTCTGAGTATCTCGCATGTTTGGATATCTAACGTTAACCTTATTTCGTGACCCAAATTCACATATTTTTCCACAAGTTCTATGGGCGACTTATTGATTTCTGTTAGCTCATTGGGGACAAGATTGGTCATTTGTCATGCCTCCATTCCCATCGTTTTTTCCGACATGATAGAAAATGTGACCGGATTTTAAAGTGGTTAGGCTTTCTCCTTTCTTTCTGACCTCAGCGACTCTTACAATGTCCCAATTGATTTTATCAAGTTCAGATTCCATTTCTATGAATTTTTCTTCTGATAGCAGGGTTCTTGCATTGAAAGTTGCAATTTTTAGAGATATATATCTGTTTATGTTTTTCTAAAATATGTCAGAATTTTGTCCCTCCCCAGAATCCGTGGGACTGACTGATAGTCTATCAGTGTGAGATTCTGAAATTTTCTTTCTACTCACCTGGGGTAAATCCGTTTTTGTATTCGTAGACATAATAAAGGGGTAATAGCAATTAAAACGTCACGATTGCTTTGCGTGTTGACGAGTTTTTAGTTCAGTCGCCCATTATGGGTACAGACGCTGTTGACAACCGCCCAATATGGGTCAGACGGGTTTGATTTTATACCATCTCTAAAATCCAGGGATGCCACTTCCGCCATCCACGTCGTACCGAAGATCTTCTTCTCCGCCGTGCCTACCGTTGTGGTCTTCAACTGTATCCCTAGGTAGGGGTCCGTGTTATACCCCACAGAACTGGGTCCCGATCTGGACTTGGCCATCTATTCACTCCGCCCTACTGAAATGATAGATGCCCACCCCCGCGACATGGACGCGTCAGATTGGAGTTACCCACGTGAGCGACAGAGAAGGTGGCTCTGTGCTCCGTGAGCCGGGTTAATGGACATGTATGATTCCATGACCAAAGGCGTGGAAATAATATGTACAAGGAAATAAAAAAAAAGTACTACAGAAGATGACTCAGAAATAAGTTACTCTCATTTGTTTAAGGATAAAGATCAAAGCGCCGAACCTCGTCGCTCACTCTCTCTTCGTCCCGAATAACTTTGCAGGCAACTTCGGCAGAATTCACTGCTGTTATCACAATGGTTGATGTCACCTTGATATTATAAGAGCCTTGGATATACCATGGCCAAAACTGTCGGGTGTTGGGAGGTAGATTAAAATAGTAGATAGGACTTTCGAAGTTCTGACGACTTTTAAACTAATTATGTAAATCCTTGATCCTTGATTGATGTGTTTGTCCTTTTAGGTATCCAAGGTACTCGAAACATTCTTGTTTAACACCACATTTCAGATGTGGTAATATAACTGAATATTGGGGACACAAAACACATGATCTGTCATTATTTGACTTTCAACTTCAACACCACTATGTTTCCATCCCTTAAGTATACATTACATATGGTAACTTCTATGATTGCCACAGGTACTAAAGATTTTAGTTCCTCTCAATTTAGTAAATTTGTAAAGTCTCGTTCCGGCTCTGCAATTTATCGTTAGAAAATCTTCAGTTCTTTAAAAGTGAAGCGCACGTCAATTGTTAGGAGAGACCCTCTTTATGAAATGTTGTCATACAAGTTGCTTATCAGATGTTAACTCGATCATTTGTGTACGACGGTGGGCCCCGAAATACTATTGGGACTCACGAATAAGAAAAAAAATGTTGGTAGGTACCCGATTTCTCAGTAAAGGAGCGATTTGTTCCCTATCATTTTATAATTTATGGTGTTTATGTTGATTTAGTAATGCGTCGAATCACGATACGTATCTAAAGAGTTTACATACAGGACGTCTCAAGTATTCAGACTTCGTTTGTTTTAGTTATATCAATTTTTATTTTTAAAATCCCAGTAAAGAACTAAATATCGGGTCGATAAGGAGCTAATAATTAAAAGTGACTCATTAATTGCTCATATAAGTATTTCTACAAGCGGTATTTAGAGATAACATTGCATTTACTATTTTGAGTTTCAGATAATTTTGCCCATTCACAAACATCTGAATCCAATCTTAAACTAGTTCATATTACAAACAGGGTTACCTTCGTCTTGGTAGAAGCTAAAACTGTTAATCATCGGGAGCAAGTAATTCTTACTTATTTTTTTTTTTCGAGAAGAAAGAAGCACACAGTTCAGCTCAATGCGTAGAGTTGTTATAAAGTAAAGGAACCAGTATTAAGTAAAAATAAAAATGGCTTGAAAGACTAGTGGTAGTTCTTCTCTATAAAGGAATATATAGTTCTCTAACAAGAGTATAACGGTACACTACTTCAGGAGGGAGAAGTTAAGAAAAAATACAGGCAGCAAATTGAAGAGAACCTGAAAAGCCAGACAACAGTAAATGATATAGAAAGCAGATGGTTACAACTAGAAGAAAATATTCAAGAAGCAGCCCTCAGTATTATCAAGAAACAGACAATGTAAATAAACGGATTGGTATGATGAGGATTGTAAGAAAGCCATTAGTGACCAAAATAAAGCTAGAATAAATAGCATAATAAGAAATAATGAATAGAGTAAAAAAGCTTATGCCGCAAAAAGACGGGAAGCAAAGAAGATCTTTAGAAGGAAGAAGCGGTCAAGTTTAGAGCACAAACTAGTTCGTATTGAAGAAGATTTTTTACATAAACAAGTCAGGAATTTTTACCAAGAAATAAAACGAGACCGAACCCAGCACAAAATATCAAGATATTATAAATATGAAGAGGGAAATCTGTTAGGTGAAACAGATGAAAAATTAAGAAGGTGGGCCAATTATTTCGAGAACATATTATTTACGGACGACCAAGTATCTACGACTAAGTACCTACCAAGGAAGAAATTATAGAGATCATAAAAAACTTAAAAAACAACAAAACACCTGGTGAAGATGGTATCATTGCTGAGTTTCTAAAAGAAGGTGGCGAAATGGTGCAAGAAGAAGTCGCTGAGTTAATACGCGAAGTGTGGATCAAAGAAAAAATACCCAATCAGTGGAAAGAACAATCTTATGTCCAGTGCATAAAAAAGGAGCCGTTACAGAATGTAAAAATTACAGGGGAATAGCTCATATGAATTCAACCTAACATTACACATGCTGTTTATTGATTTTAGACAGGCATATGATACTATAAAAAGAAATAAAGTATATGAAGCACTAGAACATTTTGAATTTCCACCAAACATAGTAAGACTAACTAAATGCATACTCAATGATACTAAAAGTAAAGTCATGTTAGAAGGACGGGTTTCGGATAGCTTTATCACCAATAGAAGTCTGCGACAAGGTGACCCGTTATCAACAGATTTTTTCAATTTGATCTTAGAGAAGATTTTACGAGAATGTAACATCTACACTAGAGGCACAATATATCATCACAGGCATCAATGCGTAGCATATGCAGATGATGTTACCTTAATAACAAGAAGACCTGCAAAATTAAGAGAAATCTTTACTAGAATAGAGAGAGAATAGCCAGGGAATATGGTTTAGAAATAAACGAAGAAAAAACAAAATATATGGTGATGAGGGGAAACGAAAATCATCTAGGACTGTCCTTTAAGATACAAGGCCCAAATAAAGAATATAACTTTAAAGTTGTTAGCCAATTCGATAACTTGGGAGTGACACTAACAAATACGAACGAAGAGAACCAAGAAATCATAAAAAGAATGGAAAAAGGTATTAGGAGTACTGGGAGACTGACTAAGATACCGAGGTCGAAGATAATATCCCGAACAGCAAAAAAAAAACGAATATATACAACAGTTATCCGACCTACAGTACTATATGCTAGCGAGGACACTAAATAAAGATATGAAAGTAAAATTAGATAGATGGGAACGAAAAATTCTTAGAAGGATATACGGAGGTGTAAAAGAGGGGAATATCAGGCGAATAAGAACGAATGAAGAAATAATGCAAATATATGGGCAACCACAAATAACAAGACTCGCAAAATTCAAAGACTAAGATGGCTCGGACATATAGCAAGAATGAAGGAAGGAAGAGTTTCCAATGAATTATTAAACACGGAGGCTAGTACAAAAAAAAGCCGCCCCAGAAGAAAATGGCTGGAGTCGGCAAAAGAAGATCTGAAATCGCTGCGGGTACAAGATTGGAAAAACTTAGCACAAGATAGAAAGAAATGGAAGAAAACCGTTGAAGCATTGGGCCTTTGAGGCCTGTTGAGCTGTACTAGATAACAAGAGTATCCACGCCAACTATCTCGTTCTTTAAGAATATCTACAACCAGCAGCATATATAATTATGTAGAACAGCAAACAGTTAAACAGTGTAGCGAAGCCAATGAGTTTTTATTGAAAATATGGACTCAACTCTTTGAAAACATTTAAGTTACAATTGTGTAAAATACAGACTGTGTACAAATTATTTACCTGTAATCAAGTAAAAAGTTTTAATATTCTCATCGATATATACATTCAGATGTGCCTGGTATTATGTTTAAAAATATGGGCAGTCACCCAGTTGAAGTTTTCATCGAACTGTTGAACAGCCAAAGTGGACCAAGAACCAATGAAAACATCGGATATCGCTGACAATTAATACAAATCATAATGCGTTTTCTAGTATCGTCAGACTTATGCATCCTTCAGGTAAGATATAACAATATTTGTCTGAGCGACCGAAACCATATAGCTAACCATATAGAAACAGTAGTTTATCAGAAAAAATCACGTTTTGACCGCCCAGTAGTGTACACTTGGGTAGGTAGGTATAATATTTTGTTTTTAAACCAATGAAATCAGATTTTGCGAAACAAGAATATCTTTAGTACAACCATACCTACTACAACGTTCAGTTAAATTTAAATAGACAACTGCAAGTGAGTTTGGCTGTGACTTCATCAGTGTTCTTTCTGAATTTCTTTTACCATTTTACGAAGATACTTTTAAAAGGTGGCGCCCGTAGTGTGATGATAATTTTGCAGCTTAAGAGCCAGTGGAATCCTCTAATCAATTGGAAGATTAACAAAGCTATGTAGTAAAATGTAGGCGACATGTTCAATACCTCTCTGATAATGCCAAATGTATACTGAAACATGTTTATGATGTCTATGAATTGTATAAATCAGAGGCAATTGCAGACACATGTTTTTTAACCAGAGTGCTCAAAGCAATCTGTTATAAGGTTATAGGAGAAATATCTTCTTCTAGACAGACGAGAAAGGATTGTGGCAAATTCAAACCAATAAAATCGCACTTATTCGAATCTATTACCAGAAAAAGATACGAAATGTATGCCGCTAATATTTTTCCAACTATTGAAAGCCTTCAAAGTGAATTGGTTCGAAAGGACATTCCCTCACGTTCAGCCACAACACTTCGATTATTTCTTAAAGTCAATAATTTTAAGGACACAACTTAAGACAAGTGCCAAGCACTAATGGAAAGTACTAGAATAATTTCTTTAAGAAATAATTATATCAGACAAATAACTTGAAAATGTATTGAAAAATGAAACGAAATATTGTTTATTTAGATGAAACCAGGTATGATACTCATAATACCGTCAAAAAAAGTTGGTCGAATAGTAACAAAAAGTGTTCTAATTCAGTACCGCCCAATAAAGGACAAATAATTATAATTTTACACTGCGGTGGAGAAAATGGATGGATCGACGATGTATTATTAATATCCGGATGAGTATATGGAAAGTTCAATTTTTGAATCATGGTTTGAAAAATCTCTTCTTCCAAAATTACCTAAATAGAGTGTGTGTGTCATGGACAACTCATCATATTATTCAAGATTAATGAGAAATATAACTTGGAACAAATTACAAATTCAGGAATTTTTATTTGAGAAAGATTTGTATTTTGAAGCATCGTATAGTAAAAAGCAATTGTTGGAGGTTGCTCATAGTACCTACACAATATTAGAAAAAATATTTTGTTGATAACTGTGTTCGCAGTAATGGGCATAGCGTGCTTAGATTTTCTTCATATTATTGTACATTGAATCCAATAAAGTTAATATGGGTTCAACTTAAAGGAAATATCGCGAGAGGAAATGTGGCTCCTAAATTTTCGTCTACTGTTCTCCAGTTAATTAAAAGAGCAGTCACAAAGATCACAGCAACCAACTGGAAAAATGTAATCAAATATGTAATCGGAGTGGAAAATAACTATGTTAACTATTTACCAGCCTTAGACAAACTAACTATAAATTTAGAAGATACGAGTGATACTAGTGGTAACAGTGACTCTGCTAAGTAGATTAGCAAGTGCTTAATTCTAATCAAGAATTAGTTGAAACCTTTGTTTTTATTGTAATTGTAGATATTCTTGTTTTGCTTATATATCTTTGAAAATAGAGTAAAAACACACATCTTGATATATTAAAAAATTTCATTTAAAATAGTCAAAGTACTGGTTACGCTATTATAAAATACCTGCTAGGTATATATATATATATATATATATATATATATATATATATATATATATATATAATATTAATAAAAGTTTTAGACCTTTTACCCATTTTAAAAATATGGAGGTACTAAGTCTTGTTCTTTAATAGAACGAGTTTAATTTAAAAAATAAATTCTCTACTTTTTCCTGATTACAATAACATAAATGTTATCAGGCATAAAATAGGAAGAATGGGAAGACTTATGAGCATTTTTGTTCATAAAATGTAAATATTTGATCAGACTGTTTAATTGTATGGGATAATTAGGTACTGTTATTAACAATTTTTTTATATAGGTATTATTATTTTACAATAAGTTTTGTTCAGTCGAATCGATTAGTGTTATTACTACCTAGGTATATAAGAAGTTGATGAAGTTGAAATAAAATATTTACTGACACCCACATAATTTGAAGACATGCGACTGTTCCATTTACACTTAAAATCAAATGTTTGCAATTTTTTTTGAACCTATTCTCTATCCTTCCATTGTTGGATATAGGTCTCCCCCAGTTCTCTCCATCTTTCCCTATCTTGAGCTGTTCTCTGCCATGTGGGACCTCCTTGTTTCCTGATGTCATCTTTCCACCTCATCTGTGGTCTGCCTCTTGATCTCTTTGCATTGTATGGACGCCACTTTCCGATGGCATTGTTCCATCGTCCGTCTTGGAGACGTTCATTGTGTCCAGCCCATTTCCATTTCAGTTTTGCTGCTTGTTCTATCGCGTCTACTATCTTTGTTCTGGTTCTGATCCACTGATTACGTTTTCTATCTCTAAGTGATACACCCAACATTTGTCTCTACATCGCTCTTTGTGCCTTCCTTATCCTATCCAAATTGGCGTGTGTAAATGTCCATGTCTGTGCTCCGTAGGTGAGCACCGGTATTATGCAGGAGTTATATATAACCTTGCTTCGTAAGTATAGAGGGATTGTTTGATTTTTTAAAACGTAAGACAGTTTGCCGAACGCTGCCCATCCCATTCTTACTCGTATCGATATTTCGGGTTAGCCGAAATATCGTTTGCAAAATAATAACTTTTATTTAATTTAAAATTAGATACAATTCGACAGATACAAGATTAGATATAATTCTATCGACGCTAGTGTTCAGTAGAATATCATAATGGTCACTTTAACACTGTTGCAAATTTTCCAGTGTCTTACTCACTCTTGTTCCCGTAAAATTTCCAACGAAATTACGTGTCTACTTTACAAAACTTATTGCACCATGTGCTCCATAAAACATTAAGAGAAATTAACTGCCCATGAAGTGCCCATGAAAATTAAATTCCTGTAGTTGGCTGTATACCATGTATCACAAAAAAAAATAGTTAAAAAACTTCCTTTATAAAAGGTATATTAATAAAAAAAAAACCCTATCGGGCTACATGCTAGAACGCTTTCGGAATAACTATTCCATCTTTCCACCTGTGCTATCTGGATGTACATGTTCCAATAACTTTTTGACTGGCAATCTATTATTAATGTATTCTCCTAATTTTAAATGTACTTATGTAAAAATGTGAGTTTGATGAACTACGTTATGAACGTAGTGATCCTGCAATGGCCTCTTAGACTAAAACTAACCAAATTAATCAAACATATTGACAATATCAACCATAATTCAGTATGGTGACTAAGCTACCACCAATATAGTCTATCTCAATTACGATTTTTTTAGATGGATCTATATCTTACCCTAAAAAGAATAGGTAGCAGTATATTAGAATCTACAAATAATTATTTTAAAAGCATGAAAAAACATTAACAATTTGAGCTGCAACAATTTTTAGAAGAATTAACTTAAATCAAAAGAGAAAGGAAACAGAAAACAAAAAAAAAATGGTTAATAATTTAATGACATTTGTCCCCTACTTAATAATCCAGACATTTACCGGAACTAATGTAAGTGGACAAAAAATTTTGTGTGTACTGAGTATTGTATGTGGATGTGGAGTTTAATATACCATTAAGTTCAAAAACACTAAAAACGGTTCATAATTTGTTAAAAATTTTTTTAAACCATATTTGGGTACTGGAGAAGATAATTGTTCGTAAATTGCTATAATTTTTATAAGTTTACAACATTATAATGGACATTTAATTTGTCTACGCCTGAAGAGCTAAAATTTCTACCTGCATGCCATCCTCATCAGTCATTAGTTAACAAGCCAAACGTACACACGTTTATTTTGTGCACATTTTTGTAAAAATATACAGGAACTTAATAAATGAACTTTGGATAATGAAAAATACATATTGTCATAAAACTCTTTTTAAATATAGTAACGACTAAAAATAATACAAAACAGACATTAGCCTAAAAGAGTCTTCTGCCTAGGTTTAAAAACTTAGTTTGTTATACCATAAAACATATTAAGCGACAAAATTAGAACCGACAAAATTAAAACAACTATATATTGACAAGAACTTAAGTTATTTTATTTATCATATGGCTTTATATACACATAATATTCTAATATATAAAAAAAACTTAAAGTAAAATTTCCATAGAACAATTTAACCAATTTAGATATTAGAATAGCTTCTTTAGCAGCTAACAGGAAATCCTCGCGACTGTCTTCATCGGCTCTTTTTTTTCACTCCTTCACTACATCTGTCTTGCAGTACCACAGTCGGACATAGGAGATTGTAGTTTCTTTTACTTCTTTAGGAAATCCACACATTTGCCATGGTATATAATAATACTAACTGTCTATGTTTTCCTTGATAACTCAAAGCCAGGTAGTTTATGTTCCAGGTGCGCTTGTGGAGAAGATTTCTGAGACCATTCCGACTGCCAGAAAGTGATAACATCGAAGTTGGTCTCGGATAATTGTTTGGCTATTACCTACTAAGGGCGGATGTCTGGAATTTAGTACTTGCGGCTCAAAGATTCTAATGTCTTCATGCACTGGGAGTTTCTGATGATTTTTTCATATTCCCTCCTAAGAACATATTTTCTTTAAAGATCTGGTGAAGGGATATGAGTTAGGATAGGTGGCTAGTAAGTAGGAGTAGATCTGATGGTGCCTGTGATAATCCGCATGGTGTTATTTAATTGTATTTTGATTCAGACTCTCGGCTGAAGCTCCCCAAATAGAGTCACATAGCTTTTAGAGAATATTGTTTTTAATTCCAATTTTAGTTTAAAGTTTTGTTAGATGTTATTTGAACATTAACGTTCAACCTAATATGCTATTGAGGTACCAGGTATCGGAAATTTGTTGTGAGCAACATGTTGGTTTTGGGAGGTCAATTGAAGTTGTTTGCTTGCCATATTGTTAGTTAGATGGAAACAACATACTTCTGTTCTGTTTGAATTTTGCTACAGTCTTCATTTACGAAAGTAACTACCAAAGGTTATGAGGTTAGCTGTTATAGTTTGTTGGTTTCTTCAAAATTATTGTGATGCTGGGTCACTATTGCCGAGTCATCTGCGTATCCAAACTTCTTAGAATGGAATTGGGCATATTCCCAATGTACGAACTAAACAATATGGTAGCTAAGATTAAGCCCTGACGAAGTCAACTACTTAATTTCTTTACTCAACTTTGGGAATTTCCCATAATTACTTGGAAAGTTCTATTCGAGAGACGGGCTTTAAACAAGGGATTTTTTACAGAAGATTGTAGATAAGACTGTGTCTACAGACGACAGAAGCTTCTGTTTTCTTTAAAACCCAGCTTCAATGTGTGTTGTAAGTGCTAAGACTTGGTCGGTAGAGCTGCAATTGGAACGAAATATTCTATATTCTATAGAAAGAGTAGGAAAGAAGGTAAGGTAAATCCGGCCCGGCTTTCTCAAAGGCAAATAACTCAGTACGGTAAGGGTTGTTGCATTCAGGTGCCGGCATCTCGTGGTTGCCCTCAGAGAGGAGTTTTGTCTCCCCTGCTGTGGTGCCTGGTGGTTGACAGCATTCTTCAGTGAATATTTGAACCAGGTTTATATATATAATATATATATATATATATATATATGCAGAAGTCTACACCGATATCGTAGTTATACTGGTTAAGAGGTTCTCGAGAACGGTGCAGGAGGGCTTCTTTCAAGACTATTAGGTCAGTTGTGGAGGTATGAGACGGCTAGGCTCCACATAGTGGGGCCATCCAAAAGTTTACGGCTTAACTTCTCCTTCTAGAAGATGCTCTTTTGTGGTCAATACGCTGAACGGCTACTGTAAATCCAGGCAGCACCTTTATCTGCTTGGATTGGCAGATGGCTCACGGTGTCGTCTTTGCAATGAGGAAGAGGAATCCTCCTCACATGACCTCTAAAAGTCCGGCACTATCAGAGGTAGCAGATCTTGGGTTCCGCGTTTATGTAACCGAACCAAATGAGAAAGTTACCTTTAAAGAGACCAGTGTCTTTGAAAGTTACTAAAGGATTAGATGCTTGGAACGAAAGGAAGAGCTCAGATTTGGAGCCACTTTTGATTATAGCAGATATGGGAGTCCGTATGATAGGGGTAATACAATGGACCCCTCTTAGGAGGTCTAGGTGTCTGAAAGGTTTATAAATGAGCTCTGCTTCGATCTACCATATCCATAACCAAGAAGCGATTCTATTGTATGGTAGTCTCATAGACGAACTATTTTGGTAAAAATAACATGGCAAATG
The DNA here is from genome assembly GCA_918026665.1 of Diabrotica balteata. Classification (NCBI taxonomy): domain Eukaryota; kingdom Metazoa; phylum Arthropoda; class Insecta; order Coleoptera; family Chrysomelidae; genus Diabrotica; species Diabrotica balteata. The sequence continues at coordinate 53,068,112 of OU898277.1, forward strand.
CAAACGACTGCAATAGATATCGTACGATTGTGCCCATGAGTCATGCGGTGAAATTTGTTGAAAATTGCAAATAAGTATTTACAGAATGGAAGAAAGAAGTGATTTATAATGATCGAACCTGGGAAGCACTATTTGGTATATCGTATGTTCTGACATATCGATGTATGGATATGAACCAGAATATATTTGATTGCTGTTATATTTTTTAAAAGGTGTTTAACAGCATTTAACAGGATCAATTTAAAAAATATTCTTAAGAGGGAAAAAGTAGTCAGTAAAATATTTATTACAATAATGAGGCAAAGATTAGAATGCATGATGACATGCGGGTGCATACTTTCACCATAAATTCTATTTTCGCAATGGCTAATAGCCAAACCTAAATTAGACTTCTATCAGCCTAGAGAACAAGCTGGATTTGGATCGGGATACAGCACTAACGACCACTTACTAGTGGATAGAGAAGTCTGCAGAATACAACAAACCATTGGCACTTATATTTGTCGACTACGAGTAAGAATTCGAGACCATAAGCCATCAGAAAATGTTAAAAGCATTGACAGAATGCCGAATAGACCATCGCTACACAACATAATTAAATATATATACCAAAATGCCACAGCTAGCGTAAGACTATCTGAACAAGAAACAAATAAATTCTGTATACAGCAAGGAGTACGGCAAGGAGACACAGTCTCTCCAAAGTTATTCACGACGCTTTTAGAACATACTTGTAAGAACGCACATCTGAACGAGCATGGTATTAACATAGATGCAGAGAAGCTGTCATTTGAGATTTGCAGATGACATCGTTCTTATAGCCGATCGTATGGATGATGCAATAATAATGTTTGAAAAATATATCACATTTCATTGGAGGTCGGACTGACTAAAGATTAATATAAACAAGATACAAATAACGACTAATCTGGTGCTAAATCAAAATATTTCTGTTGATGGAAGGGATATTGTACAGACTATGTATATCGTATAAGTTCCTAGGACATAAAATTCGGTTAGGCAGATATAACCAGACATGTGAGCTCACACGTCGCATAGGATTAACCTGGGTAACGTTTGGTAAATTAAACTATGAATTTAAATCGGATCTATACATATGCATCAAAAGGAAAATCTTTGACCAATGTGTGTTACCTGTACTCACTTATGGAGCGGAAACATTAACACTCACAAAAAAAGTTAGTTAATAAGATTCTGTGACTCAGATGGCTATGGAGCGCCAGATGTTGGGTGTCTCCCTGAGAGACTGAATATCAAACGAAGAAATACGCCGTAGAACAAAAACAACAGACGCTATCGAAAAATTGGGCACGACACGTCGCCAGATTATCAGACACCCGATGGACAAAACGTATTTTAAAGTGGAGACCAAGACAACAAGCAATACGGAGCAGAGGACGCCCACCAACTAGATGGATTGACGACCCGAATCGTGTTAGCAATAACTGGATGCAAGCCGCACAAGACAGAGACAGATAAAAAAAGCTGAGGGAGACCCTATATCCAGCAGTGAACGCATACAGGTTAATGATGATGAATAGCCAAACCAATACTAAGGTATACCATAAAAACCAAACAAAGAATCCTCCATGCATAATAAAATACTTCAGCGAATATAACAGAAAATTGTCAAAATGATTAGAAATAAAAGAGGTACATGGTTCTTATGGTACATGCTATATAATCTAAATAACTAAGTTGGTATGGATATTAGGGTGGGCCGTTGAGTAATGTGTTTTTATTTTATTTTTTTTATTAAGTTGCCTGACCCCAGAAAAGATGTATGATAAGATAACTTATTTCACAGTGTTTTTTTTATAATTAATTTAATTTTTTTCCACTCACTGCCACAGAGCTAGATTTATTTTTTTGCATACAAAAAATTAATATATACTAAAGCTAAATTTGTTTTGAACACATAATACAACAATATAAATACAAAATTAGTTTATCTATAAATATATAACGATACAAAACAGAATGTCTTTCAAAAGTAACAATCACATTATTTTAAAAAAAAGTCTTTCTTTGATTCATATTTCGGCATATTTTCCCTTGATTTCAGCCTGTTCCTTATATAACCGTCTCTTTTTTCACTTCCACAGACAGAAGCTGAACCTTCTGTTACTATTTTGACGGCCCTCTCAACCGCTTGTGTGTGACAAGGGTATGATTTTTCGTATGCCAAAAGACTGGTTTCAGGATTTTCAACAACTTCCCTTAGCTGGTCTTTTAAAAGCTTCATAGTTACAGGAGGCTCTGTCCATAAAACTTTCTGGCAGTCGATAATCTCAAAGTAATCCTTACTGCCAAAAAATAATTCTGGTACTACGAAATGTCGCTGATCATTGTAATTTAACTGTCTGCTCTGCAATTCCTTGGAACCCCAATTGTCTTATGTATTTACGTTCGTCAAACAACATAGCCAAAATAATATTTTCTGGGCTCCCAAAGTATCCATTTCTTTGAATACATTTATAGACTATGTCTTTCAATTCTGGTAGTAAATAGTCGCAGATATTGTCTTGAATAGATGCCTTGCACCATAAATCCATGACGGGTGAGTCTTAATACAAAACCACATGGGCGCATACACTTTCATTACAAAATGGCTTAGTATTTGTAAATTTATTGATGGGTTTCTGGTTGCTACATATAACCGAAGGATACGAGAAGAAGTGGTAAGCCACCGAGAATGAACCATTTTTCCAGGCTGTCTCTTAGAAAGTTTTTCTGAACAAGCACCACTTTTTACTTCTTGACAAATTTCGTACAGGTATTTTTGATCTGTACTTAGATCGTCGCTGCGAAATTCGTCCACTGATGAATCTATTTTTGAAAATGAAGCTACAGGAAGAGTTTCACAAACTTGCAGTCGTTTTCCAAGAGGCCCCGAAAACGCACTTGGTCCACTGGTATTGCCATCCAGTTTTTCAAATAGGTGTCTTAGAGGCAACTCGTTGGCGTAAAGCTGACAGACAAACCACTGCAGGGGCCTTCCAATTTTATTCTCCAGTAACACTATAATGCCTCCTTTACGCCCTGTATTTGTGACAGTACCGTCGCATCCAACGACTTCTAAGTTATTAAGGTCCAAATTACATTTTTTTAAAAACTCCAAGATTGCATATACCCAGATACATAAGACCCAGATACTTAGAACCATATTCTTCTAACATTGTGATATGCTCTTCCACCACAGTTTTTCTTGCATTTTCCTGGAACTCTAAAGACTTGTCTTTCCGTCCAACAAAGTAAAGACCACGAAGACATCATGGAATGGAATCGTTCTGAACCTCAATTCTTTTCTTTTCTCTTGCCCTTCTTATTTTGTTCTTATCGATGATATTTGTTTTATTTTGCGGATCTATGACACCAAAATCTAGTAGCACCGCTGATGCAATAGCTGCTCCTGCACGGTCTGAAACCAAATACCGGTCAAGCGTTTCAGTTAATCTTCGTATTTCTTTCAGATTGCGTTGAATGCCCTCTGAGGTACTTAGCAAATTCGATAAGCTATGTTGTAAGTTAAACACGGGCAACTTTGAAGTATTTGCATATGGAATAGAGAAGTCTGGGTCAAAATCTTCAGTATCATATTTATCACACACATCTGTCGGTAATTCACAAGAAGATCGAACTTTTTCAATGACTGTTACACTAGTTGATTCTGATGTATGTGACGAAGCCATTATGAACGCTTTTTTCTCCTTCTGCATAAGTTTCTGGGATTCAACTTTATCAAAGGCACCAATCTTCATTTTGCGACAAGTTCTTTGGTCTAGAATAAATGCTCTTTCCAGTAGAGGTAAAATATTTAAGGAAAAAAATATTTTTAGCTACTCATTTTGGACTTAAAATTTGTGTTTTAGTATAACTCAACTTTTTTGACCACAGGCGTTGTTATTTTCCAGAAAAAAAATTGTCGGCCCACCCTAATGGATATGTCTGCAGAGTGCATAATACTAAAAAATAGATCAATCAATGAATCTTTACGAATGAAGAAAGAAAAACCTAAAAATGTATGCAAAATTGAATAGATACAGAAATTGCACATTTTTTTTCGAAATCTATTCTATTACAGGAAAAATAAAGCTATTTATTAAATTGTGCGTATTTTTGAATTCCAATATTTAGTACGTACTCAAAATATGTATGGCCTTTCGACTAAAAATAATATACTTGCGATCATCACTTGCATTAAATTACATCACTAATGTTAGCAAATTGGTGCCTTTGCCTTCCTTAATGAATAATCGTCAACAACAGGGTGAAACTTGATGGCTACTTTGATGGCTACGTTTTTGATACGTTGTAATTATTTTCGTAATTAATGGGTTACCACTTTTACAAGACAGAGTGAGGGTAATCAGTGAAATCTTTCACACGGATAATAACGCTCGACGGTACATATTGGGGTATTGTAAAATTATCTAATGGGTGGTGGAGTTAATTAAGCTTAAAACACTTTAGAAAGTTCCTTTAAATATAAAAAAATATACCGGCAAGTAAAAACAGGTGTTTTGGTATGGATTTCACAACCAGAAAACTTTATAATATAATGTTTTATTTTGTTATCATTATAAACTTTATACAGATAACGACATTGTTTTGTTGACAATAGGAACTAAGATTTATTGCAATCCCATCTCTATAGTATATTTATTATAATAATCTAAATCTAATTTTTTGGTAATTTTTGTACCTTAATAGCAATATAAATAGATAAGGAAGTAAATAAGTAATATGCTTTATTGTCACTGAAAATTGTACAAATTTTATGGACAAAGCTTATAAGAATAAGAAAAGAAAGAAAAAAATAATCAGAATAAAAATCGTTTGTACTTTTAAATAAAAAAAAAACAGTAAAATTTTTCCGAACTTAAACATAAAAAGTACTACGTAATTAAGAACCTACAAACTTCGTTAAATGTACCTAACAAAAATCAAAATTAGGAAAGCAGAATAATGAATTAAGGGCTCAAATATTCCACCTCCTTGTGCAAAACAGTAACCAAATCAGTGTAAGGGCGAGCGCCCACCAAAGTGGCGTGGAAAGTAGCACGTAGCAAGTAGCACGCGTCTAGCATGTTTCTTAAAATGTAACCAATGAAAACGAATGATTAGAATGAATGACGTCACTGTCATTTTGGTGTGCGCTGAATCATTCGTTTTCATTGGTTACATTTTAAGAAACATGCTAGACGCGTGCTACTTGCCAGTTGCTACGTGCCACGCCACTTTGGTGGGTGCTCTCACTTATGCTTGCAGAGAAATGAAGTATTTTTGCCCTTAATTCGACTAGGTTTGTGGCCCTTGCAAACTGATGCCTATAAATGTTTTCTTTGAGAAAACCCAAAAAAAAAAGAAATCGTTAGGTGTTAAGTCACAGGATCTAGCGGGCCATTTAATTGTACCACGTGTACTTATCAGTCAATCAGGAAACGTTTGATTGAGGAAGTCAATGGTTGCTCTAGACTTGTGAGCCGAACACCCATCCTGTTGAAAATAAACTTCTAAAAACTAACGGGAAGGCGTCGAACTGCCGGATTGATCACATTCTGTAAAAGTTGTAACTATTGTGGCTTGTTTAGGTTTCCATCGATAAAAAATGGACCGACAATATGGTCGCCTAGTATCCGAGTAACATTTAACTAACATTTTATCCTAAGGGCGAGCGCCCACCAAAGTGGCGTGGCAAGTAGCACGTAGCAAGTAGCACGCGTCTAGCATGTTTATTAAAATGTAACTAATGAAAACGAATGATTAGAATGAATGACGTCACTGTCATTTTGGTGTACGCTGAATCATTCATTTTCATTGGTTACATTTTAAGAAACATGCTAGACGCGTGCTACTTGCCACTTGCTACGTGCCACGCCACTTTGGTGGGCGCTCTCACTTACATTTAACTTTTGCGGGTGCTGCGTTTGCACTGCAACACTGAGGTGCTTATTTTTCGGAGAATAATCCCTTGCAACGGATGGATTGTGTTTTTTGTGTAATGAAAATGAAGATTCGCCAGAAAATAAAACATTTTTTTAAAAAGTGTACATTTTTATTCTATTTATCTAACATAAATTCACAAAACACCATTCGCCTAAAGTTACCTTCCGGAAACAGTTCTTGTGTTGGTTGTATCTTAAAGCAGTGATACCCATTTCTTTTGAGAACTCGCTGGACAGTTCGAGCATTCACGTTAACTTCTCTAGCAATCTGTACACTATTGCGGGGTACTAGCTTCCACAAAAGCACAAATATCAATATTTCTGTTTTGATGCTTCTCATCGACAGGTCTAACACATGGTTCATTACCTTCATGACACTTTTTACAACTGTTTGCACATCCAGAAGTTTGAAAATGTTTAACGGTATTTTTAACCGTTGTTACACTTGGTGTGGTTCTATAGTCGAAGACAACAATAAATAAATCAATTACTTCGCGTATCGAATGACCTTGAAAGTAACATGTTACAGGTTGCATTTTTTCTTGGACGGTATACAACGTAATAGGCATTTTATTAATTATTTGTTTAGGCTTTCAGAACTTCGTTTGAAATTTTTAATGTCAATGTGATAATTATGACAATTCGTACCTACTGTGAAATGAATATAGAGGTGAAAACGTGTAACATGTCACAGCGATTGCCATTGTGTTGTATGATCAAAAAAACAATGTCATGATCTGTATTATAATGGTTACCTATGACGGAATAACTTCAATATATTTTATAAAGATGAATGACAAGTCAAGAAATAGATAAACAGTTGTCGAAAAAAATTCAAATGTAGAATAAAAGTCGATAAAGATAAGAATGGCTTTCCAAGTAATAACAAAGATTTGATAACATAGATTTTAAAAGGATGAGAAATAATTTCGAAGAGCATAATAGAGGTTCCCATACTAAATGCTCAAGAGCCACTTCCAACCAAGGAAGAAAGTAAAGTGTCCCCCAAAGGCGACTTATTTTAAAATAACCTTTGAATTTTAAAAAGTCTAATAACTTCGAGACTGAACTTTCCATGTAGCTCTTTGCCGGTGGCTTTTATTACCCTAATGCAAAGAACTACACATTTGCCAGGCTATCACACTGACATATAATGTTAGAATAATAATTGCTTTGCTAAATCAATACAAATTATATCATTGTTAATTTAAATTGTATTAACGAATACCAAATATAATTTTTACAAAAATAAGCTTATGATGGAATTTGGGAGATAACAAGTCTGCTTGCCTGATTCCTCTTTTGATATTTATATATATATATATATATATATATATATATATATATATATATATATATATATATATATATATAGTTTGGAGTACCGATAATTCATTCCACTTACATTTAACACAAAAAATTAACAAAAACGACTAGTTAACCAAGGATCGGAAGAGGTGCCTGATATATCAACAGACGAAATAAGAAGAAAATGAAAAAAAGTAAGGCTTGGGGAGAAAAAGTCGCAAAAATTGGAGGAGAAAAGGAAGCTGTTCAACTTACGTCTACACCACAGCGAAACATTCACAAGATGGCACACTGTACTTACCAGTTTATTACTCAAAAGGGGCGATGCAACAGATCTCGAAAATTACGGACCCATTAGCCTGTTAAACCACCTCTACAAGTTATTCAGACGAACAATAACAAATAGACTAAAACAAAATTAGATTTTTACCAAAAAACTTTGGTCCTACCGACCACTCCAAATGCATAAACGGGATTATACAAAAACCCATCGATTTGACTAAAGCCAGGATCTAGGGACAACCGACCCATGGTGCTGGCTTTCGTAGACTTTCGCAGGGCATACGATACAAATGGAGTTAATTTTTTTGTTAGTAATTTCAAAATGAATTTATTTCACTAGGTTTTACCACAACAACTTTTTTTGTTCGGTTAATTAATTAGTAATCTGTGTGAAAATTATAAAACCTATTTTTCAGTATAAAAGAATATTTAGCACATATAGGACGCACATATCAATAGAAATTAATCATTATATCTTATTAGAAGTAAAAAAACACCCTTACGCTAGACAAAAATAAAAATTATGTATAATTTAATTTCACAAAAATCTTTCACTACTAAAAATATCTAGTAACTTGATATCGTCTATTTTCAAATGAATTATTTATTTTATATAAATATTATAACCACTGATCTTCAATTTCTGGCGGCGGGTCCTGTAACCAAGCGGGATCAACAGTCGAAAAACCTGTCAAATTTTTCATTTGTCGGATGGAAGCATGAAGACTTATGTCTTGTATATTCTTTCTCCTTTGCCATATTTTTATGTTTTTCCTTAATTCGTCTAATTCCTTTTTTAACACAACATAGTCCATCACATCAGGAACTCTGCAAAAATAATTTGGAAAATGTTTAAATATGATTCTAATACTGGCGTAGTGACTGATGTACAATTATTTTCAAGGTTGAAATCAAAGATTTTTACAAAAAAATGTAAATGAACACGATTTTTTTAATGAATATCTCTAAAAACTAAAACTAAACCAAATCGAACCAAACGAAGTCATTGCTTATCTTCCTCTAAAGTTTTTCGATGAACTGTGGAACCGACAATCACATCCAGATATAGCAACTATACACAAAAAATTAAAGAAGAGAAACAACTATATATAAAATGACATGAGTATATATTGTAGCAAGATTAAATAAAACGAGCGGTTCGAATTTATATAAATATATTTGTTTATAAGTTTACAGTTCGGTAATATCTACACAACTCGACTTTAACTCCTAGAAGGTATGCTTATATATAAAAGTCACTATGTTTTAGAATATTCTGGGGTAGCCCATCTCTAATTCGCCTATTTGATGGGTTGATCTCTCTCGCACTCAATACAACGCCGGAAACTTCGAGATGCAACCGTTATACGGGCCACGCCGAATGCATGTTCGTAATATATATATATATATATATATATATATATATATATATATATATATATATATATATATATATATATATAATCTAATTTTCTTCTACCCATAAAGCCATTTCAACTTTGCACGAATTTCTTTCAGATCTTTCTATGTTGTGCCATTACTCATTACCTTTTCTTCTCCCCATGTAAATCCTTTTTTGTCAAGTTATTTTGCTATTACATTGTTCAAAGGTCTCTTCCCTAGGTTTTCCTCTCTTCTTTATACCTTGTGCAAGGTATACTTTGGACAAGGGTCTTTATACTTTGTACGCTGCAGTTGAATCCATCGACTTTACTGCTTTATTTCAAAATACTCTGCCATCGACTCTATTTTTAATTTATTTTCTATACCATTAATTGTTACCCGATCTCTTCAAGTCTCTCCCTGTACCCTTCGTATATATTTCGTATATTTTTTTGATGACTGTTCTTCTTATTGCCTAGTATAATACCTTATACCTAATTCTTGTCTGCCAGTGTCTTCAATCGTACTTCTAAGATTTCATTTGTTTAATTTCAGTTCCTTCAATCTTGACTTGAATATCCACTCTGTCTTTGTTGTTGAAAGCTTTCTTCCATATTATTGCACTTTTTTGGATATCTGCTTCTATCGATGCTAGTATTGCTAAATCATCTACAAACACGCAATCTGATATCTGATTTTTGTAGGTTTTGGTACCCTATATGTAGTAACTTAGTTTTTCTTTGTATTTAATTTAAAATTTTGTCCATAAACATAATAAATAATAAAGGGCTTAAACTTCCCACCTGTGTGTACCCGCTGATGTTATAAATTATTTTGACATCATATTTTTACTTATTAAGCGGTTTTTGGAGTTTTTTCTGAAAAATGGCTTTGACAGAGCTTTGACTTGTTTGTGTTTATTGTTACAATCAACTGAATTTTAATTATTATTGATCGCAGATTCGTAGTCAAAATTTTCTTGTTATCATTTATCAATGTTAGTACTACATACTTAATATTTTTATGGATACATTAATTTTGTTTTGATACATTTTTATTTTGTTTTTTTATTCTTTTATTATCTTCCTGGTTTTTTTTGTTTTATTTGCCTTTTTTGTTTTTTTGTGTTTTTGCTTTTTTTTGTTTTTTTATGTATTTTTCTTGTTTTTTGTTCTATTTCTATTTTATTAATTCTTTTATGTTTTTTTTATTAATTTGTGGTATACATTTTTTTATTTTTTCTTTTTTTTTTTCACAGATTATGCCTATATACTATTTACAACTTGTATTTACATATTAAGAGATTAAGGTTTATTGGAAAACAACACTTAGAATTTATTAATTCCTTATAAAGTTCGTTTATATTATTAATTTGTAAATCACATTCTAATATAATATGTGTTAGATCGCCTATTTTGCCACAACTACAATTGGGAGTATTTAATAAGCTGAGTCCAAGCATGTAAGAAGGCGTAAGAACATAATTTGCTCTAAGCCGATTAATGGTCTTTATAAAATGTCAATTAGATTCTGTGTAAAACCATCTTCTTGAAGGTATCCTAGGGTTACAATGATAGCAGTTTAAGCCAGTCTTACATTCTCTATAATGTAAATGCCAATTATTTTTAAGTTTTTGTCTACTAATGGTGTCAATATCTGTCGATGGAATTAAATACTTGTTTACTTTTTCTCCAAGCATATATGCTGATTTAGCCAAATTGTCAACGATTTCATTGCCTTTTATTCCCGAATGGCCCTTGATCCATGTAATTGTTACATTTAATCCTAATTGTATAGTTTCATACAGAATTTTCAGTTCAATGTGGTTTATGCGTTTGATTGTTTGAATGTTGTTTAATCTGTCGATTGCGATTTTACTGTCAGTACATATAACACAGTTCCTAGTCGGATTCAGTACTACATACTGAAGAGCAAACATGATTGCCATCATTTTTGCTGCGAGTAAGCTATACTGGTGATGGTAATTTTTATTTTTGTGGAATATTGCACAGCCGTTCCATTTGCATCTTTTGACCCATCACTAAAAATGTACTGATAATTTGTCCATTTTTTATTAATAATTATTATATCAAACATATTTGGGAGTACATGTGAGTTTAAGTAACATTTCTTAGAAAATGTTTTTGCCATTTCACCGTAGTAGGGCGGAATTTGGCTTTTATAGGCACCACCTATGGGTGAGGTCTAAAACTGATAGCTCATGAAGATCTTGAAGGTATATACAATTTCTGGACATAATTCGGATTCTAAATTTGTAGCTAAGGAATTGGCGGCGTAAATGTACCGCTTTACGTTCCATTTTTTGGACTAGAGTGGATTTTAAATGACCTAGACATAATCTCAGGCATTTATTTTTTTGAACATTCAAGTTTGTTTCGATGTGTATTGGCCGCTGATTAAAATAAATGACAGTTATAGTCGAAAATCGGACTGATCATGTTACGGTAAAACACCAAAGCAATATTTGGGTCTGCTCCCCAATTTGTTTTACAAAAAGCTCTTAAAGTGTTCATTGAGTTTTCTGATTTTTTAACAATTGGAAGAATGTGATCTTTCCATAACAATTTCCCGTCTAGATAGGTACCAAGATACTTAATACAGTTTTTTTATAGGAAAATTAAATTTTCCCACATTAAGACTGCCTTATGGAACTCTATGTTTTTGTGAAAAGTAACACACCTCAGCTTTTGTGTCAGAAATTGATAATCCTATTTCTTCATAGTATTGATTTACAATTTCTAAAGTGACTTTTAAATTATCCTGATCGTTACTTACCAATTTTCCTGTTGTATATAAAACAACATCATTAGCATATTGAAGAATTTTTGTATGGTTAGGTATACCTACTAACTTTAAGATCTATGTTGCATAGGATATATAAAATCGGGCCTAAAATACTCCCCTGTGGTAATCCAATATTAGTTATTCGGGGGTATGAAAATTCCTCATTATTAATTTTTAACAAAGTTTGTCTGTTAGAATATAAAGATTTTAAAAAGAGAGCAAATGATCTAGGGATTACAATATACAACATTTTTTGGTAATTAATGTCTAAATTGACATTATCAAAAGCAGCAGAAATGTCAAGGAACGCAGTTGCTGTAGACTTATTTGATGTAAAATTAAGCGAGTTGAAGTACCTAGAGCTGTAGTTGCAACTTGAGTGGACCTAGACTTGCAAAAACCATATTGGGAACTTGGAAGTATACCATCGTGTTCTTGCCAATGTTCAAATCTATTTTTATTTATTCTTTCGAAAGTTTTTAAAAGACCTAAAGATAAGGAGATAGGTCGGTAAGAACTTGACTCACGTTCTGCGCTGCCAGGTTTTTTAATTGGAATTTCCAGGCACTCTTTCTAACTATTTGGCACTGGTGTCTTATTTGTAAAATTATTGTTGAAAATGTTTACTAGTGAAATTTTATATTTGATCGGTAAGTTGTATAACAGCAAATATGACACATTGTCAATACCTGGAGAAGTATTATTTCTTTGTTCAAGGGCTCGATGCAATTCCCATAAATAAAAATTTTCGTCAAAATTGTTTGTCTGGGTACGGTTTCAACGAAACAGTATCCAGATGAGTACAGTAAAACTGTAATCAACGAAAACTTTAGTACTTGGGACATGTGATGAGAGGGCAAAAATACGCATTATTACAACTTATTATGCAGGGCAAAATCCAAGGAAAGTGAAATGTGGGAAGACGAAGAATATCCTGGCTTAAGAATTTAAGGGAATAGTTTGAATACAGTAGTGCAGAACTTTTTAGAGCGGCAGTCAACAGAGTTCGCATAGCCATGATGATTTCCAACCTTCGATAGAAGATGGAACTTAAAGAAAAAGAAGGGTACTATTTGTATATGTTCTTGTACAGTGTCGTCATTTGAAACTCATGCCGGGCAATTATTCTGTGGAATTCCTGGTACCATGTATCTTCTGGATCAATGGCGTTTTTATATGATTGAATAACTCTTATTATTTTATCTGGTATATATCTCCTTTTCAGACTTTTCCATACATTTCATCTTAGAACTTTATTAAATGCTTTTCCATGCCTGGAAAAGCTAGGTCGTCCTCTCGATAACTTTTTGTTGATTATTTTATTGATCGTAAAAATATAATGCTGCGTACATCTATCTAGTCTAAAACTGCTTTAAGATTCATCTAGTATTGGTTCTGTAACTGTGCTAAGCAGGGTACTTCCTCTATAGTTATTGCAATTCTTAATATCGCTCTTCTTCAGCGTATATACAATCAAACCCATTTTCTAGTCTATAAATACTTGTTTATTTTTCCATTCTTTATTGAGTAGTTCAGCCAGCCAGCGGATTGTTGCTCGTATCCTTCCAGTAGAAGAAGTTGAGATATTAGTTTATTTAAGGTTGTTTTCTGTATAAAATATCAGATTAATAGCGTCTTTTATAAAATTTTAATTAACATGTTTTTCATCAAAGAATTTTATCTTATGACTCCTCTACACATCGTCAGACACGTCCGCGGATGACATCTACGTATGCATCTAGAGATGTGTAGATGGGGTAATTTGATCATCTGTTATTTATATATCACATTCGCGGATGCGTCTACAACATATCCGATAGTTGTCGGTTTTTTAGCACATATCATAGGGTTTCGGTGCGGACATCCGACGCCTTTCCACACATCTGACCTCTGACTTCTTCTTTTCCATTTTTTTAATGATTCTATTCCGATTAACAGTCAAGTAGTAGTTAAATGTTTTAAATAGGCATGTTTAGCTGCGCCAGCTATGGTCTTAATATCAACATACATTTTTTTAATGGTCGCCTAGATATTGCGTCTCCCGGGAAATAACACAGACTGAACGATTTACAGATGTGTCCAGATGTGTGGTCAGCTTGTGATAATACATTTGCAGATGCGTCCGCTGACGCGTCTGCCGATGTGTAGTGGATACATTAGAAAGATTAAAAGAGAATGTTAACATATAATAAAATTAAACAATAAGAAATTGTAATTTATACCTGTACGTTGATTTGAATACTTTAAAATTTTCATATTTTTCTTTAGCCTTATCTCTTTCTTCCTCGACCTTATCGTGTTCTTCGTCCAACTCCTGTATTTGTTGTTCCTTTTCTGTTATACCTACCTGTATTTTATTATAATCCATTTGCTGCCTCAGAAGGTACTTCTTATGCTTACTTAAAATCAAGTTGGCGCCTCCATTCATCCTCTTCAGTTCTATAAGATGTATCTGTTTCTGGTCTATCTTTTGCAGCAAATGCTTATTCTCAATTTCTAGTTGATCAAAGTCAACAGCATGAACATTTTCTCCAAGTTCTTGTCTTTGGATTAATGTTGCAGATACTTTTTTGTACTGAAGTTTTAAGGAAGCAGTTCGAAGTCGGAGTTTTTCCATGGCCAATGCAGCATTTTTTAACCAATCGTCCATAAATCTACAATATAAAGAATTTCTTTAACTAGAAAAGTGAACAACTAGTATTGTATAAAACAAATAATTTGTAAAACGAAAAAAAAAAGATGCTCTCGAAATATTGGCATCATTAAGCGGGATGATTCTAGTTTCCTTCGCCTTTTTTTACTGAGGTGGAAGTGCTCTAAGCCGAGGAAAGATGTCCCTAGTATTATTCGATTCGATTCGGAAAGGAACATATGCTAGAGAATAACATTTAGAGTATGGATTATATGCGCCCCATACCCCTCTGCCTAGTCGCCTACCAATTAAACTACCCGTTTTTCGGACAAGTCACTCCCAGACGAGTTTAATTGGTGGACATTGTGTATGAGGCCTGACAAGGGGAAATTTAAAAATAAAATAGGTTTTTCACGAGGTCGTAAAAACATCGCACGTAATATAATTAGAGATCTGGTTGTAAAGGTGCCTGTAATTCCGGCACCCTGTTCCTCTTTCCTCTTTGTAGATTCTTTGTTCTGCATCGTTTTTTGTATCAAATTTTTGGATGTTATAATTGCTCGTTGGTTGTTCCGTTCTCTTTGGAAAATAGTGCACGTAAAAATGCACTGTTCTGCTTCACCGTTGTCTATGACGCTACAATCTATATACAAATCATTTGTGGTCTTCTTTATTCTATACATGTACGACCAAAAGAAGCCATGGCTGGTGAGAAATTGTGTAAACTAATAATTTAACCTTCGGAAACTACATTTGGACTATGTTACCACATCAGAACTTAATAATTTGGTCTATTGAGCCTTTACTTGTGCTTCCCATTCATTTTGCCATATTTGGAGCATATGTGATCTTACTTCAGATTTTACTTCCGGTATATGACTGTTCTCTCTGTTATTTAAGGTTTCTCTTTCGTTATGACCAGGGCAGGGCAGTCATAGAAGTAGTCCAATACGCGCTTACTATCTTTAGGAGGGGATTTCTTTGAGCCTGTGTAACTTAATACAGACACATAGACATTAACTTAAAAGAAACATAGACATAAACATAGAAACAACTTTGTAGTCAGTTAAGCTAGTGAATAAATAAATGAAAATTTAAATTGAAGAATAATAATTAAACAGATCATTTAGTTGAGAGAAAAGTAGAGCGTCAACTATTTTTAGAAGAAAGATAGTAAAACAAAAGAGAAAACAAATGAATAAACACAAACAAAAATTAAATAAAATAATAATTATTTAAAGAAATATATCAATCATGTAACTTTTACAACGTTATTCTATTTGTAGATCATCATTTTACGCTGTAATGCGCTTGATTTTAATTGTGAATTACATATTGCTGGTGTTAATATTGAGCCTCAAATTTAATTCGTGTTTTCATTAGGCATTTTTAAATATTAATAGATAAAGTACAATGCTGTTATAGTTGAAATTATTGTATAAAATAACATTATACAGGGTGGAACAGCCAAATGGAATAAATTCGATAATTAATAAATGGGGGTGTGTTCAAAAATTATTCTCTTGAACACATCCATTGGTATTTTCTGTTGGGCATATTTTGCAATAAAAACTTTTTATACAGGGTGTGTGACGTAATAGTGGTCGGTACCAACTTTCTTATTTCAAATACAGTACCCTGTATAATATTCAATTTTTCGATTACCCAAAATATTCTAGATATATTTTATGTCTTCTTTTTCTTAGAGTGCCGTCTTTCTGTGGAGGTTGGCAATCATAATGCCTATTTTTATTTTAGAACTTGCTGCTCTAAACAAATCAATCATCAATCGATCTGCATTAATACCAATCACGTAGATTTTTCAACCATGAGTTTTGCAGTTATGAGTCTCAAAATTTCGTATTTTGGTCCCCTCATCACGTGGCCTAGGTATTCCAGTTTTCTGGTTTGTATAGTGGTGATTAGATCTGTTTCTTTGCCAACCCTTTCCAGTACTTCTTTATTTGTAATTCTAATATAATTCTAATCTAATATATTTTAATCTATTCTAGAATCTAATCTATAATTTAATCTATTTTATGTACAATGTGCTATACCTATCTTTAACTATTTTGAAAATATTAAATGTTTTTAGATTTATCCTATAAATTGGCTACAACACACTAAAAAACTAAGTAATGATACCGATTATTTCTTAATAATGTAAAAAAAATTTTAAAAATACATTAATGTGAATTAAGGAGATGTTCAAAATATTCGCCGGGCATGTCTTAGCAACTTCGTAATCTTAATTAGAATTTTTTTCTAACGTTACTTAGCATCTCAGCCGTGGCAGATCTAATCGCAAGTTTTATTCATCCTTTAAGTCAGCTAAGTCGAGGGGTTTAGTTTTGTGTACAATATATTTCACATATCCCCATAGAAAAAGTCTAATGACGTCAGATCAGGAGATAGTGCTGGCCATTTCATCGATTCTCGCCTCTTTCTCCACCGATTTGGAAATATTCGGTTAGATACTGCCAAACATTAATGGGGTGGTGCTCCATCTTGCTAAAAGTATATCATATTCGCTGGAACCTGTCGGTTTGCTGGATTAGGATATACGTTTGCAAAAGTTGGTATGACATTATTTTTGAGAAATGTTAAATAATCATCGCCATTCCAATCGATATCAATGAAAAAGGGTCCTATGATATCATCTCCTACAATTCCTGTCCATGCATTAACCTTTTTAGGGTATTGTGTATGTTCTTCTCTCATCCAGTGAGGATTTTCCCTAGTCCAACAGCAGCAATTCATACAAATTGCTTAGTTTTTTGTATTTTTAATTTTTAAATAATATTTTTATAATTGAGTAAAGTAATTTTATTATTTATACTTTTTTTTATTCTACGATTTTTTTACAATCATCGATTTACAAAGTTTATTTATTTATTTTAATAATTTTCTTTACATTCAAAAGTACATAAAACCCTTTTAGTTAATATTCTTGTTATAGATTTTATTAAATTAAAAATTTTACATGTAGTATAACGGACTATTCTCCACGCATAAATGGACTCCACCAACTATTAGGCGTTTTAGACAAAAATAAACGCAACCATTTTATAAAATATTTTTGTTATTTGATCATTAAAATGATTGATCAGTAAAAAAGAACGCTGAAATAGATTCAGCTTACCTTACCATTATCAAGACCTACATGAAAAGCAAGCATTGAGTTTGTTGTAGCAAATTTTGCAATAATTCATCGAAATAATATCGCATTGCATAATGCAAAAACATCGAAAATTTGCAAAACAGTTAAAGATAGGAATTGGACATTCTACATGAAATCTTCTCCTTTAAGTGCCGTGTCCCAATCGGAGGTTGGATATTATCATCACTATCTTTACTTTATCTACTGCTGCTCTAAAGAGTTCTATAGAACTGCATTTAAACCAGTCCCCTAAATTCTTCAACCATGACACTCTCCTTCGTCCTATTCTCTTTCCTCCTCTTATCTTTCAATGTATTATCAGCCTTAGCAGTTCATATCGCTGTCCCCTCATTACGTGTCCCAGATGTTGTAACTATTGTACATGAAATATATTTAGAATATTCTGGGAAATCCAAAAAGTGAATAATATACAGAGTGTTGTATTTGAAATAAGAAACTTGATATTGACCACTGTTATATGACACACCCTGTATAAAAAGTTTTTATTGAAAAATACGTGACACTTAAAATACCAATCGACGTGTTCGAGTATTGTTTGAACACGTCCATTTATTCATTAAATTATCGAATTTATTCCATTTGGCTGTTTCACCCTGAATAATACGTCTGTACAAACCTAATCCATTTTTCAGCGGGTATTCTTTGTGTTAGCTTATCTAAGCCTTGGGTAACTACGATATGTTCAAAAACATTTCTGGTGTCAATAATATCAGTTTCTCGCATCTTAAATTCTTGAAGATCGGACATAATGTTTCGTTTTAATCTAAGAGACTTTTTGACAAAATTATCAAGACTTTGTTGCGTCTCTTCTATAGCCTTTACAATCATGTCCGTTTTCGTAGAGATATTTATTTTCGGACCACGACCTTCCATTAAGTTGTTAATACTTGGTAGGGAACCCATAACCATACTTTTTCTACTAGTTCCTCCAAGACTTCCAGCTAAAATGAGATGAGAATAATATGCTACAAAATTTATAGAAACGAATAATTTAGTCTGATCTGCCATGCAGACGACGCAATACTACTCTCTTAACGTGAAGGTGATTTAAAACGTATGCTGCACAAATTTAATATAAGATTCGGAAATTTTACATGTGAATTTCCATAAAAAAGACAACATGTATGGTTATAACAGCAAATTTACTAGGATTTAAATTAGAGCTGGAAAATCAGATAATAGAACAAGTGATGGAGTTCTATCTAGGCATCACAATATCTAGCTACGGAAAGCTCCAAACAGAAGTGGAAGATCAAGCGAATAGAGCAAACAGAAGCACAGGTTGTCTGAATGAAACCATAACCATATGGAGAAATAAAAATATCGGGGCAGAATTTACAAAACATTCATCAGCCCAATAATGACATACGCGGTAGAAACACGACATGACACAGAGAGGACAAAAAGAAATAGTAGAGACGAAAAATTGATGGTAAGGCACTATGGGACAGAGCTAAAAGTACAGATATACAACGTAGATGCAAGGTGGAGAACATCAAGAACTGGGTAAGAAATAGAAGAGTAGAATGGAACGATCATATAAGCCGAATGACAACAAATAGAGTAGTAAAGACTGCAAGAGAGGTTCCCCAATAGGAAGACGATCAGTAGGAACACCACGAAAACGGTGGAATGACAACTTACTGGAGGCACATTGAAAAACATAGTCAGATCTATATAAAAAGAAGAAGAAGCAGAAAATTTAAATTATTATGAAAGCAACCATTATTAAAAATTGTTTATTTTTACTTATCAAACACACAATTTACCTGGATTGCACTAAAACTTCTGGGGGTGGAAACTAAACTTACTAAAATTTCTGGGTAGTAGTAACTGGACTTGAATCTCCATCACACGAACAAAACTGCATATCACACTGCGAATTATGTTCTTAAACGACTTCTTAATTAGGACAGAGCAAAAGTTGAGGTTGAAGTTGGCACACTGGACACAAACTCTGGAAACTCGCCTTCTTAAAACACTGGACAATGGAACATGTGGGTATGTTACCCTTATTTTAACTGACACATTACTTTGAGTATAAATGACATTTTTTCACCCGGTTTTTTTTCGACTAAATTAAACACGTCTGCTTACCATCATCAACAATTCAAACCATATTTTCGACCTTCGATCGATATTTGTACCCGCACCCCTCATACCGGTCCACGCAACGAATCAACCAAAATTCTTGCCAAACCGCTTCAAATTATATCGTAAAATGACCTTGAATCATTCCAGTTTTTAAAATTGTAAAACTAAACGTACAAATAAATAAAACCATATTGAAAGTCGCAGTTACAACTGGAATTTGGAATTTGGGGTGTTTTCTTTACATCACAATATAAACGGAATCGGTGAAATATTTTTACACGGCCCAGGGGCGTACTAGAAAATTTTATTCTTTAATATTTCAGCGTCCTATTATTGTGAAATAAGATTAAAATAACAATTTTGTTCTTAAGAAAGAAGACTGAATGACAGTCTAGTTTTATTCCTTAAAAATAACAGTTCTGATTCAAAAAATATTAAAAATGTAAAAAATAATTTAAAAAAGTACAAAAAAAATGACAGTAACATATGTTTTACTTTCATCCAAGCAAAGGTTTTTTACGCAATTCGACCAAGGAAGGTGAGAATTTCGTTAAGATCAGGTAATTATTAAGAAGGAACAGAACAGAAATACGCTTTCACTAAGTATGGTAGGTAGCATCTTTAAGTCCTCTTCAAATTTTCTAATTTCTACTTTAAAGTTTATGATTATGAAGAAGATTATAATTTTATTGTCTTTTCGTTTATGTAAGTTATTAATGGCACGATTACTAACAGTCATAAAAACTATTTACCTGTTGACGATCTGCTCGTTGCAGACAGAGAACTTGACTTTACACCTAATGTAGTTTGTTTTGAGGCTAAGGAAAGAGCATAATTGATCATTGTATCCAATCCATCTAACGCTGATGGACTATAATTTTTTAGGAAGTCCATAAATACTGTATTTTCTAGCTACAAAATAAGTTAACGCAGTAAGAAATCAAAATTCCTATTCTTTATTGATATTCAATTATATAAAAAGTTTTAAGGTCAAGAAAAAAACAAACGATAGTAAATTTAGCATGAAATTAAGATACCAAAGAAAGATGGAATGCATAAAAAATTTACCAGGATCCCAGAAGAATACATCGCATTCACGAAAAATGACATGAAGAAAGAATGAATACCGCAAGAAATCATGGACCTAATGAAGTTGAATACAATCATTAGGAGAATGTGCAGAGAAGCTAATGAAAACTAAACTGGATGTCAAACAACTTAAGAAAATATACAACACATTTAAGATACGTTCTTAAAAAAGTAAAAGAGTTGAAATGCAGATAGAGAATGGAACAAGTAAAAAATTATAGGGGTAGAGGAAAAGCTAACAAGGTAAAAAAATGCATCAAAAAACTATTCGACAAATATAGACCTTCTTTCAGCAACCATTGACAAACAAATAAATAAAAAATGTTCAGAAATAACTTATAGTTAGTTAGTTATTTATGTTCAGGAGTTACCCGTGCAAGAAAAACATAAAATTCGGAAATACGGTATGGGAGCACTCAGATAGTTATCCTCGTGGTAATGGTACAATCTTCTTCAAAAGTGTTTTTTTGGATTGCCTTTATTTAGTTTCTTTGCTTTAGTGGGTGTTTTTGCTTTGACCTCTGTGGAAGTCGGAACTGGCAGTTTTAGGAGCTGTCTTCTTTTTAACTTTCGCCTTGGCCTGATTTTTCTCTGTCTTTGATGCTGCTTCTTTAGCCTTTTTTCACTGGTCTTCAACTAGTCTTTGTAGATACAGAACACGATGAGATAGACGCTAACTTTTTAATCCTGACTCTCCTTTCCAATTTGTTTACACCAACGATCCAGTAGCAACTGCATCTTTTAAATATTTTTTGATGAATGGTACAACTTTTTGCGCAACTTCTTTGTAATTTGCCGCGATATTTTTTGATAGTTTGAATATAAGAATTACCTCTTTTTCGATTCTTGCATTTTTTCATTTTTGGATGGTGAAGGTGTTTGTGGCGTTCCAGATTCCAACCTAGCCGAAGTGGCTAATGATTGGTTTTATATATTTAGTAATTTTACAAAGTATCAACACTGAATACAAAACAATCTATTTGCAATCAAGTCTATGACTTACGTATTAATTGCACAATTTTCAATCAAAACTCATATAAGATACATACTATACGAAACGTTCAAGAGACTCTATCGTATTTACACACATCGACATCGACACTTGCAGGTGTGGACGCATAACCGCGAACGTTCGTCCACACTTGTCGACTTTATCAAACAACGATACTGTATAATTAATTATGAAAATTAAAAACATCATTTTTGGGCTTCAAAAATTACGAGCCCTAGGTACGTGTCTAGGCCTTAGTCCGCCCCTGATTGTATAGTATATCTATAGTCCTGTTTAAGAGTGAGCAAATAGTAGTGAAAAGGGATGTATGACTAATGAGTGTGAATGTGTGTAAAATCTAGTTTCAATAGAAAATAAAATGAAAACTTACCTGAAGGTGTCTGTTTTCATCCTCCATATTGTTTACAAGATCTACTAACTGTTGGTATGTTAATTCATCCAGAGGATCTTTGGGTGGTTGTAAAGGCTGTTGCTGTTCCTGCTCTTCTTCCACTTCCACTGCATTTTCAGAACTTTCAGAATCGGTATCTTCACTGAGCACCTCTAGTTCACTGGTTTCTTCAATTTCAGCTTCATCTACATCTATGTCTTTTTCGGTCATTATATGTATTTAAGAGTTATTAAATAAATAAAAAAAGAAAAATATTTTGATAGCTTTTCAAAAATTGACAAACAAACGTCAGCAGACTAAACAGTCAACTTATTTGTCATCAGCGGTCTGGTGACGGTACATATTATTCAGTATATAAGGTGTGCCAAAAGAAGTGGGGCGCTCAAATACTTCGAGAAATTTACATTAGATACAAAAACTGTAAAACACGTTTCCAATATTTTTCAAAAATCTATCGAACAAAACTAAACATGACCCCATACCTACCTCCTTGAAGTGGGGCGAGAAGTAACTTTGAAATCTTAAAGAGGAATGCCCATTGTCTATTGTAGATTTGGATTTTTTATGCAAGATTAAGTAACTTTGGTTTGCGACATTTTTTTTAGTTGTTGATGGATGGCGCTATAATCGAAAAATTAAGATTAATCCTGATAGCCTAGAAAAATTATAAAAACGGTCTAATATATCGAGAAATACACTGTTAAATAAAAAACCAAAAAAACAGATATTTAATATTTTTTAAAAAACTATCAAATCATATCAAACACGACTCCAAACATATACCTGCTGATATTGGGACAGGTTTAACTCTGAAATTAACAGAATAATCGTTTTTTTACAACTATAGACGACATTAGACCAATCAGTGTTTAGTGAAATATCGAGAGACAGAGAAGATCCAACAACATTAGGACTTTTATTATTCCTTAGTATAGTGAGGATAACGATTTAAACACATCCAGACACTTCTCATCTAGATTAATGCACTCAGTCAATGATATTGTTAAGGTTACAGGAATAGGAAAAAAGGAACAAAAATGGATACCGTTCATTGAATTGTCCTCGTACCCATCAGGACTATCTGTCAATACTCAGAAACAGAAGAAATACTAACAGATAATTAAAGATTTTAATCGATTCAGATCTCACCCCACACCAGAGAGCTGCATTAAATACTATCAAGAGTGAACTTAAAGAAAGAGAGAGAAAAGGCTAACAAAACTTATTTATCAAGTACTTAAATGGCACTTCTAGAGTAATGTCAAAAAACTAACATAGTCTTCACCTGGACTGTGGGTTTATTTTCAAAATGTAGGAGGTCTGAGAACTAAGCTCGACAATTTATTTATGATTGTATTCTATTTTCATTACAGTATCATCATATTCAACGAGACCAGGTTGATATATATAACCATGTCGATGAAGAGTTGTAGTTGTCTGACCTCAACATACATGGAACTGATCGCTCCAGGTAAACAAGTTCATTCTCAAGAGGTTAGTTCTTATTGCATTTCATAAGAGCTTAAGTTTGGATGACTGAAGAAAGACTACTATTAATGAGATGAATAAAAAAGAGAATAAAAGAAGCTAAGGAGAGAATGTTACATGAGCAGTGCCAAGAACTAGTAGAAATTGAGAACAAATATGACTTTTTTAACATGCATAAAAGAATTAGGGAATTAACAGGAATGAGAAAAACACTTGAAACTAGGCAACTAAGAGATGAAAGAGGTGCACTTGTAACAGATATAAACCAAAAAATGCAGAGATGTACACAATATATAGAACAACTTTTTGAAGACAAAGAGAGAACAGAAGCACCAAAACAATTTAAGGATGATACTGGGCCTGACATTATACGAGAAGAAATTGAATATGCAATGAAACAAGCTAAAGGTGGTAAATCTCCCGGGCCTGATGAAGTTCCTATCGAATTACTTAAAATTGTGAATACTGAATCTATTGATCTTCTTTTGGATCTATTCAATACCATATATAGAACAGGTATAATACCTAAAGAATGGCTCCAGTCAACATTCATACTGCTTCCCAAAAAAGCCAATGCAAAGGAGTGCAATGAACATCGCACCATAGCCTTAATGAGTCATGTCTTGAAATTTTTTTTAAAAGTAATTAACAATAGAATACATAAGAAATTAAATGAAGGTATAAGTAATACACAAATGGGATTTAGGAAAGGACTGGGAACACGAGATGCACTGTTTGCAGTAAGTGTTCTTTCGCAGAGATGCTTAAATATTAATCAGGAAGTATATGCCTGTTTCATTGATTTTGAGAAGGCATTTGACAGAGTGCAGCATAATCGACTTAAAGAACATAGATAGTAGAGACATTAGAATCATCTGTAACCTCTACTGAAATCAAACAGCAAAAGTGAAAGTTGAAAACGAACTGACCAAGCATATCCAGATTCGGCCGTGGGGTCCGCCAAGGGTGTATTTTATCACCCTTGTTATTCAATTTATACAGCGAAGCCATCTCAGAATTAGCGCTTGCCGAGATCAGTGAGGGCCTTATAATAAACGGCGAGCCACTTAATAACATAAGATATGCTGACGACACCGTCCTTCTGGCAGGAACACTAGAAGAACTGCAACACCTTGCTGAACAACTAAATATATATTGCAACGATTATGGACTAAAAATCAATTTGAAGAAAACCAAGTTCATGGTATTTACAAAAGCACAAAACATCAAAGTTAAGCTAGTACTAGATAATACAGAAATTGAACAAATATCTTCGTACAAATACCTTAAAGCATGGATCACAGAAGATACTGATCAAACAAAAGAAATAAGATGCCGCATTGAAATTGCGTGGTCAACTTTTAATAGAATGAGAAAACTTTTTTGTAATAGCGATATCAATATATCGCTCCGGATAAGAATGGTTCGATGTTATATTTTCTCTGCCCTTTTGTATGGAGTTGAAGCTTGGACACTTAAAAAATCCAACATTAAAAACCTAGAAGCATTCGAAATGTGGTGTTACCGACGTATTTTGATAATATTATGGATGGATCGCAAAACAAACGAACAAGTTCTCGAACAACTAAGAAAACAATGCAAAGTTTTAAATTCCATAATAATCAGGAAATTGGAATACTTGGGGCACATAATGGGAGGTGAAAAGTACGAATTACTAAGGAATATAATTCAGGGTAAAATCAAAGGTAGAAGAAGCGTAGGAAGGCGTAAAATCTCGTGGCTACGCAATCTCAGTGAATGGTTTGGATGCAGTTCAATTAAACTATTCTGGCGAGTAACCAATAAAATTATAATTGCCAGAATGATTTCCAATCTCCGATAGGAGTGGAACTTGAAGAAGAAGAAGAAGAAGAGCTTAAGTAGTAGATTTTTAGCAGTTAAATAGAAAATCGAACAACTTTTGTCTTGGCGACCGAAGATGCAAATCAGTTTATTATAGGAACAGCATATTTTTCACCAAAGTCTACATTTGAAAAATATTCCATATTTTGTAGAATCTTAGAATAAATAGCTGAAGATTTGCACACTATTATTTAGCTGCTGACTTCAATTTATCAAACTGTGAATGGTTTTCAAATGATATTGGCTCTACAGCAATTCCTCTAACAGCTGCCACAGCATCTGAAGTTGAGGTGCTGCAGGTTGTGTCTAGTATGTGAGCATACCACAATTTTTTCCGTCCAACTATGTAAAAATTTCATGAAAACCACTGAATCAAATTGTAAATATTTTTTCTGATATGGTTTACTTGGTTATATAATTATTTATTCCCATAAAAAGGTATTTAAAACGTAGATTCAATTCTTGGTTCATTTTAAGTTGAAGGACCTAATACTTGAGAAAATGAAATCTCACAAAATATATCTTTTATCTAAATCACTTTGGGATTATCGGACTTTTTTTTCAGCTGATGCAAAACTGTAAATTATTAAAAGCTGAATGCTACAGAAATCATATTTATTTAACATAATTATCACTAGGAAATAATTTCAAGGGATTTTGGTCGTTTGTGAATCCATGGAGGGAAAAGCCCTCCTTGCCCGCTGTGTTGAAGTATGCTGGTGTTGAAACCAGTCAAGGACCAGATATTGTAAATCTTTTTGCAGAATATTTTTCTACGGTCTATTCCAAGCAAATATGTGACACCAAGTGACTCACCTTTACTTGATCTTACTAACTTAACTGGTTTTAACATAACTATATCTGATATTTATTTAAAATTATCAGAATTAGATGGGAATAAGGTTCCTGGTCCTAATGGATTGCCTCCCAGATTTCTCACGAATTACTGTTTTATACAATACCTCTTTTTCACATTTTTAATCTATCCTTAAATAATGTTGAATTTTTAGAATACTAGAAAAATAGTTTTTTAAACCTATTTTTAAAGCGGGAGGTAATTCATTGGCTAAGGAAGGACTTGGAGAGGGGCTGTAGGATACATGCACTATTAACTTATTTCTCCAAGACCTTTGATCGGGTGAACCATATTTTATTTTTTAAACTTAAAAAAAAATGGCTGTTGATGGCTCCACATTCAAATGGCTCCACTTCTTGGATAGCTGAGAACATATTTGATTAACCGAATTTAAATGATGCTTATCAGGGATTTTGTTTCCAGCGAGATAAAGATTAATTCAGGAGTACCCCCGGGGTTTTCATTTGGTGCCCTTGTTATTTAACATATTCATCAATTTCCACTAGGAAACTAAGTTCCTGTAGCTAGCTGTATACCATGTATCAAAAAAACTTTATATTTAAAATCCTTTATAAAAGGTATATAATAAAATACCCAATCGGGCTAAATCACAATTACAAAACGTTTTTTGAAACTATATTCCATCATCAGTATAACTAGGTGTACATGTTTTGAGCCACTAAAATATTTGGGTAAAAACCCGTTAAATGTTATTAATTTAAATTTCTGTTGCATTATATTATAGACTTATACGTTGAGATGTTAAAGTTACCAGTGGAATTGATAACATGGCAACCTACATGAGGTTGTTTGGTCCTGGTCCTAGTGGTAGACACTTTATCTCAGGAGAAAGTTTGTATCATGCTTAATATCCGATAGTCATCGCAGTGTGAGACATTGGATTTATTTGGTAGTGTTACGAATGTTGATTTTAGCCAGTATTATGGTATTTTACCTGTGACGTATATCTCATTGAATAGTGCTGTTATTAAGTCGAGGCTTTTACTTTCGTTTTAATGTAAGTATTTCGACATTGATATTGTCTGAATCGGTAGTTTTTCCATTCTTCTTTTTACTGCATAAATAACCTCTTCTTTTGTTATTTTTGGACCTTTTTCATTTATTCGATTATCCGTGGATGGTGGAGAACAAGGTCTATCATCGTTAAAAAGTGTCTGACTGTATTCTTTTCATCTCTCCAGTTTGCCTTTTGTACCTATAATTATCGCGTTATTTCTATTTCTTAATATTGTTTCTTGTCTCTTTCTTAATGTTGTTTCTTGTCTACCTGTCATTTATTTCACTTTTTA
Source organism: Diabrotica balteata (assembly GCA_918026665.1). NCBI lineage: Eukaryota > Metazoa > Arthropoda > Insecta > Coleoptera > Chrysomelidae > Diabrotica > Diabrotica balteata. The sequence continues at coordinate 53,095,775 of OU898277.1, forward strand.
TGGACATTAAAGGTGTCGTGTTTTTCCTAAAGTTGTCAATTTCTAGGCATTTGGTTGACATCCAGTTTTCTTTAGCTTTTCTGCACTTTTTTCTAATGATTATATTGACTAGTTTGTATTCTATTGGGTTTGTTTTATGTTTTCGTCTTACGTCCATGAAGTTCATGATCTCTTGCATTATCCATTCTTGGTTTCTGTTGTTTTTCGTGAACCCGATGTCGTCTTCTTGTATCTTTGTTATTTTTGTTTTTAGAAAAGTCCATGTTACTTCAACGTCTGTCTGTACCAAGTTTTCTAGCGTTTCTATTTATTTCTCAACCTTGATACTTATTTCATTTTTCTTTTCAGGGTTCTTTAGTTGTGAGATGTCTATTTTTCTTGACATTTTTTTCCTTTTAACTTTAAGAAACCTTTGTAGTCTAAAATCCATTTTAACAGAATTATAATCGCTATGGATGTCAGCTCCAGGATATGTTTTAGTAGATTTTATGTACTTCTTAAAGTTGTTATCGAGCAAAATGAAGTCAATTTGATTTCTAACAGTTTTATCTTTTCTGTCTGTAGGTGATTTCCAAGTGTATAGCCTCCTAGGATGTTGTTTGAAGAACGTGTTGGCTACTAAATGGTTATTCTCTACACAGAATTGTAGCAGTCTATCTCATCTATTGTTTCTGGTGCCGAGACTGTATATTCCTGTTGTCTCCTTCGAAACCACGGCCAATTTTGGCTTTAAAGTCACCCATAATCATCGTTATCTCGCCTTTTTTTTGTCAGTCGCATTATTTCATCTGTATTGTTATAAAAGTTTTCAATTTTATCCTCTGATTTGTCACTTGTTGAAGCATAGTTGAAGCATGAAATAACATTAAGGATTCAATAGGTTTTTCTTAGTTTCAAGATTGCTACTCCATCATTTAGAGGGGTGAAGTATATAACTGAGTGTGCAATTTTGTCCGATACTATAGTTTATTTTTATGAATGAGAGAGTAATTAGCATAATTTTAACTGGTATCTCCGACCACTCCATGGGCGTGCTCAAGATTAATTGAAAAATTACTTTGAATAATTGTAAAAAATAAATGAATTATTTCAGTGTTATAAAGTGTTATGTGTATGTAAACAAAAGTGGCCTCTTTTATCACACACTATATTAGAACTGACTGGCCTACATTAAAAAGGGTTTTAAAAAATTCACATTTTTTTTAATTTTTAAAAATTACAAAAGAGAAAAGAGTTTTTAAAACCGTCTAAGGTATGTTAAATAGATGAATAAAAATATTAATATAAAACTTACAGCTACTTGTTACAAATCCAAATCAGATTCAGAAGATGAACTTTCAGAACCAAGATTTATAATAACTGGCTCGATCATTTTATCAGTAATATTGTCCAGCTTCCACATTTTTTCCTCTTCTTTAATAGTGTGATTTACTGCCTTTTCCCAGTTTTCAGGTTTTAGATTATTTACGGCCTCCAAAAACAACTGTTTAACATCATGAATTTTAAAAGTGGTATTTGTTCTTGAAACTTCACTCTTTATCTGTGCCCATACCAGTTCAATCGGGTTTAATTCACAATGATATGGTGGGGATCTTAGTACTGTCATTCCACGATTTTTGGCAATTTCATCAATTTTGTATTTTTAAAATTTTTCTTTATGAAGGGCACACAACGAATAAAGTTCCTTTCTTATAGATCCGAGATGGTAAGTAATATCTTTTGAACTCAGCCAATTCTGCAAGTCTTTTTTTAACCACTTGGTTGTGGGCAGTCCTTCTATAAGTCGGGAGTGATAACTTGAATTATCCATTACCATTACACAGTTCTTAGGAAGAAGATCTATCATTTGTTCGAACCATTCTTGAAAGACATCAGCGTTCATGTCTTCATGGTAGTCACCGGTACGAGTTGATTCAAAAGTTAATAAACCACCTTCAACAAAACCGTCTGAACTGCCAATGTGTACTATTATCAGCATGCGTCCCTTTCCTGATGGTGGGTTTAAACCAGTAGATAAGTTATTTACAAAAGCGTGCCTTTGACTTGTAACAGTTTCATCCTGCCAAAATTTATTTGGTGTATGACCCTCGTTGATCCATGTTTCATCAAGATAAAATATTTTTCTTTTCTGGTTTCTCATTTCCTTTATGGTTCTTAGAAAATGTCTTCTCCATATGAAAATATCGCTTCTTTCTAATAAAATAGACTTTCTGGGATTCTTTTTCCAGCGGAAGCCTATTTCTTTTAAAAGTTTCCATAACGTACTTCGACTCATTTCTGGGTAATCCTTATCATCTCGAACTGAGACAAGAACTTTATCCAATGTTGGAAATTCTTGTCTAAAGAAGAATTCATGCACTTTCCGTCGAAGTCCTTCTTTAAAATGATATTCTATTTGAAATTTTGGTTTCCCTGGAGCATTACGTGGCATTTGAAAACTACCACATTTCTCTTCTTTAATAACTCTGTAAATCGTAGATTTCCCAACACCAAGTGTACTGCTAACTAACTCAACGGTCTCATCAACACTTTCACATAAACGTTTGTCTGTAAATGATTTAAAACAATTAAATATTAATGTTTTTTCATTAACTGTTAAAGGACCAATTTTTCGGCGTTTACACGGCACTTCCAAATTTTCCATAACACTAGTATACACAATAAACTGCACCTTGCAACTGAAGTACCTACTTTTAGTGAACTGTTAAGAATTTTGAATACGCCACTTGGACCTTCCTACAAAATGGACCCACTATCACATTTTCTGTGGAATAAGTTTAGAAGGTAATTATCTAGTCAATTACTGTCGTAGATTCCTGGAATTAAAGAATTAAATGTTTGATTGTTGAAACCCTTACTTCGTGGAATGCACTCATTTCAGATAAAATAAAACGTTTTATTTTATCTAAAGAATTAAACTTTATTTTGCAAATAAGTAGGTACTTATTAAACTTTTATTGGTTATATATAACCAATAAAATAAACATCTTACATTTCTTGCAAATTCATTAGTACCTGTTAACCTCCATCACTCTGACACTGGCAACCTTATTTAGGGATTAGTAACCCTCACAACTATTGTATTCTATTCTGCTCCAACCTTTATACCTGGTGGTCATACTCAATTTAAAATTGTTTTCCTATATACTTCTGTAAACTTGTTGACAAATATCTGTTTTTTATTGAGTCACCCGTATCAACAGTTTAGGGATTTGCATACATAATTTATTGTTTTATTACTCTCTCATACATAAAAATACACTATAATATTGGTCAAATATTTTACTTTTGAGTATATGTGTAGGTCAGATTTAGATACATAGTTTAATTTACCAAACGCTGCCCAAATACCTTACATTTAATTAGTTAATTATAAAATAATATTAAATTGTGAATATTCTTCACTTTCTCTTCTTTTATTTTATGTATGTATGTCATTATTGGTCTGATAACTGTTTTGTTAATTCTGCGTTTCGTTTCCTTCCCAATATTTTTATTTCTCCATATTGTTTCATTTAGGCAGCCTGTGGCCCTGTTTGCTCTATTCACTGGGGTGCTTGCGGGGTGGATTGAGTAACTATGCGGTTACCACAGCCTGTCCCAAGCCCGGATAAAATGTGGAGGGTGATAGGCAAGGTTAGCAACCTATCAATCGTAAAAACAAATACTGCTCAAAGAAACAATGTACAGCCTCGGAACCGGATTGTTAAAATTAGTGTATAGAATTAGATATAAGAACACCGTTTTGATAATGTTAATTTTGATACATTTTTGCTATTAAAATTTGTTTTTACAAGTGATGAAGCGGCGAGTGGAGTTTACATAAATACTCCTCCTCCTCCTCAGTCCTAATCCCTTTTGGGATGAGGTGACACCATCATTCCTTCACAGTTTTTTTAGGATTTCCCTCTATCCTTCTCTGTCCTGGGTTAGTTGCTCGGTTTCATGTAACCCTTGGTTTACATAAATACGGTGGTTATATTTATATTATTATTTTATTTCATGATTGTTAAAATTATTGTTGGAAACGGTATACACATATAATCCTAATTTTTAGAGATTATACACATGAGCATGTTTCGATTCAATTAATTACAACAAGCATTTGATCGCGGTAAAGTTGGATCATTTTTGCTGACATCGATATAGACTCAAACCCATTCTTAGCGTGATTGTGTCGTGATCAAACGACCATAGTAGCGGGTTTGTTAGCGCCCTCCGCCGTTTTAACTGGCCTTTATTTTAATGAGGGGCAAAACGTGTACAAAGGTCACTTACCTACCAATTGAATCTTAATTTCCCTTATCTCGTTCGATCGTCGATTCGCCGTTGAATTATGTAAATTGCAAACGGCCAAAGTTGCCGTTATCGCTCTTTTTCTCGTCGACCATCTATCATAAAATAAATCCGTAATCAATAAATATTGTAATTTTGAGAAAGGAATACTGTAATTTCGCGCATAAAGTGTTTTGTAATCGTGCTTGCTTTTGTACTGGACGTAAAATATTTGTTCGGCGAATTAAACGGTTCGGGATTTTTCCGGTTGAATGTGGTTTGTGTTGGCACATTAACACCATAGTTAATTTTACTTATTCCTGGTATTAACTCTTTATTTTTACAGATCTGGACTTTATTACAAAATGATTTTCTTACAGAAACACATGAACACGAAATGCAAAATCTTAGTAGTTAGAAACATCTATTTAATATTCCCTGTGAGATTTGACAATTATTGTTTATTGGGGTTTGTACCTTGTCTCATATAATGAACACTATGTGCGTTTGGATTAACATTTCATTACAAGTATATACAGCTACTTCAGAAAAAAGATAGGTTGTTGGTCACTGTAACTCTAGGTAAAGTACTAAGAGGGGTAAATACAGTAATTCTTCTTCATTTTGTAGTGCCTATCCGTTTCGGATGTTGGCGACCATCATGGCAATTTGCACTTTGCACACTGCTGCTCTAAAAATATTTGTGGTTGTTGTGTTGAACCACGTTCGTAGATTTTTCAGCCAGGAAATCCTTCGCCTTCCTGGTCCCCGTTTTCCTTCTACTTTTCCCTGCAAGATTAGTTGCAGCAGTCCATATCTTTCGCTGTTCCTCATGATGTGGCCGAGGTATTCGATTTTGGCTGTTTTTATTGTGGTTAACAGCTCTTTTTCTTTTTTCATTCTCAACAGAACACCCTCATTAGTAACGTGGTCAGTATACGATATCTTCAGGATGCGACGATAAAGCCACATTTCAAAAGCCTCAATTTTCTTGCAGGTGGCGTCTGTGAGAGTCCATGACTCAACTTCGTACAACAGTATAGGAAAGATGTAACATCGTAGTAACCTGATTTTTATGGGCATTGATAAATCGTGACATTTGAATAACTTAGCCATTTTTTGAAATGCAGATCTTGCTTTCTCTATTCTACATTTGATTTCTATGGAATGGTCCCAATTTTCATTGACGTTCGTACCAAGGTAGGTGTATGTTTTTACTCTTTCTATTTGTTGACCGTTTACACTGATTTGTCCAAATTGCTGTTCCTTCTTAGAGATCAGCATGCATTTTGTTTTCTTAGTGTTTAGTGAAAGTCCGTATCTCTGACTGACCTCTGTGATTCTGTTCATTAACTCCTGGAGGGTTTCAGAACTGTCAGCGAATACTAACGTGTCGTCCGCGTATCTAATGTTATTGATAGATTCTCCGTTGATTCGAATTCCGGCTTCAACATCAACCACTGCTTCTTGAAAGATTTCCTCAGAGTATATGTTAAACAGCAATGGTGATAGTATACATCCCTGACGGACAGGTAAATACAGTAATTGGTTGTTGAATATGGCCAGGATTCTTCTGCTAACAGAAATTTATGTTAGAGCGCGATGAGTCTCTGGTGGAGAATTCGAGAGTGCAGAGTTAGATTCCATATAGTTAATTAGAAGTAGACTTCTTCTCTTCTCATGGCGCCATCTCCTTTCGAAAGTTGGCGATCCAAATGGCAATTGTGGTTTTGGAAACTGCTGCGCGAAAGATTTCTGCGGATGAGTGGTCGAACCATCTCCTCAGGTCTTTCAGCCATGAGTTCTGGCGTCTTCCTACTGATCTTTTGTCCTCTACTTTTCCTTCCAGTATAACTTGAAGTAATTCATATTTTTCGCCTCTCAACATATGACCCAAGTATTGCATTTTCCTCTCTTTGATTATTCTTAGTAATTATTTTTGTTTACACATTAGACAAAGTACCTCAACATTAGTAACTCTTTGTACCCATGAAATTCTCAACATCCGTCTATATATATATATATATATATATATATATATATATATATATATATATATATATATATATATATATATATATATATATAGTAGTTTTGAGTTTCTTGAACCGTATTATATTTAATATAAAATTAATATTTCTTGGGTTAGGTTCAATAAAGATATGTTACATGTGGAACTAGATTTTATTTTCCATTGCAATTAATCAACGTTTCGGCAGGAAACCCTTGCCTTTGTCAAGATTCAAAACGTAAAACGTGACACAGACATTAACGAACTGAATGTTCGATATCAAGCTTAATATTCGATAATCATCTCATTGTGAGGAATTCGATCTTTTTGGTAATGCTACGAATGTTGATTTTAGCCAGTCCGTTGGTATTTTACCTGTGTCATATATCTTATTGAATAGTGCTGTTATTAAGTCTAGGCTTTTACTTTCGTTATCTGCAATTAGTTTTAGTATTTCGACATTGATATTGTCTGGACCGGTGGCTTTTCCATCTTTCTGAGATTTTACTGCGTGAATCACTTCTTCTTTGGTTATTTCTGGGCCTTTTTCATTTATTCGATTATCTGTGTATGGTGGAGAACAAGGTCTATCGTCATTAAAAAGAGTTTGTATGTATACTTTTCATCTCTTTAGTTTGTCTTCTGTACCCATAATTAATTCGGTATTTTCATTTTTTAATATTGTTGCTTGTCTCTTTTTGTGTCTACCTGTCGTTTCTTTTACTTCTTTGTGAATATTAAAGGTGTCGTATTTTTCTTGAAGTTGTTCGATTTCTAGGCATTTTGTTGACATCCAGTTTTCTTTCGCCTCATTGCACTTTTTTCTAACGATTTTATTGATTCGCTTGCATTCTATTGGGCTTGTTTTATGTTTTCGTCTTACGTCCATGAGGTCCATGATCTCTTGCGTTATCCATTCTTGTTTTTTGTTGTGTTTTATGTACCCTATGTCTTCTTCTTGTATTTTTGTTATTTTTGTTTTTAGAGCAGTCCATGTCACTTTTTTATTTCTTCCTCAAGCTTGATACTTATTTCTTTTTTCTGTTCAGGGTTTTTCAGTTGCGAGATGTCTATTTTTCTTGTCACTGTTTTCTTTTTGACTTTGAGAAATCTTTTTAATCTAAAATCCATTATAACTGGATTGTGATCGCTATGTATATCAGCTCCAGGGTATGTTTTCGTAGATTGTATGTACTTCTTAAAAGTGTTATTGACCAAAATGAAGTCAATTTGATTTCTAACAATTTTGTCTTTTCTGTTTGCAGTTGATTTCCATGTGTATAGCCTTCTAGGATGTTGTTTGAAGAAGGTATTGGCTATTAACAGATTGTTTTCTAAGCAGAATTGTACAAGTCTGTCTCCTCTATTATTTCTGATACCTAGACCGTGATACCTAGACCGTTCTCCTATGTGATCTCCTTCATCACCACGTCCAACTTTAGCGTTAAAGTCACCCATGATCATCGTTTTCTCACCTCTTTTTGTCAGTCGCAATATTTCATCTCTGTTGTTATAACATTTTTCGATTTCTTCGTCTGCTTTGTCACTTGTTGGAGCATAGACCTGAATAATATTTAGTTTTCTGTTAGTTGTTTGTAATTTCAACATTGCTACTCTATCATTTAGAGGGATGAAGTCTGTGACTGATTAAGCAATTTTCTTCGACACTAATATGGCAGTTCCATATCGATGTTCTTAGTCAGTTCCACCTGAATAATATATGTATCCATGTTTTGTTTTTTGTACTCCTGAACCAGGCAATCTTACTTCACTCATCCCCAAGTTATCCCCACTTCCAGTGTTATCATCTCGGCTTCAGTCTTTGCCAGTTTCCCAGACATAAATAAGCTCCGTACGTTCCAAGTGGCAACGCGTACTATTCTGTCGTATATTTGTATTCTCTGTCCACTTTCTTGGGTAGTTGATGGGGGGATTCTTCGCACTCTCTCCCCATTTAAGGGGTGTCCCGGATTGAGGACCATTTTCTTTTTCTCGTCTGCCATTTAGATTTGTGGATAAAATAATGGGGTGGTTTTCCAGTTGCCTTCCCCATCGCAGTACCACAACCATTTAAACTGTTCCAGGCATGCTTGTGGTAATCCAGTTTCAAGCCGGTCCAGAATCATTTCCTCTACGCCTTGAACTGGCACTGATGATCGCTGCTGCCCTTCACCAGGGAGGGATAGAAAGTAGGAAATTAGATTTTGGAAGGATAAAGGAATGGGACATGATTTCTCTCAGTATGGAATTGAGAGCAAAGCATGGCTCGCGTGGGCAGGGTCGCTTGTAGTACAATGGCTCAAATATATGTTAATGTTAGATCTTGGTGGAGTATAAGTTGCACCCAAGATGATATTTCTGCCACCAATAATAAGCTTGATAAAAAGGTGCTCTACAGTTAGAGTAACAGTAAGCCGATGCGCAACGAAACTCTGTTTGATGGCCACAAGCACACCTTCTCTTCTTGAATAGGGACTAGTGTTTGAATTATGGTCGACTGAAAATATTATGTAACCAAGCCTTCTAACTTCTGCAATAGAAATGTTTGTTCATTCAACCATGTTTCCATCAATCTTATAATTTAGAAACTTAGAACTAAGGATCATAAACATTCAACTTTTGTTCTAATGCCACTAGGATTATATAAGACAAATAATCGAGAAGTTAAAAAATTCAATATCCCGTTATAATCTGCTTTATAAATAATTATAGTAAGGTGTTCGACCAAGTTAGTTACTACTTATATTAAAAGAAGACAAGTTATTTTTGGGTAAAGTGTCAATTTAAATATGTATTCAAATTAAGAAAAATTCGTAAAATTAAAAAATAAAGTAGGTTTTTAAAGAAAACTTAATGTGATAGACGACTACAGTACATTCAACACACATACACCTCTAAACGAATAACAAAATTAGCAGAAAACCTTTGGTTGTAGTAAAAGGCACAGTAAACTGCACTGGTGTTCTCCATAACGTTTAACACTTTGCTAAATTTTAGGTATAAAATAAATATATTTGTCATTAACCCGATCTTCATAGTTTTGCATATTTTGTTACATTTTTTTTAGAAATAGTATTCTTACATATATGTTATTTAACATAAATTTCTTTCATCTACTTGTTTAATAATTTTTTTCTGAAACAAATACTATCGTGCTAAGGATAATAAGGATAAGGATACAAAGTACTACAATATCACTTTTAATTTTTGTTAAAAAATACTTCGGAGTAAACTAGAACATTTTGTCAATTTAAATAGTGGTGGCTAGATTTACCATATGTCTGTTAGAGTGTACCGTTTTTGATACGTCTGCGATTACGGGTTAAAGTTTTTTTTTCGTCTTTAGAGAGGGGGAGTCTCGAATCTTCAAAATACATCTCAGTCCAGGATGCGCCTGACTAACCTTAGTGCTGGATTCGTTCTTCGTATGACCGGCGATATTTCCCTAGGTACTTTAAAATGCCCTCTTGTCGCCGAGTCTACGCTGAACGCCTACCTGCTAAACCAGACCCTCCTCTGTCATCCAGCGATCCGGAAGCGGAATGGTCGCTATAAGGCCGGCATCACTTCCGAAGCACTACCTTTATTCATTCATTCTCCATTCATACATATCCATAGTCTATTCATCAGCAAGGAGGCTCCCTGTCTTGTTCCAGTTAGCGCGTAGAAGGCCTTCATCGCTCCCAGTTCGGCATCATTCCCAGACGGGCATTTCCTCCTTTCCCACAGTCTGACACACGCATTCTAACTCATATAGTCTGACCCAATTTCCTAGCTTCAACTTTCAGCATCTTTCACTCTTATCTTTGCCGTTGGACAAGCTGTCTTTCTTCCTCTTCCTTTATCTTGGTCACTGCTCGGATATAGCTGTGTATGTTAGTCCAACATGATTTATTTTGAATCATTCTCTCAATCATTTCTCTCACTGTAACAAAATTCACACCTGTCTTTCTCTCTGCATTCTGTTCCTTTCCACTATCCATCTGCTGTAATCTAACATCGTATGTATCACAGTGTCAGAGTATATACAGTATAGGCATTCATCTATGTCAGCCTTTCCGCTCCTAGAGAGGTAGGCCCTAAAACACCCGTGTCCTGTGAGCACCTGCGTCAGAAAATAATCCAGTCACCTTTGGCCACAGTCCACCCAATCTTTTATGTTCGGGATTAGCATTTTCGTACACTGTGCCACAACTTCCGTGTTGTTCCATTCTTCTTGTTATCTTTCAATTGACCTTTCTCTTTGCTGTCTGCTCTCGGCCACAGTAAGGTTTGGGCCTCTTCCCTCATAGAGCTCTTTTCTTTCCACCGCCAAAACATGGAACGGAAGACATCCAGTGATGGTCCACAGAGCTGCCGCAGACACAGTCCTGTAAGCGCATGCCACTCGCAACAGACTTGTTCTGTCCACTTGTGTCATGAGCCTCCTATAGGCCGTTATCTCTACCTCCTCGCTCCAGACTGGTGCCGCGTAGAGGACGATCGGCTGTACAACACCGTGTAACACCCTCCTCCTTTCGGATTTGGTTCTTCCAATGTTGGGCATCAACCTCCCCAACGCAGCAGCACTATTTGCAGCCTTCCGAATCACCTCCCGCACGTGCTCCCTCCATTTTCCATTCTGATGCACTGTCATTCCTAGGTCCTTTACTTGTTTCTTGGGTATTAGACGTGCTCCCGCACATTGCAATTCAATACTTAGCCTGTTACTTGCCACCTTCAGAATGATGGCTTTGGTTTTCTCTGCCGCAAGTTTCAGTATGTGCTGCGTCATCTACTTCTTTACGACGCGACCTGCGCTCCGAACCCGGTATTTGAGATCGGCTCATCCAGAGCCACTACCAGTACAGCGAGGTCATCTGCGCTCATTTTATACAAATTAACTAATAATAATTGATAATTCAGGAAAAATTTTTCTAAAAAAGTAAGTACTTAAAAAGATTATGGAGAACTCCAGTGCAGTTTACCGTGCCTTTTAATACAACCAAACGTTTTCTGCAAATGCCATTAGTCGTTTGGAGGTGTAAGTTGCACGAATGTACATTTTTGAGGGCATATTTAAATTCTACCCATCAAAAAATAAAAATTAATGGAAATAATATACGAGACAAAACGTTTTCCAATGTTATTAGAGTGTGACTACAGATGCGTTTCTTTAAAATGCTCTATACAGTAATATCCTTAACATGTTAGAGACGCACTTAAATTATGAATTTAAAAATGATAACATATAGGGTATTTAGTACTAGTAACAAGGCTTTAGAAAACTCCAAACTAGCTGGAATCCTGGAGTGAACAGAATTAAATGTTACAGAGCTGTAAAATACATCTCCAAAGGAGTTTTCTGTTAGCTTATACTGACTTATAATTTCTTGGTTAAATTTAGAAACAATACTTATCTCTTCATCTGTCATCACACTGGGTACTTTTTATTGCAAATTGCAAATGTTTTGTAAACAGATATAGGTATTCCTTTTCATCATGTACCATAATTTGCTTAATGACAGACGCTTACAAATCTCTTTGCTGATTATTCGTAAAAATAAAATCCGTTAATGACTTAAAGCAGTTAAAGAAAAGAGGTAGGCAACTCTCGGCTGGCACTTATTTAAATAAACAGTACACGATCATGTTGTTGGCCGTATTCTTGTTTATTTTGAAGTGTTATGGTGGGTAATTTGGTAAATTATGCCCCTGGAGGCTGAATTTGTTACTAAACTATGTATTAGCGGTGGATCGACCGACCGGCTAATTCCTATCATTAGCTTTAAGGTTCGATTCGTGATGTTTGAATATGCTGACGTAGATGGGCTCAACTTTGAAGTAGAAGATGGAGAACGGTGTTAACAATTCGATTTTTTACACTGCTTTGTTGAAATTGCAATCTAGTGTTTTTCATTAATGCTATATACGAGCTGTCCTAATAAATGTATCAAATAAATATACAATTATGATACAAACACATTTTTATATCAATTTACCTTTTTCAAAACTCTACTATTTTGACGATAAGCAATTTAGCTGAAAAAATATTTAAATGTTTTCAAAAACATAATTTCTTGGCACTTAATAGTGAGTCCTTTATACCAAGCCTTGTCGTTTCATTAAACTGCACCAAGTTCTGTGGTCTAAATATAAGCCAACAACTTGTTAATAGGGAATATAAACATTTTCAAACAGGTTTGTAAAAATGGACTCACATGTGAAACAAATTCTTTATTTAAACATTGTTTCTACTCAATACTTGTTTAGCCGGTGTATACCTGCATCATGTCACTCAATATTCTCACAGGATAAGTCATAGTAATTTTTTATTTCTATCTTGGGTCATCCTAATATCAACCCACTTTACCGACATGTTCTGTCTAAATATCCCACCAGGTCTTTGGTCTTTCTTCTACTCTTCCCAGGATACCGCAGATCAGCAATTCTTTGTATTGGGTGTTTATCTTCTCGACGTTGAATATGACCAAACCATCTTAATCTACGTTCTTTTTTTTGACATCAATTAATACCATCACTTAATGGTGACAATTCCATGTACTCGGAAACAAACAAACCACCACAACTTGTGATGTATTCGCAATTACCCAATAATATATATTTCCTAACGAATAACCGGGAAGAAGAGGAATTCGCAGAGGAATTGGTAGAAAGCAGGCCTCTTGGTTGAAGAATATCAGGGAGTGGACAGTAATAAGGAAAGCCGAGCAAGCTCTTTAGAATAGCTCGAGACAGAGACAGTTTCGCCATGTTAATTGCCAACGTCAAGGGGACTTGATAGGGCACGTTAAGAAGAAGAACGAATAACCCAAATAATTTGGTATGGCGCATTACTTATTTAGTTTCCAATAATCTGCACGGATGATCAAGATAAAAGTGAAACTACTCTTAACAATGAGTTCTCTGCATATATGTGTGGCCAACTTGCTAGCGGTCTACACAGCTTAAACAGGAACAGAAGACGAGCCAAATATGGACTTCTCTCCGACAATGGAGAACCGTCGCAACATGAAACCAAATACGTTCCATTAGTGACTCCTAAACAGGCCCAATAGCTATGCAACTATTTCTACATAGTTGTATAGACATTTAACATATTTCCTCATTAGGCATTAATCCTTTTAGAACATAAACTTTCTTCAGAATTCTCAAGTGTGTAACTAAGTAATTTGGTATAATTCTTTTTGTTTGGTGTATTTTTAGTACATTAGTTTCTTTCTCCCCGATCTCACAAGATTGCAAAGATTTAATAATGCCTTTAGAATATGCTTTAAAGAATACTGGCATTACTCTTGTGATTCCTAAATAAGCCTGTAGGTACACTTTTATTAGGATAATAATGTGCCAGAACTTGATTTGCCTCAATTAACTCCTTACTTAAGGAAAAAGCAGCTTTATATTCTGCATTAAAATTAAATTTTACATTCTTTTCCAATTATTTATATAACGGTTTTAAGCAGCCTGATAACATAGGGATAAATTTACTATAGTAATTAATTAATCCTAAGTAAGATCGGAGTTGTGTTATAGCTTTCGGTTCAGGTGCCTCTTTAATAGCTCTTAATTTATCACTAGTAGGATGAATACCATCTTTGTCTATACGGTGACGAAGATATTCAACCTGATCTTAAAAAAAATAAACATTTCAGAGCAATTACCTTGGTAATATAACTACTAAATCTGTTAAAACTATTTCCAGTAATCTACTTACATATTCTATTGAAGTACCCGAAATAAGGATATCATCTAAATAGCAATGAACATTTGATATACCTGCTAAGATCTGATCCATTACCGATTAAAAAATTGCTGATGCACTTGCTATACCATATGTTAACCTAGTAAACCTAAATAAGCCAATATGTGTATTTATAGTTAAATATTTTTGAAAGTTCCCATTTATTTGAAAGTTGTTGATAGGCACCTCAAATCTATACAACAAAATATTTTACCTCCGGCTAAACTTGCAAAAAGATCCTCAGGTAGTGGTAACGGGTATTGCTCTACACTTAAAACTTTATTTACGGTAAAGGTACGATTCCGAACGCGACCGCAAACTGCAAACTACAAACCGCAGACCGCAGGCTGCAGCGACAGACCTACTGGTTCATATGGTTTCTTATGAGCTGTATGTCGAGTAGAGCGGCACTGTCGCCACCGCAAGCAGAACGTTGCCACCGCAGACCGCAGGACTGCACCAGAACCAGTAGTGTCGCCGACAGCATAGTGACAACACGTATTTTGCTGTTTCTGAATATATCTTCGTTATCCATTGGATGCTTTTTAATGAGTATTGAATAACTTCCTTTAAATTGTCTATTTTTAAATATAGATATAACCTAGTTGGTTTTCTTTTTCTTGTATAATGCAAAAGTAAAAGATCGTCTTCATCTTCTTCTTCCATCAAAAGATATAACATTAATTCATCGTTGTTCATTGCGTCTGACATCCTACTTATACGACTTTTAGTATTATACTATTATAAATTCCCATCGTGCAATGCTGTCGCTGTTTTGTAGATGCAGTGCAGTTCTGCTCGGCCGCAAACCGCAGACTGCAGCGACAGTGTCGTCTGCGGTCAGACCAATTCCGAGCAGAACTACACTGCATCTACAAAACAGCGACAACATTATTACACGATGGGAATTTATAATAGTATAATATTAAAAGTCGTATAAGTAGGATGTCAGACGCAATGAACAACGATGAATTAATGTTACATCTTTTGATGGAAGAAGAAGATGACGACGATCTTTTACTTTTGGATCATAAAAGAAAAAGGAAACCGACTAGGTCTCTATTTAAAAATAGACAATTTGAAGGAAGTTATTCAATACTCATTAAAAATCATCTAATGGCTAACGAAGATATATTCAGAAACAGCAAAAATACGTGTTGTCACTCTGCGGTCGGCGACACTACTGGTTCTGGTGCAGTCCTGCGGTTTGCGGTGGCGACGTTCTGCTTGCGGTGGCGACAGTGCCGCTCTACTCGACATACAGCTCATAAGAAACCATATGAACCAGTAGGTCTGTCGCTGCGGTCTGCGGTCTGCGGTTTGCAGTTTGCAGTTTGCGGTCGTGTTCGGAATCGTACCTTAACTTGAAAATCAGTGCAAATTCTAATACCCTCAGTGTTTCTCTTAGCTACAACTACAATAAGTGAAGCCCATTCACTATGTTTGACAGGTTTTAAAATACCGACTTGAACCATCTGATCTAATTTTCTTTCAACTAATGGCTTGATAGCATATGGCATTGAGTATGCCTTTTTAAAAATAGGAATCACATTATCTTTAACATTAAATTTTACTTCAAAATGTTTGATTTAACTACACATATTGCCATCAAATAATAATTTATATTTATTTTTAATAGACTCCATTAAATATTCTCGTTCATTTACATGACTGATTTGCCCATCTATACAAAATATAGCTTTCCTATCAGAAAACAAGATATTGAGCCAATTCCTTCCAAGCAGTGGCGTGAATTCCTTACCTGACTCTATAACTGCCAATGGCAACTCACATGTTTTACTCCCATAATGTACATTCACCTACAGCTTTAATAGGTTGACCTGAAACAGCAGTAAGTTTGTAATTTACAGGTGCTAAAGCTAGATTTAGTACATCTTTAAATTTGGATACAAACATTACTGTTCTACAGACACCAGTATCTAATTCAAAGGTTAAATTATTATTGTTTATCTTTAGGGTTACATGTTTAAAAGAGTTTACAAGACCTGGAAAGACTCATGAGCAAAATAGTCATGTGTAGTAGGGAGTACGGACTCTCTCTTAATGTCAAAAAGACGAAGTTTATGAAAATTTGTAAAAACAACTATAATACTAACGAAATCTTGATAGTAGAGGGCCAGCAGATCGAAAGAGTAAAAAAGTACACTTACCTAGGAACACTTATAACACAAAATAATGACTACACGGCAGAAATCAAAGTCAGAATCGAAAAAGCGCGTTCTAATTTTATAAAAATGAAAAAGGTCCTATGTGGCAAAGATCTAACATTAGCTCTTAAAGTACGCCTAACAAAATGTTACGTATGCAGTGTACTATATTATGGAGTGGAATCATGGACGTTAAATCTAGATACCATGAGACGACTTAACGCCTTTGAAATGTGGACCTATAGAAGAATTATGAGGGTTTCCTGGGTAGATAGAGTTACAAACAATGAAATACTGAGAAGAATAGGCAAAGAGAAGGAAATTGAACTTACAATTAAAGAAAGAAAGCTACAGTATCTCGGACATGTGATGCGGGGCGATAAGTATGGCATCCTGCGACTCATAATGCAAGGAAAAATAGATGGCAGAAGAAGCATCGGAAGAAGACGAATTTCATGGCTGAAGAACCTGAGAGAATGGTTTGGATGCAGCTCAAAAACAACTATTTAGAGCTACTGCCTCAAAAATTAAGATAGCCATGATGATTTCCAACCTCCGTAGCGGAGATGGCACCTGAAGAAGAAGAAGAAGGGTTACATGATATGCAGAATTTGATACATCACTCACTGTATGAAGATTAAATATGTCATTATTTACCTCATCACTCTCAATGTTATACTCTTTTTCTTGTACTATATTTATAGGTTGTGGTCGAATATCTGGACATAAATTCTTGACAGGACCCAATTTTGTACAATTAAAACATCTCCATTTTTCAGCTGGACATTTACCTCTATGACGACTTCTGCAATTTTTACAACTTAAATCTGCACTGAGAGTTGATCCAAACTTTGGATTTATATGCTTGCCTCTGTTTATTACATTTATATTACCTCCCTCGGATAACAACTTAACTTGTTTCTGTGCTATTTCTGAGGCCAAAGCTAACTGACAAGCATTCTGAAATGTTAAATCTACCTCACCCAACAACTCTTTTGTGATCCTTCGTCTCTAGTCCCACAAACAAACTTATCCCTTAGAACCTCTTCTAGAAACTGTCTAAAATTACAAGAATTTGCCAACTTCCTTAGCACTACACTGTAATCAGAGACAGATTGATCAGCTTTTTGTTCACGCCGATTGAAAACAAAATGTTCGTAGATTAAGGTAGAGAAAAATGTTTAATTAATTTTCCTTTCACTTCTTGGAACGTAAATTCTGTTGGTTTCTTCGGGGTCACTAAGTTGTTTAACACCTGAAAAAGACTCATACCTCCTAGTACGATTAACATTGAAACCTTCATATTTTCTTCAACCTTATTAACAGTGAACAAATGTTCTAATCTTTCCACGTAGGATTCAAATTCTTCTGGAACACCGGTAAGAGCTTTAATATTTCCTATCAACGCCATGTTGATAGGTCATGTTGCCAGAAAAAGAGTTGAGAAAATATCAAATAGATATCTGCGCCCTACTGGAAACAAAGAGGAAAGGTAAAGGACAGACGCGGCTTGGAGAATATTTACTAATATATAGTGGGGTTCCGAAACAAGAAAGAGCAAAGGAAGGTGTAGCAATAATGATCAAAACAAAATATAAAGATCAAATTAAAGAGTGCCAGTACATATCTTAGAGAATACTTTTAGTAAAAATTAGGGCAAACAGCAAAAATATTAACATAATAGGGATACATGAACCAGAAGACTGCAAACCTGACAGCGATAAAGAAGAATTCTATGATGAGCTACAAATATTAGTGGAAAGAGAAGTGAAGCAAAATGAATAACTTATATTATTGGCAGATTTCAATGCCAGAATAGGAGACAAAGTAATACCAGGAATAAAACAAAGGTTTAACGAAAGAGTTATCAATGAAAACGGAAAGAAAATGGTGAAATTCTGCACATCAAACGAACTGAGAATAACCAACACATTTTTTTATCATAAAATTCAACACAAAGACACGTTTGAAAATACAGGAGGACATAGATTAATGATAGATTATGTGGTCACAATCAGAAATATTCATTATAAACAGATAGTGGATGTGAGAAGGTCAACCAATGTGGGAAGCGATCACTATTTTAGTACTTGGTAAAATTATATTCAATGAAAGATGGAAAGAGAAGCTTAAACAAACCAATACAGAGAAAATAATAAAAGTAGAAAATTTAAGGGATGACTTCATAAAATCATTATATCAAAAAAGGCTAGAACAGAAAATCCACATGGAGAATATCGAAAATGAAAGCAATGTAGAGACTAGCTGAAGAAAACTTAAGAAAAATATTCTGGATGCTGCCTGAAAAGTGGTCAACGAAAACACCATTGTTTACACTAGAGGATAAACAAAAATGTCATCAAAAAAGAAAGCTTTTCTAAAATATAAGTCAGAAAAAACGGATGAATCATATGAAGAATATAAAAGAATAAGAACTGAAATTCATCAATTGGTAAGAAAAATAAAAATATACTACTGGGAAAGATTCACAAAAGGACTAGAGATGGATTTTTATGGACAACAAAAACAAGTATGGCGCTTCATAAGACAACAAAGAAGCGAAATGAAAGAACTAGTTGAAATAGAACACATACAAGAGGACACATGGGTGGTCTTTTTGACAGAAATATTTAAAAAACAAAAAGAAGAACCTTTACCAGAAACGCCAATAACTGAGGAAAAGACCGAAATCTCCCAAAACGATGTGAAAGAAGGAATAAACAAATTAATAAACAGGAAGTCACCAGGTGATAATCAAATACCAAACGAACTCTAAAAATATGGAGGTGATTACCTTGTACAACAACTGCAACTTCTTATTAATAAAATAATTACCACGAACATAATACCAGATGAATGGAGGAGAGCGATCATGGTGATGTTCTTCAAAAAAGGAGATAAGAAAGACCCCAATAATTATCAAGCAATAAATCTTTTAAACACAACACTAAAATTGACAACAAGAATAATAGCGACAAAAATAAACGAACGAATATCTCTGCAAGATTAACAGCAATGATTTCGGACAGGAAGATCATGCACGGATGCAGTTTTTGTAATAAGACAAATAAAAGAAAAGTCGCTGGAATACAATAAACCAGCACATATGTGTCTGATAATAAGGCCCGTTTTCATGCTACGTCTTATTGTACGTTTTGTTGGATAGGACAAATCCTATACAATCAAACGTGGCATGTAAACAGCAAAACGTACGTCTTCTCGGAAGGAAAAACGTAGTGTGTATACACTGGACAAAACGTACATTTTGTCGTACGTTTTATATGACCCACAAAACGTACAATAAGATGTAGTGTGAAAACGGGCCTATAGATTTGAAGAAAGCGTTTGATAGAGTGAGAATTCGGGACTCGATACAGTCCATCATCAGGTTTAAAATCGCTAGGTTAAAATGCCTGAGCCACCAAAAATACATGGGTAAAAACCCTTTAAATTACATATAGTTGTAAAAGACATTTGTATTGTTGTATTTTTGGTGGCTCAGGCATTTTAACCTAGCGATTTTAAACCTGATGATGGACTTTTTAGTCCGAAAACGTTTGTTTTTTTTATGTAGCCCTTTTAAGGGTTTTTAAATAAATATACCCACTTACGAAGACTAACCTCTTTTTTGTGATACGTGGTATACAGCCAGCTACAGGAATTGTTTTCCTTGTGGATTTCATTGAGAATATATATATATATATATATATATATATATATATATATATATAAAGATAACATAGCTATGGTAAGATGTAAAGGAAAACTATCTTCTTCTTCTTCTGGTAGCACTACAACCCGGGGTGGGTCTTGGCTGACTGCACAACCTGCTTCCATCTCGAACCTTTAAGTCAGTGGGTAGCCCCACTGTTCTCAAATCTGATCATATATTATCTCTACATCGCATTCGTGGACGTCCTAAGGGCCTTCTCCCTGTCGGAACTTCTTCCCAGATTAACTTGGTAAGGCGGTTATTAGGGAGCCTATGAACATGGCCAGCCCATCTTAGACGTTGGGATTTAATCTCTTGTACTACGTCGCTAGCACAATACATTTGTTTGACCTTGGCATTTGTTCTCATTCGGTATTGGTTAGTATTCGGATCGTGATAGGGACCGAAGATCTTTCTGAGGATTTTTCTCTCAAAGTATCTGAGGTTACTTTCCATTGCTTTTGTCAGCGTCCACGTCTCACACCCATACATGAGCACCGGTCTAATTACTGTTTTATATATCCTTATTTTTGATGTTCGTGTTAGGCTCTTGGATTTAATAGTGTTGTGGAGTCTATACATACATCTGTTTGCTGCCTGAATTCTCCCTTTTATCTCTTCCGTGATATCGTTATCTGTGGTGATAGTCGCTCCGAGATATTTAAAACTCTCCACTCTTTCAAAGTTATAGGGGTCTATTGTTACATTAATATTTAATCTGATAATGGATGAAATCATAAAGAAAGTTTAAAAAAGAAGAGGATATAGAATGGGAGAAAAGGAAATAAGGATAATATGCTACGTCGACGCCATAATAACAGAATAAAATGAAAATGACCTACAAACATTAATTAAAGAATTCGAAGATATGGCGCTCATATACAACATGGTTATCTCAACAGAAAAAACAAAAACGATAGTGATATCAGCGGAACCGAGACGATGTAAATTAGTCGTAAATAACAAAATACTAGAACAAGTGATGGAAACTGAATACTTGGGAATAAAACTGTCAAGCTACGGAAAAGTGGAAGAAGAAGTACAACAACAAGTGAACATGGCAAACAGAGCAGCAGGATGTCTCAACAACACAATCTGGAGAAACAAATACCTCACAACGGAAACGAAAACCAGGATATATAAATCAACAATAAGACCGATGATGACGTACACAGCGGAAACAAGAGCAGATATGGCGAAAACACAAAGACTGCTGGAAACAACAGAAATAAAATCTTACGAAAAATAACAAACCAAACTCTAAGAGACAGAGTAAGAAGTGAAGAAATACGAGCGAGATGTGGTATAGAGGAAATAAACGAGTGGACCAAAAGAAGAAAAGTGGAATGGAATCAACACATCGAAAGAATGACAGAAAATAGAATAGTACGAATAGCAAGAAACAAATCGCCAAATGGAAGAAGATCATTGGGACGACCGAGGAAAAGATGGTCAATCAACGTCAATTGGGGCTAAAAACCGAAGTAAAACAGACATTAAGCCTATTTATAAAGTAAGAAGAAGAAGAACGCCATGTTGCTGGCTACAATAACTAATATAAACTACCTCTCTGTATAAACCTGTAAAATTATCCTAAATAGGAAGTTCGCTTTTTTTCTCGTCGCCAAAATGTTAAGTTTGAGCCCGTGATACAAATACTAAATTGTACTTTAATTACTTTATTATGAAATATCGAATACAGAGATGAGAAATAAGCTCTTCGCTTCCTTTGGTTACCTGTCATCCGTCGCCGTTGACAGCCCAACGCAAAGTTGCCAAGCAACACAGAAACTTACAATTAAATGCACATCAACTTTATAAAAAATTAGCATTTTTTACAAAGATCACAATTTGTGATATTGGGGAACAATTTGGTTTAACAATAAACATAAAGAAAACAAAAAACATGGTTATCAGTAAGAGGGCCATAGTCATTACAAGGATCCAGATAAAAAATGAAGATATGGAGCAAGTGGACAAAATGAAATAGGAGTCTGGATTGTGGAAGATCTGAATTGAAATCAGAAATTCGCTCCAGAATTAAGCAATCAAGAGCAACCTTTTTAAAGATGAGGAAATTTTTGAGTAACCAAAGACTCAATCTAAAGAAACACTAAAAGTAGAAAGTAAAATCCGGATACAAAAAGAATTAACGGAAACAATAGATGTGAAGAAGGGACTACGCCAGGGAGACGCTCTATCATGCATATTATTCAACATCATACTTGAAAAAATAATAAGAGACACAACAGTTAATACCCGACGAACAATAATTAATAAAAGCGTGCAAGTACTAGCATTTGCAGATGATGTTGACATAATCGCAAGATCAAGAAGAGAAATGATAGAGGCATTCACTCAAATAGAACGAGCTGCAAAAAATAGTGGTCTTAAAATCAATCAGACAAAAACAAAATATATGCCTGCAAATAAAAACGCACAAATAAGGCAGCTGCCACATTTAACAATAGGAGAATACAACATTGAGGCGGTAAAAAACTTTACATACTTAGGATCCCTAGTTACGTCTGATAACAATGTTGCAGAGGAAGTGAAGAGGAGAATATTTATTGCCAATAAATGTTACCATGGCTTAATTAGGCAACTAAGATCAGATAACGTCTCCAGAAAAACAAAATGCCAAATATACAAAACCCCTTATAAGACCGGTACTCACATACGGTTCAGAAACCTGGACACTCTCTAAAAGGGAGGAAACGTTATTAGCCACCTTTGAAAGAAAAATCTTGCGACACATATATAAGGGCACAAAAGAAAACGGGATTTGGCGGAGAAGGTATAACTTTGAACTATACAACATATACCAGGATCCGGATATCATAACATTCATTAAAATAGGAAGGCTACGTTGGATTGGACATGTGGAAAGAATGGAGGAAGGCGAAATACCAAACAAAATATTCAAACAAGTGCCAGTAGGAAAAAGAACAAGAGGAAGACCGAAGCTGAGATACGTAGAACAAATAGAAAATGATATAACAACATTAAAAATTAAAAACTGGAATAAAAAAGCACGAAACAGGTCAGAATGGAGAAGAGTCCTTGAACAGGCCAAGACCCAAAAAGGGTTGTCGAGCCAGTGATGATGATGATGAAAGACTCAATCTGCAAATCCGATATCGGATGGTAAAATGTTATATCCACTCTATCCTTCTTTATGGTGTTGAAGCCTGGACTGTTAATGTTGACTTAATGAGAAAACTGGAAGCTTCTGAGATGTGGCTTTTTAGGAGAATTTTGAAGATACCATGGACCGATCATATTACGAACGAAATGGTGTTTCACAGAATGGGAAGAGACAGAGAACTTTTGACCACCAATAAAAGGCGAAAGACAGCATATTTGGAGCACATACTTAGAAATTACAAGTACGAGTTGTTGCAGCTGATTATGAAGAGTAAAATCAAAGGAACTCACATCAAACATCAACATTTGTAAATGTTTAATCTTGTTGACCCTTTTTACTCTACATTTTATGAAGATGTAGGCTAATAGAATTTATAGTCATCTTGTAAATTATAGTAACCTCCTATAATTTTCCAAGTTTCTTTTATAATAAAATATTTCAATATAGAGATTATTGAGTAGACTTCAATTAAAATTATGTTACGCTAATAGAAGCACTCGCAGCTCATTTATAATAACAGTAGTGTTGTTAATTTATCATCGCGAGTTTTACAACAAATCTCTTAAACGATTTAAAACCAACAGAGTCGAGTAGACAATTACTCTACCTTCTAACCTGAAAAAGATGATGTATAAATTCGATATAAATCTTCCCAAATTGAAGTTACTGGTTTAGACCAGTTCGTTTGCATACGAAAAATATAAATTGTGACTAAATGGCTTAATAAATTATGTTATTGGTATATTATGTTTAAAAGCAAGTAGTAACAAAATAAATAAATATACATCTTAGAAATATAAAGCTATTACATATTATCTTTTCCAGGCCTTAAAGGCAACATAATTATAATCGACACTTGAGAGCTATGTAGCACTTGGAAAAACTACAAAGACTTATTTAATGATAACCTTGACCCATCTAATGATAAAAACAACAGTCAAAGTACAAGCAAAATTTTTACAAGAATGCCAATACCTGAATCAGAAGTAGAATATGGTATTCCTCCTCCTCAGTCCTAATCCCTTTTGAGATGTGGTGACACCATCAGGCCTTTACAGTTTTTTCACGATTTCCCTCCATCCTTCTCTGTCCTAAGCTAGTTGTTCCGCTTCAGGTAACCGTTGTTTAATTAATATTTTTGTTTGATCTACCCAGCGGCTTGGAGATCTTCCTATAGTTCTTTTTCCTTTAACTCTACCCTAGACTATCAGTTTTTCCATCGTGCCTGTTCTTCTAGCAATGTGTTCAAAATACTGCAAATATCTCTGTTATATTTGTTTAAGCAATCTATCCTTTACTGTAAGTTGTTCTAATATCTATATGTTAGTGCTTTCTTTATTTTCCACGCTTCGTATGCATATGTGGCTATGGGAAAAATGAGCGCCCTTACCAGCCTTAGTTTTGTGTGTATTGTTATGCTAGAATTATTCCAATTTGCTACCAGTCTCATCATAGCTGTTCTAGAATATGCTATTACACATCCTAAAAATGGCAACACCTAACCACAAAAACATATATATGCTGAAGTCCTGAAGCTGATAAGAAAATCTTCTGTGAACTTTTTAACAAAATTGCCTAAGAAGTCAAATATCAAGAGTTTTGAAGAACATGGTCTTATTAGTCTTATCAGTTCTTAAAATTATTCATCAAAAAATATATAAAAGATGTAGAGGTTAGTGAAGAATCATACTTTCGTTTTAAAGATGGGTTAGGTTCCAGAGATGCACTATTTTTTATGAAACTCCTGGTATAAAATTTCTAACATCAGAGAAAAAATGTATTAATTTATTGAATACAATCAAAAGGCTTTCGATTATATTTATTGTATAGGTGTCGACGAAAACAACATTTATATCATAAAATCTCTCTATTAGAATCAGGTTATCGAACTTCAAATCAATAACTCATTATCCACGGAGCATGTACAAGGGAAAGGTGTTAGACAGGCATCAATGCTTTTTAACATATTTAGCGCGTTTTGTTGAGCTTGTGCCTCCCCCAGAAACCGTAAGGCTGACCGGTTTTCCGGTGTGGGATTCTGAGCTGCTAGCTCTACCCACCTGGGGTATGGTCTCATTTTGTTTTAAGTTTAACATGTTGTGTTTTGGGGGGTATATTGTTATTAAAACATCACGCTTGTCAGACGGGTTGGTGAGTGTTCGCAGTATCACAGTCAGTTAAATCAGTATTTGATGTTTGCATGCGACTTTATGGTACCGCATCGGAAAGACAAAGAGTGCATTCTTGACTATGAGTTCTGTGTTCAAGAGCCATGACCTCACTCTAGAAATAAAAATAAGGCTCCTTAAATGTTATGTGTACCCAGTGCTTCTGTACGGAGTAGAAACGTGGACATTAAAGGCGGAAACTCTATCAAAACTTCAGGCTTTTGAACTATGGTCATACAGAAGGATCTTGAAGATACCATGGACAGACAAAGTGACCAATGAAGAAGTACTGCGGAGAATGAACACAACTGCGGATTTGGTCAACATCGTGAAGAGTCGTAAGCTGCAGTATTTGGGCCATATAATGAGAAATCAAGGCAGATACGAGCTACTTCAATGCATTTTACAAGGTAAAATTGAAGGAAAAAGGGCCCCAGAACGAAGAAGAATATCCTGGCTTGCTAACCTAAGAGCATGGTATAGAAAGACCTCAACACAGCTATTTCGTATAGCAACCAACCAAGCCACCATAGCCAGAATGATCGCCAACGTTCGGAACGGACAGGCACCCTAAGAAGAAGAAGAAGAAGAAGACCTGTCAGGAATTATATTTCTAAGCCACGGGCTACTAATGACACAGCTACTGCCCTGTGTCATGTCTTAAGTTGATCTGCGGGTACTTATTTGGCGAAGCCCTATTCATACCTGTCCTGCATATCTACAGAAACGTTTCCTATCAGCCATTGGAACGCGCCGTGTCAGGGTTGAGGAGTTCCCTACCCAGTCTGTCTTGCACAAAATACTGAAGGACCCCTATTCAGTTCAGCGTACCTCCTCTACACAAGCTGAGACCGGCATAGTTAGCACATACACTGAAAAAATATTTTCAAATTGCAAATACTCAGCATGGAATTAAAGTATAATACATGAGGTCACAATTAACAATCTTCGTTATGGCGTTAAGACAACTATTTTAGGAGATAAATGACAAAATCTATAAGCACTGGTTACAAGTATTAATCATACAGAAAAGAAATACGGCTTGAAGAGTAACACCCAAAAGACTAAATTCATGATCACCAGAAGGCAACATACGAGCAAGCAGACCTTGTCATAAATGATCAACAAATTGAAAGAGTTGAGAAATTGAAGTATCTTGGATCCTCTCTATCAATCAAGTGAGATTGTAACGAGGATTTTATAATAAGAGTTGGTACCGCTATTGCAGCTTTTGTTAAGTTCAAGAAATACTTCCCTTCTTCTGTCAGTGGTGTCCATAAATTTTAGACTTCCTGTGGTTAAATGTTATGTGTGGACAATGTTAGTGTATGGTGTAGATGTAGATGGTCAATAAAAGTACAGTACTTGGCCAAATTATTAGACCAAGCAAGGAAAAATTTACTATATGAAGTTATTTCTCTCATGATTATGAATATATTTGAAAAAAATACTGTTTTTTAAAGTAAACTATAAAAAAACGTTTATTTATTAAAAAAGTATAATTTCTACAAATTAGGGATAAATTTATTGTTTTCCATGTCCCCTTTGGCTGCTAAAAGAGCTTGAAGATGTCGAGGCATGCTTTCGATACAGGCTTGAATAGTTTCCTGGAGAGGAGGATTATGATTCCACTCATATATGAGCGTTTTAAGTAACTCCCTTTTATTAGTAATGTTTTTTTTTTCAATCTTTCTTTTCAGTAGTTCCCACTCATTCTAATAGCGTTCATATCAGCTGCCTGGCCAGTCAAGAACTTTAATTTTTTTGTTTTAATGTAAGTTTGTAAGTTGAAATACTCTTTGCCTTGTGGCAAGGAGCACCATCTTGCATAAATATGGGTTCCTATTTGCCAGGAAACCGTTCCTGCAGCTGTGGTAAAAGTCTCGTCTCGAGTACTTTCCGGTACTGGCCTTGTCTCATCGTATTTTTACCACGAAGAGATGGCCTGTACCTTTGCCGGATACCACAGACCAGAATATGCGTGACGTTGGGTGTTTGATGGTGGGCACAATGCAGTCTTGTGGGCTTGTATTTCTCGTTGAGACGTCGACGACGACGATTTTAATATTGGTATTCAAGCAAAACAACACAAATATACTGTTTTCCAGTCTTCCACTGTCCAGTTTTTGTATTTTTGTGCCCATTTGAAATATTTCTTTATCATAGCCGGTCTAATCCTTGGCTTTTGAGCTAGTGTCCTAGCTACCAGTTTGTTTTCGATAAGTCTCCGACGAACTGTTCTTTCTAAAATACAAATTCCTTCATCTGTTATCTTTTGGGTAAGCATTCGTAGTGGTTTCTTTCTGTTTACTAGGCAAACATCTTTTATTTTGCGATCAGTCCTAAGAGTAGTCACAAGATGTCTTCCGCTGTAACCCTTTCGCTTTGGATCCAAACTGACTCCAGACGCAATTTTTTGTTTTATATTGCTTAGAGAACTTCTTGATACTCCTACCATTGCTGCTATTCAATTTTGAGAAATTTGTGCAGATTTTTGGAGTCCAAATATGGACTACGTTTTTCCTACTCGTTTTGGTGACATATCAGCGTTTTTCCCCATCTAAAAAGGTATAATACCCTTAATTATACCAATAACTTCACTGCATATGTTTATAATCTAAAAAAAAAAATAATAAAAAAGAATAAATCACTCACCTTTATAATAAAATTTCAGGTCAAAAACCGTTTAGAACTCAAATGTTCACAGACAGACGCAAGACGCAATGCTGTCTAGAAATGGCGGATAGGGCGGTGCTGCCAACGTTAAAATAGTACAATAATGTTGCCATACTATATAAAATGTTGCTATGCAAAAAAATAATAACATTCCTGTTGATAAATATTATTAATTTTAATAAATTAAATTTTTATTGCTTGGTTTAATAATGTGGCCAGGTACTGTAAAATCAATAAATATAATTGAGACATGCCAAATATGGATTTTGAGAAGTTTACTTAAAATATCATGGGTGGACCAAATGACCTATGAGGAGGTGTTGTGACGGGCTTGAGTAGGCTGAGAACTGTTAAGTGTGGCGAAACAGCACAAGAATTCCTAGTTAAGACACGTCTTGTGTGGATCAAGGTAGTTAGTGTTAAAATTTATACTCAATGGCAAGTTTGAGTGTAGAAGAGGCCCGGAAAGAACATTACATATGTGGCGTAGGAAACATAGAAAACAGGTGTGATACCGAAAATTATGTATCCATTTTTCGGCCTGCTGAGGAGAGAAACCTTATAATAGTTGATTAAGACAGCAACTGAATCGATTACACACTATCAAGCTACTAAAAATACGAATGTTATTGATTTGAACCTTCTTAACTAGTTTTCTAATTGAGTTTTGATGTTATCTTGATATCGATAAACTGCAACACAAAATACATGAACTTAATTAGAGTAGTAAGAGCTCAACCTGGACTAGATAATATAACCTCGGGCCATAAGTGGATAAAAGCGTCAACTTACTCTAAATATTATATTAATAAGAACCTCTACACAAAATATCTAACCCACAAATGGATAGTGATGAATTGAGAAAATCAAGACACATACAAGATACTAAAAAAAAAAACATAATAAATTCTCCAAGGAATAAAATATTAAAATAAAACATTTCAGACGTTGAAAAAAAAATGGAATATAGTTAAAAAACTAAAATGTAAAAGCTTTTGACAAAAAAAGTTTTTGAAAGAAGATAATAATTAAGATCAGAGACAAACGTAAAAAGAAAGGAATATCAGGTAAATCAGGAAAAAATAAAGACTAACATTAAAGATGAGGCATGTGAAAATCTTGGCACGAGAACAATTCATACCAATAGCCATAGAATAATAAAAATTCCATGGATATGTCCAAATTAAACAAAAATGCAAAGAAAAGACACTGACAGAAATAATAAACATGTTTAAAATTGACGAACTGTAAATCACACGTTCAAATAAACTTATTTTAAAGTAAAATTGTGGCTTATTCCCAACAAATATAGTAAATTGCGTTAGGATGCCACAAGAAAATAGCTTTAGAAGAATAGCTACTTAGAATATAGTTAAGCATATTTTCACTACCCATATTAAACGTATGCGACGAAGTCTTCTGGTAGCAATAATTAAAATAACAAAGGAAAACTTAAAACCAAAGAATAGAAAACATAAAGACTGGATGACTGAAAAAATACTACTATTAATGAATGGAAGAAAATCATTTAAAACAAAAAATCCAATTAAATATAATGAAATTGATCGATTAGTAAAAAAGAGAATAAAAGAAGCTAAGGAGAGAATGTTACATGATCAGTGCCAAGAACTAGAAGAAATTGAGAAAAAATATGACTTTTTTGACATGCATAAAAGAATTAGAGAATTAACAGGAATGAGAAAAACACTTCAAACTAGGCAACTAAGAGACGAAAGTGGTGCACTTATAACAGATATAAACCAAAAAATACAGAGATGGACACAATATATAGCAACAACTTTTTGAAGACAAAGAGGGAACAGAAGCACCAAAAGAATTTAAGGATGATACTGGGCCTGACATTATACGAGAAAAAATTAAATATGCAATGAAACAAGCTAAAGGTGGTAAATCTCCCGGGCCTGATGAAGTTCCTATCGAATTACTTAAAATTGTGAATACTGAATCTATTGATCTTCTTTTGGATCTATTCAATACCATATATAGAACAGGTATAATACCTAAAGAATGGCTCCAATCAACATTTATACCGCTTCTCAAAAAAGCCAATGCAAAGGAGTGCAATGAACATCGCACCATAGCCTTAATGAGTCATGTCTTGAAATTGTTTAAAAGTAATTCACAATAGAATACATAAAAAATTAGATGAAGGCATAAGTAATACACAAATGGGATTTAGGAAAGGACTGGGAACACGAGATGCACTGTTTGCAGTAAGTGTTCTTTCGCAGAGATGCTTAGATAATAATCAGGAAGTATATGCCTGTTTTATTGATTTTGAGAAGGCATTTGACAGAGTGCAGCATAATCGACTTAAAGAAATTTTATTAAATAAAAACATAGACAGTAGAGACATTAGAATCATCTGTAACCTCTATTGGAATCAAACAGCAAAAGTGAAAGTTGACAACGAATGACCGAGGATATCCAGATTCGGCGTGGGGTTTGCCAAGGGTGTATTTTATCACCGTTGTTATTTAATTTATATAGTGAAGCCATCTCAGAATTAGCGCTTGCCGAGATCAGTGAGGGCCTTATAATAAACGGTGAGCCACTTAATAACATAAGATATGCTGACGACACCGTCCTTCTGGCAGGAACCCTAGAAGAACTGCAACACCTTGCTGAACAACTAAATATATATTGCAACGATTATGGACTAAAAATCAATTTGAAGAAAACCAAGTTGATGGTATTTACAAAAGCAAAAAAACATCAAAGTTAAGCTAGTACTAGATAATACAGAAATTTTGAGATAATAATGCTTCGATGTTATATTTTCTCTACTCTTTTGTATAGAGTTGAAGCTTGGATACTTAAAAAATCCCACATTAAAAACCTAAAAGCATTCGAAATGTGGTGTTACCGACGTATTTTGAAAATATCATGGATGGATCGCAAAACAAACGAACAAGTTCTCGAACAACTAGGAAAACAGTGCGAAGTTTTAAATTACATAAAAATCAGGAAATTGGAATACTTGGGGCACATCATGAAAGGTGAAAAATACGAACTACTAAGGAATATAATGCAGGGTAAAATCAAAGGTAGAAGAAGCGTAGGAAGACGTAAAATCTGGTGGCTACGCAATCTCCGTGAATGGTTTGGATGCAGTTCAATTGAACTATTCAATTTCAGATAGGAGTGCAACTTGAAGAAGAAGAAGAAGAAGAAGACGAAGTCTTATTTGAATTGACGCAAGTTACGGTAGGTACTGTAGCTGATGACTATTGGTGATAATTTCAGTCATTTCAGTAAGGACAGAAGGAACTTGCAGATAAAAAAAATTTCACTTGATAATCAGTATTAATAATAATTAAGACATCTATATTTTAACCAAGGCAGGCTTGACAACATTATTGCATTTTAAACTCGAATGAACCGTTCTAAGACCTTTCTTTACCTGTACAACTATCTATAAATCTTCTTAAATTGAAGTTATAATAAACCCATTGATAATTTATGTTTATAAGGTCTTAAAAATGTGGTTATTAAAATATAAATTGCTTCTAAGAGGTTCGGATTCGTTCGCTTCGACCAAATTACCTCCTTTTTATGTTAAATGGATTATTTAGAAAGCGGATAAACATTGGCTATTAACTTAATAAGGGTTACCCTGTAATATTCTCGAAAAGAACTAAGACAACAACTGGTTGCATCGTAAAGCCAGTTTTATAAGTTGAGAATTCTTTTCTACTCTAACCCTTAATTAAATAAAATATTTTTAAAACAGACTGATATAGGAGAAAATTTTAGTGTTAGCAACGCAACGTTTGGAGATGTTTGGTAAGAATTTGTGTAGTTTTATACAATATAATAATATAATATATATATATATATATATATATATATATATATATATATATATATATATGTATATTTATTAACATTTTTTTGTAACTGTACTTAGAAACCAAAGAAAAACTTGTACAGCAGCAAATGTCTTAAAATAGAAGAACTACAAAAAAAAAATGACGCGTTTAAATATGTACAAAAAGGTGTAAGAAATAATTCGACCATTTAGATCAACTGCAAGTACCTACGGCCCTTGGCCACGTGATGCGGAACGAAGAAAAATATCGAATTCTTCGTTATGCAGGGTAAAGTATTTGGCAGAAGAGGACTGGGATGCCGTCGTATCTCGTGTGTGCCGTGTGTGTGTGTGTAAAAAAGAAATAAAATCAAAAACATCCACAGTGTTTCTAGAAATCCTAAACGCAACCAATTAAAAGAATTATTCGATTCCGAAAAACAAATATTGTGTTTGTAGTGTAAGGTTGTACCAATAAACTTATTTGCCGCCAAAAATCATGTTTTGGAATTTTTTTTTTGTTTGAAATCAAATTTAAGATCAATAATGTACTTTAAATTATTGAATAAGAAAACAAAAAGATTTATGAGAGGGTAATATAGCATAAACTTTTTTATATAAAAAACCTAGGCTATATACGGCAAAAATAATATTTATTTTTCAAGGAACACCTATACCTATATTAATTTATATAAACCTACATTATTAACAAAGATAATAAAAAATTATTATTAATTTTCCGTTGAAGTAAGGTTTAAATAAATTCTCTATATTCTGGATTAGGAATATAAGCACACATATCCATAAAGTTCTCTTTTTTCTTTCTTTACTGGCAAAGGATTCTTATACAACAAACAAAAAACGATTTTTAACTGGTCTTTCTTTTTTAGCCTAGAGATGGAGAAGTCCAAGGGGTACAAGTTAAACTCATCACTAATTAGCAAACGTACCCTCGTAGAACATAGTACGCACTACATAGTACGCTCATCACCGCCATAAAAGATAAGGATTTTCAAATAGACTCCGAGAGATTGGTAAACTCATCACTGGCCTACCTAGTACCTGCACCTTGTGGCAGGTATAGACCATAAACCCCTCTCTAAACCGCTAAGAATTGGTAATTTGAGAGACTAAAATCTAAAATAGATGTAATGCAAATGTAATTTATTGGTTTTTTATATTGGGATTCTGCAAAATTCTATTGATAGCTACCTAAAACTGTACGCCTCGAAAAATTCTCTCTTTGCCATTGTTCTTTTAATATGGGATAGAGGAGCTGCTCATTACTGAAGTACTTATAAATAATTTACAAATTTTAATTGCGAAAGACATATGCTTTAATATTGAAGATAGTGTTTCTAATAAAAAACTAAATCAACCAATCAAAAATCATGCCACATGCAACATCTCGTATGTATAAGCCGAAATAATTTTTGTGATCGACCAGTTAATTCTAGAAAACTTCGCTATTTTTCTTACTTGAGCAAAATTTCCATGTTTCGTGAACGATGGTAAGAGTGAACCACCCAGCAACACAAATGTATGTCAATATTAAAGTTTGTTAAAAAATACTCTAACGTTTCTTGCTAGATATTTTTAATAGAAATTCAAAGAGCCATAATTAAAAATAATTTAGTAATAGTTAACTAATTTTTAATGTACAACTGCAATTGTTTCTCTTATAATCAGTTTTACAATACCACGAAGATCCAAATATTTTTTGATTTATCCATGAATGTATCATTTTTAATAATTTATTCAAGTAATTGTTCACAAGAAACCTAAAAATATGCAAAAGAACTTATAAAATTTGGAAACTAAAAAATACTTTTTTTTATTTAATAACGTTTTCTGAAAATTACCAGTTCGTGTTTTATATTTCTATAAATTATTTTAGTTACGAAAATATTCTAAATTGCGTCTTGTGAATCACAATCACGTAAGCGACCTTCGAAAACTAGCAAGATAAAGCTCAAGAGAGGCCATCAAAAAATCATTCACCAAAAGATTGCAACTTATTTTTTCACAGAACACAAGACAACAACGAACATCTCTTGTTTTTTTAGGAATATGAGCATCGATCGTTTTCCTTTTATGTTACCTGCACCTAAGACAATGGGAAAGCGCATCAAGCAATCCAACAGATGAATCTAAAGACGAACCGCGATAAATGTTTTGTATTGGATAACGATTCGCAACAAAATCTTATTATTTTTGCCATTCTTTTTGCCATCACAACAACGAACATCTCCTTGTTTTTTATAGGAATATGAGCATCGATCGTTTTTCCTTTTATGTTACCCTGCACCTAAGACCAATGGAAAGCACGCATCAAGCAATCCAACAGATGAATCTAAAGACGAACCGCGATAAATGTTTTGTAATGGATAACGATTCGCAACAAAATCTTATTATCTTTTGCCATTCTTAAAATTTTAATGATACTTGGAGGAAGCAGAGGGATACCTATTACATGGATGGCACATTTTAATACTATCCAAAATTTTTACTTGCAATTATTTACCATCCATAGCTTAATAAAAGGGCATTACACCATTAATTCGTTGCTCCGAAGAAGTTGGTGTCGTTTTAAGTCCCATTAAGACTTGTGGCTGATTTCGTAATTGCCGTTCAACTATCTGTGAACCGAATTGGTTTATTTCACATGACTCAAAGTTGATTTCGTAAAATCCAAAAACTTGGTTTTGGTAATCACTTTAGAATGAAAGGAGATTACAATGGCAAGTGGCTGCACTACTGTATTTGGCTGGCCATTGTTGGACCCAGAACGAGGTTGGCGATTTGTTTGTGTCAATGATTTCAATGCGAATATCCTAACCGCCTTTATTTATGAAAATGGTCAATTACATGGTAGAGAACTACGTAATAATGAGTCTATTTTCCCTCCAACTGTTTGGGCAATCCCAGTCTAAGCCAATAACATTTCACCACAAATCCTTTCATTTCCCATTTTCCAACCATATTTATAACCATTCTACATTCCAATATCCTGACTTTTAGTATCTACGCTTCTACAGTACTAGAACATTGATGTACATAAAACTGCAGAGGTTAACCTGTACCTGTAATGGTTATCACAGGATAATGTTTCTTTAAGTAGGCTTTAATCTTAGATTAAAGAAACCATTAAAGAAACCGGTTTCGTTAATCTAAGACTTAATCGTTTATAAAAGATGGAGACTGTACTGGCATTTTGATTATTCTGTCATAATAAATATAATTTCTAATTACTACAATAAGTTGGGGACTATTTCCGATATAAACGGAAACAGCACATGCTCATAAATATGTATTATTCATTAGAAAGTTACTATCGAAAACCTCTGCAACGAATTATAGATCTCAAAACCACTTACATTGCAGATACTTCGAATACCACCACCGAACACACCGTAAAATAATCGATATTAATATCTATTTTAAAGTAATTTGGTTAAAATAATTTCCTGAATTTAATAAATATACCACATAAACAAGAGTGTAACAGGTAACTGGCAATCTTCCGATTTAGAAACCACGCCTTGGATCAAAAGTACTGGTGATGAGTTTACCTATCTCCAAAGATGCCGGTGATCAGTTTAACTATATCTCGGAGAGTCTAATAAATTTTATACCTGGCTATAAAGTAATGAGTTCGTACACGTCCAGTCCAAGGTTGCAATACATTATGGCTCTCTCGACATAATAGATTTGTAGGATCATCACTGGTAATTTGGTACCATACCGCTTTAGTTATTTTATTTTTGTTTTTCAGTAAAGCTGACTATCCCTCGAAATCCCTATCGCAGGACAAGAAGCTGTGTCCGCTAATTACAAACTGTTGCTCCACAGATGTAAAATATCTCATAGTGACCAGATACTTCTTCTTCTTCACGTGCCATCTCCGCGACAGAGGTTGGCAATCATCATGGCTATTCTGATCTTAAATGCTGCTGCTCTGAATAGTTCAATTGATGTGCATCCGTACCAATCTCTCAAGTTACGCAACCATGAGATTATTCTTCTTCCTACACTTCTCTTGCCCTGGATTTTCCCTTGTATAATCAATTGAGTAGGTTTGTATCTCTCATTACGCATAACATGCCCCAGATATTGCAGCTTTCGTGTCTTGATAGTTTCCAATACTTCCAATTCTTTGTTGATTCTTCTCATGACTTCGTTGTTTGTCAATGCTCGGTCCATGATATCTTCATGATTCGTCTATATACCACACATTCAAATATGCTTCCAACTTTTTAGCAGTCGACGCGTTAAGTGTCCATGCTTCCATCCCATAAAGCAGAGTCGGGAAAATATAACACCTTGCCAGCCTAACTCTCAAGTTCAATTTTAGTTCTCTTGGCACAAAGTACCTTTCTCATTTTATTGAAGTTTGTACGTGCTTATCTCTATTCGAACTTTGATTTCTTGGAGTAATCGTTTGTGTGATTAATTATTGTGCCAAGATAGTGGTAGTTTTTCAACTTGTTCTAAAGCAGTACCGTTAATTGTCAGCTTTCACCATTAATTTGAGGTTTTCGATATCCTCATAAATTTGGTTTTCTTGGTGTTATAATTGATAATCCAATTCTTCTTCATACTCAACTATCTTGTTCATTAGCTTTTTGGAGATCTTGGAGTTGTCTGCTATTATGATAGTATCGTCCGCATACTAATGTTGTTAATTGGTGTTCCATTGACCTTGATTCCTGTTGTTTCTCCCTCAGAGCTCTTTTCATAATTTCTTCAGAGTATGTATTGAATAGTAGTGGTGACAATACACACCCCTGTCGCACTCCTCTATTAACTTCGAACTCTTCTGATGTGTGTTCATTAATGCGTACGTGTCCTGCTGTTTATAATATAGATTTGTTATAATTCGAAGGTCATTGTTGTTGTAGTTGTTTGCTTTGAGGATGTCCATTAGCTCTTTGTGGCGGACTTTGTCGAAAGCTTTGTTGTAGTCTATGAAACAGACGTACATATCTTAGTTCACATCCAAGCATCTCTGGATTAGTACGTTGAATGCAAAGAGAGCTTCACGGTACCTACGCCATTACGTAATCCAAATTGAGTTATTCTTGAATATCTATATCAAGTGTTTGGTAAATGCGTTTAATGAATGATCTTTAAAAACAATTTAAGTGTGTGAGACATTAGGTTTATGGTACGGTGGTCGGTGCATTCTCTAGCATTTTTCTTTTTTGGGAGACAAATGAATGTTGAGGTCAACCATTCCATATACCAGGTACTGGTATAATGCAATACTACGCCAATTTCTATTTTGTTGTATACATCGGTCTGACCAAACAATAATATTCTTTCTATTTTTTTATGGGCTTAAACTTAGTGGTAATATACTTCAGTAGGCAGGATGTTGTTTCAGCTGAACGTCTTTTTGCTACAATTTCATGGCACAGACACATAAAACCCTCTTTTGTACCCGTATTGGTATACAATATGAATATTGCCGTTGGTAGAATATGTAAGAATGTTTTAGCGTTGGGTAAAACAGTACCTGCTGCAGATTTGTACATAAAACCATGAATATTGGGATTATTAGCAAGGTAGCGTATGCTTTGCTATGCTATAAAGGTTCTACTTCATGTAATACATAAAAGATTAAAAGCTTTTCTATTGCCTCAGATATCAGAAAAACAAGCGGAATTTGCCCCAGGAAAAGGCACAAGAGAACACATCCTTAATATCAGATCAGATAATCAAAAAATCTCGTGAATTCAATACTCATATGCTTATGTGCTTGTGGATTACACAAAGGCCTTCGATAAGGTCAAATGCAGCAGCTATGGTCCATACTAGCGGAATGGGAACACCCCACCACTTAATTCAACTAATTAGAAGTCTATAGAAAATAATAAGTGCACAGTAAAAATAAACAAGGACTTATAAGAAGTAGACGAGAAGATAAAACAGGAATACAAACAGCCATTTCAAAGAAGATCAAGAATACAAGGTTCCGAACGTAATGCCATAAGATAAAGCTAGATGAGATTCGACAAGCATTAAGAAAATGAAAAATAAACAAAGCCCCAGGAGAGGATGGAATCGTAATAGAAGCTATCGTAAATGGAGGAGATATGCTATTAAATAAATTAAAGAAACTATTCAATCTATGTTTTGCAGCAAAGAGAGGTGCCCAAAGAGTGGAACAATGCTACAACCATCCTTTTGCATAAAAACAGGAGATAGAACGGACCTATGAAAATTATAGACCTATTAGCCTGTTGAACCACATATAACAAGCTCTTCACTAAGGGTAGTGACATCAAGATTTGGAGAAAAAATTAGATTTCTACCAACCGAGAGAGCAGGCAGGATCCGGCTCAAACTATGGTACCAATGATCACCTCCACACAGTAAAGACACTCATTGAAAAATCTATAGAATATAACAAACCACTTGTTCTCACTTTCAATAGATGTTCATAAAGCGTTCGACACGATCGAATTAGACAGCCTTATAGAAGCAATGAATGACAGCCAGGATTGGACCAAAGGATATAGTGAGCTTAAATTATAATAAAATATTTACAAAAAAGCCACTATGCACTGTTAAAATCAGACAATAAAACCCGACCAATAAAATACAAAACGTGGAATAAAGGCTAAGGGAGATACATTGTCGCCCGAATGTAATACAATAACGGCCATAGAGAATAATGCCTTTAAGATGATCAATTGGGACCATCAGAGGAGTAACGATAGGACGGCGAAAAGCTTTAACCAACTCCATTTCGCGAGCAGATGACATTGTCCTTATCCACAGATAAAATTCGGAACGAAGCTAGCACGCTATATGATATAAACGAATAGTATATTTTGCATGTTCGGAAGGTGGGCCTGAGATGGAAGCTTGACCAACAACGTACGGTTGGGGATTATGACAAATTAGGTCCCCCATACCCCATTTGACAATGTCAAGACAAAGTGGTAGAACTGGTGGAGAAATATACGTTATTTGGGTCATGAAATAAGAATCAGCAGGGATAACCAAACATGTGAGATCCAAAGACGAATTACTTTAACATGGGCAGCCTTTGGAAAACTGCGAGACACACTTAGGGCCAACATACCAATCAGCCTCAAAAGAAAAGTGTTTTAGACCAAAGCCGTATTAACCGGTTCATGACCTATGGGGCTACAACAACTAAGACTTTAAACCAAGACCACGGCTTCGAAACAGAGAGTTGGGCACAGAGACGAATGGAAACGGTCTATACAGGGAGTGACGTTGAGGGGGACCAGAATAAGGAAACTGAAGATCTAGGCGAAGAAGTGACGAGTAATTACCTGATGTTGTTGGAAACGCGCATAGCGGAACTTAAATATGGAACTAGGGCATGCCATGTAGCTGAGAATGGACGGAACGATTCACGATGGACGTGAGCAAATTACAAAATAGGAGACCCAAGAGCAGACAAACGCAGTAGAGGCAAGACCACCTACACGGTTCGGGCCGACGACATCAGAGCGTAATCAACTAAAAAGTGGCTAACACAGGATGCACAAAAACGTGAAGGAATGGTAGGAGTTTATAAGGTAGGCCTAGTGAGTCCCCAGCATGTGAGAACGTGATAAATAGAGGCATGGATGAATAAGATGATGAAAAATAAACAATACTCCATCCCGAACATGTTCAGAACAGAGGCAGGTGTCAGGCAGGGATGCATAATCTCGCCAACTCTGTTTAATATCTACAGCGAACACATATATGCGAAATGTACTAGACGAATCGAAGGACGGAATATCAGTAGGAGGTCAAAAAATCAATAAATTTGAGATATGTTGATGACACTTTAATAACCGCGGCAAATCAAGAAGAAATGGAAGACACAATGAGATGTCTGGAGGAAAAAAGCAAAACATATTAACTAAAGCTAAAGTAGACAGAGCTCGGAATAATCTTCAACACATTAAAGAAATTGGGGGATTTGAAGTAGTAAATAGTATCATATACCTGGGGTCCCTAATAACAAATGACGGAGGGTGTGACAGAGAGATATTTAGAAGGTTCACTATTGCTAGAACACTATGATGAAACTGATAGCACATTGGAAAAATTCATAACATAACAATACACACACAAAACTAAGGCTGGTACGGGAGCTCATTTTTCCATAGCCACATAACATGATTGCGAATTCTAAACGTGGACCTCAAAAAAGCGGATATAAAAATAAACTGGGCGCTTTTTCAGATGTTGGTAACCGCCGCATGTTGAGAATATCCTGGATTGATCATCGCACTAAGTATCGATATTAGAACAACGTAAAGTAAATGATAATTGCTTTAAACAAATAAAACAGAGATATTTGCAGTATTTTGGACACATGCTAGAAGAACAGGTTATGATGGAAAAACTGATAGTCGAGGGTAGAGTTGAAGGAAAGAGACTTAGGGAAAGATCTACAAGCCGTTGGGTAGATCAAACAAAAATATTGATTAACTTCAAGTGTTACATGAAGCCGAACAACTAGCCCAGACGGATGGTGTCACTACATCCCAAAAGGGATTAGGTCTGTGGAGGAGGAGAACAATATGTTTGTTCTACTTTTGCGTGGTGTAGCTTGCTTTCGATTTGAAGTCTCTGCATTTCGGTCTCAGATTTGGCACATACAAGCTAACATAAAACTTATCGCATCCACACAAGGTGTCCGATCTAGGTTGTGGCAATTTCAAGTTGAATTCGGAATTAAATATGTATCGGTAGAGATTTCCACTGCAACGAAAAATTGGGAAATTTGCCTTAAAAAGTAGATTACATTTGTTCATGGATAGGTCTGGATGCAAAATAAGCTTTTGAGTGTATTTCTGGAATGTGGCTCACTTTTTTTGGAAAAGATTTAATATGCTCTCCTACAGCTACTTTTACTTCATCGGTGATCGCATATGGTCTATTTTTATTTGATCAGAGCTGTTTAATTAAACTTAATTTTTTCTTGGAATATTTCTTGGAAGAATGGCACTTTTAATATGGAACAAAGAGTTTTTTGACATACACGTTTATTTCTGCTTGCAACAGGCACCGTAAACGAACAGTTTCGTCGCGATTTACCTTCAGGAACATATCCGTCCTTTTCACATCTATGAAATCCATATATTTACCTAACAATATTGATTATCTATCGTAGCTAACGCTGTAGAATTGCTTAAAAGTTAAATCCGTCCACAACCCATACTTACAGTGACAAGTTCTAGCCTGCAACAAAAAAACGCATTGATGCAAAACACAGTTGCCAAACAGAATTTCAGTTTATTTATTTTTGTGTTTAAAATTTATTATTTTTTTTATAATTAATTAAAATTTAAAAGTTGCTATTCATTAGGATTAAATGCATTTTTTGCAAGCGTTTAAAATGTATAGTTTGACACGCCTCTAGTAGTGTTAAACATATTTAAAAAATGACCGATATTAACATGATAACCCAAATTAATATATCTAAAGCTATTTAGGTACTCAAACATCAGGAAATAAATACAATTTTGTGTACTTACGTTTGCTGGAGGTAACTTTTTTCAGGAACAACAGTAGCTTTTCTGGCAACATGTTGCTTCCCAGTGTCTCGTAGGTTTTTTTTAATTGTCCTTCTACTCACTAAGCCTAATTTTTCTTTTTCGAGACTTATTTAGTTACTCATTTTGTTTTTCTATGGACACACTCACCGCCACGTCTAATATTTCTAATGATGTTACAACCTTATTCGCCACGGCTCGACTTGAATGCTCTTAACGTGAACGTGAAATGAGGTAGTTTTCTGCGACCAATTGTATCTTCTTCTTCTTCGCGTGGCGTATTATCCGACGTTGGCGATCACCATTACGAAGGCTTCTCGATCTTCTGCAATATGGAATAATTGTCCTGCATTTGGTATCTGAGTCCATTCACGAATGTTTTTTAACCAAGAAACTTGTTTTCTTCCTACACCTCTACAACTTTTTATTTTGCCTTTAAAAATCAGTTGTAATATTTTATATCGACTTCCCCTTACTATATGTCCCAGATAAGACATTTTTGATGTTTAACAGTCTTTAGCAGTTCTCTATCTTTGTTGACTCTCCTTAGTACTTCTTCATTAGTTTTCCTTGTTGTCCAAGGTATCTTCAGCATTCGTCTATGAACCCAAATTTCTAATGCTTCAATTTAGTTCATGATCGATACTTTTAGCGTCCACACTTCTGCACTGTACAAAAGTTCGGACCAAACATAGCACTTAAGTATTCTTTGTCTTAGTTCTAAACTAAGATGGTTATTGCAAAGAAATGACTTCATTTTCATAAATGTAGTTTTAGTTATTGCTATTGTACGTTTTATTTCTATGTCTGGATCTAGATGGTCCGTTATCACAGTTCCCAAATATGTCATTTTGTGAACTTTCTCAACTTCGACTCCGTTTAATTGAAGCTTTGCATCGGGATGTAGGTCACGACTAAACACTAAAAATTGGTTTTGTTTAAGTTTATTTTAATGCTCATTTCCTCTACTACCTCGTGAATACGATCAAGCAGAATTTGAAGATCTTCAATATTATCTGATAGAATTACTGTATCGTCTGTATATCTAATCGCATTAAGTAGTTTCCCGTTGATTTTTATTCCATATGGTTGTCTCTCAAGTGCCTTTTTAAATAACTGGTCCGAGTAAATATTGAACAATGTTCGAGACGAAATGCAACCTTGTCTGACTCCTCGTTGTTATAGAGATTCCATCGGTGTAGTTATCTCCAATTTTTACAGTAGCAGTTTGATTCTAGTACAAATTTTAATAACACGAATATCTTTGTTATCTATTTCCGATATTTTTCAGTATTTGCACTAAATTTTACATGCTGTCTCTTTATCGAATGCCTTTTCGAAGACCACGAAATATGCAAATATATTTTTTCTTTGGTCACGGCATTTTTGTAATAGGATGTATAAGCGCAAAAAGTGCCTTTCTGAATTCCCATAGCATTTCTAAAACCAAATTGGCTATCTTTCAAGATCTTCTTCGAATTTGCGTCTAATTTTGTGTGAAGTATTCTGAGGAAAATTTTAAGAGTGTGCTCATTAAGCTAATTAATCGATATTCTGAGCAATTTTCTCGCATTGTGTTTTTTAGGTATTGCGACAAAGATGGATTTGAGCCAATCTGCGGGAATCAGTCCAGTGTTATAATATTGATTTAAATAGTCTTAAACTACTTTTATTTATCATTCTCTATTAGTATTAGCAACTCAGTTGGTGTATCATCTGGACCACAAGCTTGTCTAATTTAGCATTATTTATGACGTGTCTACCTCGCATTTCATAATTTCTGGGCCGTCAGTACAGTTTTGGTAGAATTCGCCATATTATTCAATTCATCTTCAAAACAACTCTTATAAATACAGCTGCCATTCTTTTTCTTATTTCGTGCTCATTTACAATAATTTTGTTATTTTGTCAACGAGTACAGAGGGAACTCATTTTTTAAATATGTTACTCGTTTCTTTTAGTTTTTTGTGCACATTAAATAAGTCGTGTTTAGATATTACATCCTCCATTTTTATTCTTCTCTGCAGGTGTCTATACTTTGTTACATTAGATTTTATCGGTCGACGTTGTTCCATTAATATTCAAGATGTCCCATTTATTTTTCTTAATTAAATTTTTTCTATAATCATTGTTTGTGGAGATTTCGTTAACTTGGTTTTTAAATTCACTCCATACTTCTTCTGGATCTTCTAGTTGTTCTCTGATGTTTTTTATTCTATTGTTAAATTCTTTTTTAATGTTATGTTTTATGTTTATATCAACATTAAGTACATTGGCTTTTGGTTTTTGTCACTGAATTCGTTTTAACCTTAGTTTAATATCTGCTACAAGTGGTTGATGATCAGATCCAATATCTGCCCCAGGATATGTAGTGACTTTTTTGACGGCATTTCAGAAACGCTCATTTACAAGTATGTAGTCTATTTGATTTCTTGAAGGCTCAGGGTTATTGCCCATCATCAAATGGGGCTTTACAAGTGTATAGTCGTTGCTTGGGTAGTTTATGATAGGTGTTTGCAATGATCATATCGTTTTCTTTACAAAATTCATACAATCTCTGTCCTCGATCCTTAGGTTGTCCTAAATCATAAGGACCTACAGTCTGACCTCGTCGACCTTCCCCAATTTTTGCATTGAAGTCGCCTTTAATATGTAAAATTTCGTGTTTAAGTTTCTGTAAGATGTCTTGGATCTGATCACACAACTTCTCGACTTCATCGTAATTTCTATGGGCATAGATTTGAAGTATGTTAGTTTTAAATGGTTAAGTATTTATTTGGAGTAATATTATTCTATCCGAGACTGGTACGAAATTGGTCACATATTTACTCAGTTCTGATGTTATTTATATACCTACACCATTTTTTGTGATGCGGGTCTTCTGTGCTGTTATCGGTATAATATGATACACTTCCGTCCTTTTTACATGATCCTGACTCATCTCATTTCGCTGATTCCTAATTGCGTTGTCAAGTTTTCCAG
The DNA here is from genome assembly GCA_918026665.1 of Diabrotica balteata. NCBI lineage: Eukaryota > Metazoa > Arthropoda > Insecta > Coleoptera > Chrysomelidae > Diabrotica > Diabrotica balteata. The sequence continues at coordinate 53,140,021 of OU898277.1, forward strand.
CCGCAGATAGACTTCTAACATTCCATGTGCACATTCTGAAATTAGATTTCTTCATTTTTAGGATTTCTTAACAGGTTTTGGCATGTTTACGACCTGAGAGGCCTCGTAATATAAATATGTTTCTCCTCTCCTGCCGAATCTTGGCCTCCGCTTTTCATGATTAGTAACGGTTTGCAATTGCAGTGCCAATTCATATGGTGACGTTGTAGCGTTTTTTATTTAATGTGTATATAAAAGATTTCTGTAGTACGCTCCTGTTGTTTTTTACCAAAGAAAACAATCGAAATAATATTTCAAGTTTTCTTGACGAGATTTTTAAATGCGTATTAACGCTGGAAATATGTTTTTATCTCTGTAGTTGCAAATGTTAGGTGAAATAACAAGTTTTTTTGTCGCCAAAGAGCTATTATGTTACATGAAGTCCCCCTAATATTCCGGTTAGAATAATCAATAATGCGTATATTTTCTAACCGATTCAAAAGTAAATATAGATGTTTTTTTGTCTGTGTTTAGATCAAATATCGAACCTTTTGTTAGTCAGGTAGAACTCCGGTTTAAATACGTGCTATTTGGTTAATTTGTATCATGTAAATTTATGATGCCCCCTGATAAAAAAAAGGTTTTATTTGTTTTCTTCGTTAAAAGCGCAATAAACATGAATTCCCCTAATATTAAAGTTGTTTTTCGTTATTAGACGAGGGTCAAAAAAAAAGAATATTTGTTTGTTTAGGCAATAAAGGAACATTTAAAATTTGTTTTTTTTTGTCGATAAGAGGAGGGAATATTTGTTTTGGTTTTAAGTGGGTCGGCGACAGGCTGCAAGACGGAAGGGAAATTTTTGGCTAGATTCTTGTAAAATGTAACGAAGCAAGAGGAGTCGACATTTAAGTTCCAAGCGGGGCAGACATGTGAGAATGGAGTAAAAAGATTTGAGAGGAAGTGATGAATATTTGCTCGAAGGGAAAGGTCGTTTTAATTGTGATGTTGTAAGCCGGCATTCATTCGCCAAAAATGGTGGAATTTTCACTCTATGTAATATGTCGTTTCTGAAAGAGTGACCACTAACCACTGTTTTTGATTTGGCTGAAGATTTATAATGTTTAAGCAGTGAACAAGTTTAGCTCCTGCTTCCTTTTCGTTTTCTGAGAAATCCAGTTCCTTCCAAGATGCCTTTTCACCTCACGTAGAATGATATTGAAGCAGTTTTGATTTGAATGTGCCAGTTTCAGCTTCAGTTGTTCAAAAGTTTAAGTTAACATGTGTGAACTGAGGTAACATTTACGTTATTAATTTTTAAAGTAAAAATAAGACATTTTTCTTTTAAAAAGACAAAATTTGCTTTCTTTTAATAAATTATTTTTTAAAATTATTTACTAGGAAACCGTTTCGAAGAGTTTTGTAACCTTTTGTAAACAGATATGTAAGTTTTTTTCATTTGTATTTGACAGCTAATTTTATTTAATATTCCTTTGTATAAGCTGTATTTTTGAAAACTGTTTGGTGAGACAAAAATAAATGTTTAATTTGTTTCTCTGATCTATTTTGAGTTATATTTGAAAAAAGATATTTTTTTTCTATATTTTTGATGTTATACAATTATATCCCTAGTTTACAACTAGTGGTTGTAATAGGTATAATTAGGCACCTCAAGTGGCGCCCTATATTAAATTTCTTGAGGTGTTTCCGTTTATTTTCATTCAGTTTGTCCCAAGAGATTTGTATAAGTACCCTTTATTTTTTTTTTGTAGTTGCCCCCAATCTAACCTCCAATATCTTCAACTTATCCACGACCCAGCTCTCCAACAACCAACTGAGTGCCGTTACGCACTTGTTTCGATTATTTTGTTTGTCCAATCTTGTCCCCCATATTCTTACCCTGTGGTAAGCAAAATAGTCGTTACAACGTTCCTGGGGGTGCTCTATGAGCCGTTAATGCAGTGGTTCCCCTTTGCTTTCTGTATTCTTATGCCGTTGAACATTATTTGTTGATTCATCCGCCATTCGGATGAATCCCACAACCAATTGTATACCAGTATAAAAGAAATGTTGATTACAACCTTATTCCGCTAATACCATCGATACACAAATATTACATTTTATTCGGGGAGAATATTCAATTGTCAATACTAAACTGACAGTGAAAATGATGAATCCGGATCTGTGTTGTATAGAAGTAAATAACATTTTGCAAAACGTGTTGATTAGCAGCCTGGATACGAGGTGTGTCGAATCAATTGCCCGAACTGTATAACTCGACAATTAAAAATTAATTGCAAAATTTTAATATTCACGCTTCTTTGTAATGCCAAAATTAATTAAAGCGATTAAGAACAAAAGCCAGATAAATGAAAAAAATAACACAATGGCATATAATAAAGCCCATTAAATACGAAGGCCCCAATTTTGCGTTCAATTAATAACAATGGGATATTAATTTAAAAAGTAATTTAAACAATTGCGAATGGCAAATTATTGATTTAGCCAATGTGCCTTATGATTTATAGCTTGTGAAAACAATTACAAACACAAATACAACTCTTAAAAACATATTTAAGAAAATGGGTACAGTCTCATACAAAATTATTACGAATCTATGTTGAGAATAAATAGATCGAGCAAAATATTTAACGAAAAAAATATCAGTTACTCTACGGAGCTTTTGACATACATATAAGTGATAAATAAGTGTTTCCTTATTTTTCTTTAGCGTCGAAATTCCGAGTTGGCATTCATCAAATCTTTGCTACTCTATCTACTTCATTTTTAACATATTCCATATAAACAAAAATTACTGGTAGTGTTTTCTCACTTACTTTTAAACTGTCTTTTACTTCGTATTTTATCAAGAATCTTTTAACAACTTTTCTGAAGTATTTCATGTTTTACATGTCATGATGATAGTCTTGATTTCATTCAAATGCTAATGTTTTTTGCCATATTATTAGTTTATCTTCTTCTCATGGCGCCGTGTCCTTTCGAAGGTTGGCGATCCAAATGACGATTGTGGTTTTGGAAACTGCTGCGCGAAAGATTTCTGCGGATGAGCGGTCGAACCATCTACTCAGGTCTTTCAGCCATGAGTTCTGGCGTCTTCCTACTGATTTTTTGCCCTGTACTTTTCCTTTCCAGTATAACTTGAAATAATTAATATTTTTCGCCACTCAACAAATGACCCAAGTATTGCAATTTCCTCTCTTTGATTATTCTTAGTAATTCTTTTTGCTTACACATTCGACGAAGTACCTCAACATTAGTAACTCTTTGTACCCATGTAATTCTCAACATTCGTCTATATATATATACACACATTCCAAAGGCATCTATTCTTTTTTCTATTTCAGAGTCCATTGTCCAACTTTCACAGCCGTACAGTAAGACAGAAAAAATGTAACATCTAATCATTTCAGATTCTAAGCTGCAGACTAAGATCTGATCTGGTAAAAAATGTTTTCATGCTGATGAATGTTTTCCTTGCTTGTCGGATTCTTGATAGTATTTCTTTTTTTTTTTTTTTTTGTTTTGGATTACACTTGTAACAAATTGTAACCAGATTACTTGGAACAAGGTTTCTGATGTGAGATAAGGATCTGTAGAGTAGTAGTGAAGGTAAGTTTCAAAACTAAGTTGAAAGTAGAAGTTGAAACTGAATGCAGTTCAGCTAGCTGGGTAAGCTTGATACTTGAGACAGTTGATACTCAAGGTAGGGTTAGGCCTATTTGCAAGCCTTGAGAAAACAGTAAAGAATAGTAAATATGGATATTAACTAAGAAAATATAAGAATAAATAAAACGAACTAAGAATAAGTACTGAAAACAGGAATGTAGGAGAGAAGAATGGTTAGGGCGCCAGGGAAGATGTTGTAGGTACTGGACTCTTAGTCTAAACAAACACTTCACCTAGTGACTTAATTGCTACTTCTAACTATGTTTTTATGTAACTATATATACACTAGATATAATAATAAAATAGAAACCCTGTAAACTCCGTAATGTACAATTTAACTTAAATACTCTACATGAAAATCCCCTTAACAATGTTCTATTGACCCCTTTTTTTATACAATATATTTCACATTCCTAATGTACTTGGAAAGTATGAACTTTTGTTATGAAACAATTTTATTTCAAATCCTTTATAAAAGGTATATAATAAAATGCCCAAAACGGGCTATCACAAATATGTTACAAAACGTTTTCGGATTGTTAAATCTATCATCAGTGTAAACGAGGATATACATGCTATGAGCCACCAAAATATATGGGTCGCAAAACCCTTTAAATTGATATAAATTTACAGTTGCTTTACATATATATGTGGTTTACAAATTATGATGTTTAAGTTTCCGTTGGAATTTGTAACATGGCGACGTAAGCCCTACATAGGTAAAATGGTCCTGAGACGAAGTGTCTTCGAGGACCTGTTGATAACAACTAGGGTATAACAACTTGAGTTGTTATTATTATAGTTGTTAAATTATTATTAAGTTTGGTTCTGTTCAGCTCACTAAATGTTTAAACACAATTTTAGGTAACTTATTTTTAAAATAGTACTAGAACAATTGAAAAACCTGACTACTTTCAAGCCGAGAAGGTTGTTCTTTCGGAAGCCTTAATGCCGCTGGGATTCTTCCGGGTGAATGCTGTAAGCCTACTCTTCTAGCACCAACCTTAACAGCTATTCCAATATCCGGGAAAAACCAAAAAAAAACTCCAACTATACTAAACTAAACTGAATTCCATTACCCCAAATCCAAAATAATCTTTATTGACTTTTATATTCCTTCTTCCTCCAGCGACTAAAAATAAAATCAAAGAAAGCTCTCATTAGCTTTATTATGATTTGATAAAAAAAGGCGGTTAGGACAAGAAAAACTAGCCCGAATGATGATAATTAGTGAAAGGTTTCGTACACTTGGAAAATTAAATCGAAAAATATGTATTTATAAAAAGACTATTGGGATTTTACTATGAATATTTCAAGGAAGAAATAAAATTTGACTTATCTTGACGAATATATTATATGCAAATAGTAATGAAGGATCTCCTTAAATTACCGAATTGATTGGATATTGATATGAGAAAGTGTACTTAGGAGAATTTCTAGTAGAAAGAATTCTGAACGTGATTCGACTGATATAATTAGGATAAAATTATTGAATAAATGATATTAACATGAAACTAACAATGGTTTAAAAAAATGATTTACTTTAATTAAAATTTTTTTTTTATTGAGTTTAATGCGTCGGCAACTAATGGTCATTGGCATGGTACAGTGAATTTTTAACAGTCAGGTACCTAGTGTAGAGTGTAGTGTGTGTGTAGAGTAATTGTCTTGATACTTAACAAAGTCGACGTCATTGTCTTTGCTAAGAGACGCTAATTGTATCCGAACGTCTGCGGTCCCTCCGGTGAGTACCGATCGCATAAGGATAGAAATTATTTTCATCCATTAATTTTTAATAAACGAAAATATCTCCACCCAGGTGAGATTCGAACTCACGACCTTTAGGTTCAAAGGTAGGCGCTCTTACCACTGAGCCACAGAGGGGGTATTTAATTAAAATTAAACTCACCCAACGCAACAATATTCGACTAATTAAACTAAAACTCTTCTTTCACAAAACTTCGAATACCCATAAAAAAAACACGCCTACTGTAAATTAAAATTGGCCTCTGAATAAACTTAAAATTTTTCTTCCTAACTCGAGAACCACGTTGTGTTGGTCGCTGGAGAATCCTCTGTCTCGTTCAAAGGTTGGATATAAAGTGACTTTTTACGCTTTTGACTTCCGTTAGTTCCACGCTAAGCGGAAATTGTAGGTCAGCAGTTTGACCAATTTATAAACATAACTTTTGCCCAAAGATACATAAATAGTTACTATTGTATAGTTGGTTGCCTCCCTTACAGGCAGAATTAAGTTATTTTAAATCTCTCAGTAACGATAAAGTAATCTTATCGTTATACACTGACTATTGACATTTACGCCAAAATATTTTATGGAATTTACCTGTTATTAGTAATACCATAGATTTAGCCATACGGCTCACACTCCCTCTAAGGGGAAAAATCACTCATCCCAGATACCTACGGTATCAAAAGGATTGAGCTCTGGTGGGACTCTTTCCGTGTTATCGAGCCCTAGGTGACTTGGTATGTTGGAGTATCTCCCAGAAATTTTCGTACACATCTGGACGTCGCGAGGAGTACAGCTTTCTGCATGTGCCTTATAAAGATGTTCATGTAGATCCAGCTGTTTTATGTTCGCTAGGAGGTTTTTGGGAATAACAACCAGTAGTAGATAGAACAATAGGTACTGTCTGGGTACTTTCCATTCTCCATTGTCTCTTGATTTGTATTTCCAGATCTCTATACTTGGCGATCTTTTCGTTGTATTTAACACGCAAATTGTTAGTGTTAGGTATCGCCACATCAATAAGTGTTGTTTGCCTGGTAATTTTATTCACTAGTATGAGATCCGGTCTATTATGGGCCACTGGTTGGTCTGTGAGCACAGTGCGGTCCCAGTATAGCTTGTAGTTGTCATTTTCAAGCATTCTGTCAGGGACATATTGATAATAAGGAAGATGGTCGGTTTGGACAAGTCCCAGTTTGTCAGCTAGTTCTTGGTGGATAATCTTTCCTGCTGAGTCATGGCGTTCTTTATAATCGGTACCGACAAATGCCTGGCAGCCACCGGTAAGATGTTGGATGGTTTCTTGGGCTTGGCATCCATATCGGCATTTGTCATTTTGGACTTGAGGATCTTTAACAATATATTTTAGGTAATTTTTAGTTGGAATTACCTGATCCTGAATGGCAAGTAGGAAACCCTTAGTTTCGGGAAACATCTTTCCTGATGTTAACCAATAGTTTGACGATGTATTGTCGACATATTCTTGGCTGACCTCATTGAGATGTCGCCCATGCAGAGGTTTACTCATCCAGGTCCGCATTGTTTCTTGCTTAGTCAGATGGTCTAAGCGCATTTCTTGTTCACTTCAGTTTAAGCGGCGTTGTGTCATCTACTGCGCAAATTGCTCGATGTAAAGGAGATGTCTCAGCAATGTACCTGAAATAAGTTCTTAAAATTAGCAATTTGTTTATCTAATTGCTCAACCTATATCCATAAGTCCTCTTCCTCCTTGATACCGCGGCAATGTTGTTCTCTCTACTGCACTGCGTGGATGATGTTTTTGCGCCTTTGTGAGAAGTGTTCTTACTTTCCGCTGAAGACCCTCTATATCCGTTTTTGACCACTTTATAATACCAAATGAGTAGCTCAGCGCGGAACAGGCGTACGTATTTAATGCATTTAACAAATTTTTACTATTAAGATATGACCGATTTAGTTGTCTTACTCTTCGCACGAACTCCGAAGTTAGTTCCGTGTTCATTTGTTTATGGTCAATTTTCCGCGCTTTTTTCACTCCGAGATATTTGTAAATATCATTTTCACCCATTGCCTTGATGTTTTGGCCATCTTGCATATCGAAACCTCCAGGCTTGAACCTGATATCTTAGTAGTAATATCTATTATTAGTATTATTAGTATGAACAGCTTTTTCGCTCAATCGTTTCAGAAGGGTAAGTAGCTTTTCACAATTTTTTTTGGATTCCAATATTTTAATCCAATATTTTTCTTTATTGTAGTAAATAACATAGTTTGGCATATTCCCCATAATATTTCAAAAAAATCCAAGTTAGTGAATTTTTGTTCAGAAGTGTACAATAATCATACAATACATTTTCTACAGATTTTATTATTGAATTTAATGTGGTGACAAATATTATACATTGTATAAAATTGTAATAAAATGTACCCAAAGAGTGGGAAATTAATCAAAATAAACAGGTGAGAAAATTATAAAAAGTATTAACAGCATCACCCACTGTATTAAAATAATATTAAATTTATATGTCTGTATAAGTAAAATGATTACTATATTCGTATTGTATAAAATAAATAAGCTCATGTAGTTTCATATTCGATAACTGCAAAAAATTGATAATTGATGTTCAGGTCACATAATTTTTCCATTTCAATTCGATGTAACCTACCACAATTTCTAATATTGGTTTTCTTAATTTGTTTTTCCTTAAAGGAAAAAAATGTTTACTCCAGTATAGAAAAAGAACTAGATGAAAAAAAAATGACGGGTATCTGATAGCTTTAGTATATAGAGGGGACATTCTTCTTCTTCTTTCAGTGCCCTGTCCGATCATCGAACGTTGGCGATATTGGCAATTATAACCTTATTCACGGCGGCTCTAAATAAATTAGCGGTGATTTCTTGATACTATTCTCAGAGATTTCGTAGCCAGGATGTTCTTCGTCGGCCTGGGCCTCTCCTTCCGTCGATCTTACCCTGTATTATGAGGTGTAGAATGTTATACCTCTTTGGATGTCTCATTATATGACCGAAATATTGTAAATTCCGATTTTTTTCATAGAGGGGACATAGTTAATGAAAAATATGTATCAAAGGAATGTCAGATCGGCCCTATTTTTTTTATAAACAAGCGCCAAAGTGCGAAAATCTAATTTTTTTAATTATATTTAGAGGAACTTTTATAATGAGAAATTATTATGTTATAAAAAGACGGTTAATTCGAATTTTTACAATTTTAAAATCGATCAATTATTTGCATGGATGATTCCAAAAAACCATTTTATTTTGCACTATTTAATAAATTTTATTGTCCTTAAGTAACATATAATGCCACAACTCCGCCGTAACCGGTCCCAAACTCGTTTGAGAAATAAGGAGGGTGAATGGTTAGTGTATGAGTCTTGGTGTGGTAGTAGCTATGCCAAGGGGGCCTCTCTGATTAAATACCAAGCAACGCCTTAGTTGACATATGTCAATGACACTAACAAATCGTACTAATGATGGAATGGGTGAAGGGTTGGGTCCTCAAATCTGGAACACTTTGGTTATGTGGACCCTAGAAGAGTCCCTGGCTCTCCAGGTTAAGGGGTTGGTTAACATGCTGACACCATAAAAAATATTGTTACGAGAAATCAAGAAGAAGTTTCCGGACTAAAATTTAGACGACGACTTGCGGCGAAAAAGGACAAATAATTAGGTTTATTCACGTTGAATGTAAGATCTTTAAGACGCTTTTTATAGACCAGGGATCTTTAAGGCGCTTATTGGCAATTTAGAAATATATCTAAGCGATATAATTGCATTTCAGGAAATAAGATGGTTGGGAAAGAAGATTTTTTAATGGGCTTTATAATCAACAAAAGAATGAAGCACTGTATAATAGACTTCAAATCTATCAACGAAAGACTGTGGAAAATAAGAATCAGAGGTAAATTCATTAAATATTTAATAATAAATGCTCATGAACCAATTGAGGAGAAGTTGCACGAAGATAAAGAACGTATGAGCAAGATGAGGGGCAAACATAGACCCGAACCACTACCCAATCTAAACAAAAATAAGAGATAGACTCTGCAAAGCAAAAAAGACAGATGACTTAAAAGAGGAAAGGTTTAACCTAGGAGCGTAAAAAAATTCGCGATAGCTAAGAGATTTAAGGAAAGTCTGTAAGGTAAGCTAGAGAATTGCACAGGTGGTATAGTTCAAGATGTTTACAACCATTGAAGGCAGTGTACAACATTGTTGGAAAAGTTATTAAAAGTGCATAGCCAGATAAGAATGTCAAGATTGCCCCAGCGCAAAACTTGACCCCAAACTTTGGGGTAACGTTTGTCATAGTTGGAAAGATGCTCCTCTTTTGAAAATCATTTGAGCCATCAGCTGACAAGTATTGTCTTACCACAACATTCTTAATTCATATGAGAAATTCATTAGAACGATTATATGTTTCTATTCGAGCATCTTGTATAGCCGTGTTATTAAATATGATTTTAAACTGTAACCACACTGATTAACTATAAAAAATAGTACAAACCTAATAAAGTCTTCAGCGTGGAAACGGCATTTTCAGGAGATGCTAGGCATGCCCAGGGAAAACGCAGATGAAATTGTCGAGAACCCGCAGAATGTACACATGTGTAAATCTTGCGAGGCCCCTTAAAAAACGGAGATAATAACAGCTATCAAATCTTTGAGAAATAATAAGTCTCTGGGAATCGATAGCATTGCTGCCGAAATACTTCGAACTGATCCGCATCTAACTGCTGAACTTTTCCGGTAGCTTCAAAAAAAGGGCAACCTTACACTGTGCAGAAATTGGAAAGGAATAACCTTGCTTACCGCAATAAAAAATCTTCATGACCATCATACTTAAAATATTAACAAACAAGATTGAATTTCGAGCTGTTCGAGCAGGCTTTAGACCAGAATCCTGCTGCATAGACCACATTAAACTGTGAGGGTAATAATGGAACAATCGGTTGAATGGAACACATCCTATACATGGTTTTTGTTGACAGCTTGTCTCATGCTGCCTTATAGAAAATCTTAAAGCTAAGAAAGATCACGAATAAAATAATTTCCAAACCCATAAGAGTAATTGTAAGAAACAACATGCTATATACAATCAACAACATGCAAATTGAAAATGTGGAAACCTTTCAAAGACATATAAATTATCATATAATTCTAAACAATTCATTCTTTCTCTGTTAGCTTTTTGATGGCGTACATATTTAAATTAATTGTTGGATTAATTATTCGAACTTAGTTATCAGCGTCATTTATAATTCGAAGAAAATAATATTTTAAACAAACTTAAAATAAAGAAGATTGTCAAAGTTTTGAGGTTAATATATATAGTTGACAGATTATTTACCATTTAAGTTAAAGTTGGGTCGAAGTAGTAGTATTGCGAAATTAAAATTTACGATTGAAGTGGACTTCTAATTTACTTAAAGTTTACTTTAAATTAATTATTATATCGGGTGTTATAAAACAGATGACTTCACGAGTAGCGTCATAGATGACCGTAAGAATACACAAAGATACAAAATGTATAATATTCAAAAGGGGAATTTGACAAGCAGACACGTTATCTCTCAAACTTTTACGGCAGTACTGGATCATGTTTTCAAACAGTTTGAGTGAGACGCCAAAGAAATCAATGTCGACGGCAAAATGCGAAATAGTCTTCGACCTACGAAAGTTGTTGCTTTGATCATAAATTTTGAAAAAAACAGATACATTTCGCTTGGTACCAGACAAACCTCGTACCAAGCGAAAATCTAAAAGTCAGCTGCAACGAAATAGGCTTATTTCATAAATATAAATACTCAGGTCATGAAATCTAAATTGTCAAAGACAATCACTACACAACTATTGAACTGCAAAGAAGAATCACTTTAGAATGGGCTGCAAAGTAAGCTCTCTCAGATATCTTCAAGAGCAACATGCCAAATTTTTTGAGAAAGAAGACGTTCGGCCAATGTGCACTCCCAGTCACGACTTACGTTGCCGAAACACTTTTCTTAACCCAGATCACAGCAATTAAACTCAGAGTAGCCCGAGGAAGAATGAAAAGGTCGAAAAACGAGGAAATAAGAAGAAAGATATGCGTCATAGATGCCATAGGGCGCACAACATGGCTGAAGTGGAACAGGTCGGACCATGTTGCCAGAATGAATCACGGGCGATGGAATGTTATTCGTTAAATATTACAATGTGGCATACTACGAGCATACAAAAAAAGTTGAGGCAGACTACCCACACGATGGACAGACTACGTCAAACTAATCGATCGGAACATGCTACAGAAAATTTAAGACCGCCAAGACTGTAACAAATTAGAGGAGACCCACGTTCAACTTTGGACGCAGATGGCTGGATGATGATAAATTTTATCATAAGTTAGGACCTTTGAAAACCTAGATAAATACGTGAATATTAGTATAATCAAAACTATTTTACAATACCAAATAAGCAAAAAAATTTCTCGTCTTTTCTATTTTTTAGTAAGTAAAAACAGCAGAAAAATAGCAAGTTCATTACTCGTTAGCGAAATCGAACTCAATATTTTGCACAATGTAACATTATTTGGTCAGAATATCTTATTTTCGTGGCAGTTTATTTTTATGAGATAGGTGGCATGGCACGGTCGAAGGGCGTTAGGTATATCTCTGAGTAAAACGAACTTGATCATCGTCCGTCAGCTGCTATACCTGCTCTTAAACCTACATAAATGCAAAAGACAACGTGACTCCCAAGTTTCTTTGGTACAGAACACCATCCGTCGTTATTCCATTACAGTATGAAAACGCGTAATTATGTTTTCAAAATATCAGATGCCAGTCTCCGATTTATTATCGGATAAAAAGAGACTGTGAGCCTGCCCATCCGCCATTCAAGATAAATTCACATTCTCATTGTACCCCTTTATTAACGTATATTAGCTAGGTAGTTTTCTCGATTTTGCTTAATTTATGTAATTACAATCAGGAATCACGTAGCAGTGGCGGTGCAGGAAAATTAATCTTCTGGTTTTGTCTTCTGTACGGAAGGAAACATAGTCACACATATTTGTAAGTACATGGTTTTTCACTGAATTATTTTACTTAAGTTTAATAAAAAAAATTGCTTTTAAAATTTACCTCATTAGGCATTAATATTAATTAGAGATATACAGACATAAGACATAGGACAATAAAAGAATAGAAGCAGCAGGCATCTATAATTCAAAAAGGCCGGGACATTTAACAGACGTTCAAGGTAATCCAAAAGTTGATATTGAAGAAACAAAAACAACATGGATGAACTATGTGACAACAACATTTGAAGGCGATAGGAATGTCACCATCACACAAAATTAAATGACAATACCGGACCACCTATTCTCGAAGCGGAAGTAGAAGCTGCTATTAAGGAGTGAAAAGCCGCAGGACCAGACGAGTTCTACTTAGAATTTTTGAAAATTATGGAAAGTAAAAAGACTTACCTTGATCTTCAACAATATATACCAAAGTGGAAAAATACCCCAACACATGACAAACTCACAATTCGGCTTCAGAGATGCATTGGGTACTCGAGAGACACTTTTTGAAATACAAGTTCTCTTTCAAAGATGTAGAGACGTGAATGGTGATATATATATATTTATATATATATATATATATATATATAATATATATATAATATGTGTGTTTTGTTGATTACCAGAAAACGTTCCATAGAATAAAATATGACGAACCGATGAAAATATTAAATTCAATTGGTCTAGACAGCATGGATCGCCGTATAATAAACAATATCTATTACGAATAAACTGCAGTTGTTAGAGTTGGGGATCAGTTAACGACGTAAAGATAAAAAAAAGATGTGCGATAGGGATGTATATTGTCCCCATTATTGTTCAATACATATTCAGAGCGCATTATGAACCTAGCGCTAACGGACATAGACGAGGGAATACTTATAAACGGAGAACGATTGAACAACAGAAGATACGCTGACCATACTGTCAATTTTGCAGACAGTCTTGAAAGTCTGCAGACACTTGTCTCCAGGGTGGCAGAAGTAAGTAGCAGCTTTGTGCTTGATTTTAACATCAAAAAACCAAATACATGGTTATAAGCAACCTATAACACAAATCACCAACTTTTGTTATCTGGGTGCAAACTTAAATGAACAGTGGGACCAATCGACGCAAATTAAGATAAGGATCGAGAAGGCAAGATCAGCTTTCGTCAAAATGACAAAAATCTTAACAGCTACGATATGAAATTGGAAATAAAAGTTCGTTTACTAAAATGCTACGTATTCTCCGTTCTTTTATATGGCATGGAGTCACGGACCTTAACTGAAGCATCACTGAAGAGACTCGAAGCATTTGGGATGTAGTGCTATAGACGCATGTTGAGGATTTCCTGGATAGACCGAGTTACCAACGAAGACGTACTACAAAGAATGGATAAAGAACACGAACTAGTCGTAACCATAAAACGGTGCAAATTGGAATACCTTGGCCATATAATGCGCAATAAACAAAGATATGAGCTACTTCGGACCATACTTCAAATTAAGGTGCATGGAAAAAGAGGTCCAGGACGAAGAAGAATATCCTGGCTGCATAACCTGCGAAAATAGTTTAACTTAACCACTACCGGACTTTTTAGAGCAGCAGTCAACAAAGTCAGAATAGCCATATTAGTGTCCAACATCCGTAACGGATAGGCACCATAAGAAGAAGATGTGTATTGATCTTTATGTTTCTCTCGTACATTATTCCATTCATTTTGGACAGAGATCTCCCTTACCTCTTCCACTGGTCTTTTTCCGATACTGTTACTGTTCTAGTTCTTATAAAATGTTGTTAAATATCGCTGCTTCACCTAATTTAAAGTTTTTTCTTTTCGCCCGTGTATTCTCACGATCGCAAAAATTTTATTTATTTGTTTCATCTCCTTATCATTTTGTATAGAAGTATAACCTGCAAACCATTGAAGTTTTTTCAGTATTTTTTTCGTCGCCATTCTGTTCGGTTTCTGGCAACGTGTTACTATCTTCTGATCTCTAGTATCCCTAAGTTGGTCTCAACTCCATCTATCCATCTAATTCGTGATCGGCCTCTGCTTCATCTTTCTATAGGTATTCCTGTCGTTAGCTTTTAAGCAATCGTGTGGTCGACATTCGTATTATCTGTCCGTCCCATCTAAGTTGCTGTGTTTTAATAAACGTTACGACATCTGGTTCATTAGGAGATGGTATAATTCAAAATTAAATCTTTTGCGCCACTGTCCTTAACCATTTATAGCTTCAAATATTTTGCGGAATATCTTACGCTCGAATATTTCCAGAAGTCTTTCATCCTTGTGCGTTGGAGTTCATGTTTCCGCTTCGTATGTGAGGAGTGGCCTTAGCAGTGTTTTGTATACAATAATTTTAGTTTTTCTTTTGATATATCTTGAGTGTAATTGTTTTTGGAGTCCACAGTATGATCTATTATTCATCTTTTAATCGTCTTTATTTCAGAAATATTAATGTATGGTCCGATCGTAGAGCTCATGCAGTTTTATATGGTTGTGTCAGAACAACAATGGTCCAAGTCCAGTATTTTTTTATGTTTTTGCCTGTTTATTATCTCTAAAAGCCATTGTTTTCAATGAAACAAACAGCCAAGTTCTGTCTCCATTGGTTATACCGTGGACAGCATAAGATTTCTGTTGTTGTGAAAAGAATTTGTTATGATTCTGCGCAACAGTGAGTCAAGTCCACCTGCGTGTAAGAATGCATTAGTTCAAACATAATAATATTGTGTTCAATGTAAACCGTTGTAAATGTTTTAGTTTAAAATTTGTTACAATCGTGTTAAGTTGTGAAATTTTATTAGTTAATGTGATACGGATTTAAATGAACAAACCGAACCTGAAAACAAGCAGTCTACCCGAAAGAGGTTAATTGATCCAGAAATATGGCAGCGTAATTCACGGAAGGCTTTGCGAAACAGTGGCATGACATACAAAATCAGCAGGGGAAAAATAGTTAAAGGTAAAGTTTTCCTATTTGACTTTGACTGCGCTGTCGGCGAAAATGTATAGAAAAAGTTGAAATAAACAAACGGCGTTCATTGTTTAACTCGTTTTGGCATTTAGGAAATTATAGCCAGCAAAACACCTACTTGCGTGGCTGTATAAAAATTGCAAAAACTGTGAGATCCCGTATACGAAATGTGAACGGTGCTCCCAAAAATCGTTCATATAAATACTTTCTGGATATAGGTGATGAGAGTATTCAAATATGTAAAAAACTATTTCTTAAAACCTGCTGTATCGGCTAGGGAAGAGTTGAAAGATGTCTTGTTAAGGAAGGATACCACAGCGTTATTGAGGTAAGGGGAAGAGCCCCAGATAAAAATAAAATAAACGATGCTGACATACGAGCCCACATCGCATCTTTTCCAACATTCCCGAGTCATTATTCTCGTACACACAACCCCAACCGTAAATATTTGAACAGTGAACTGACAATCAAGAAGATGTACGACTTAAACGTAGAAAAGTGTGCATTAGAAAACAAGTCACCTGTTAAACAAAAGTATTACTACCACGTTTTTAATACCAAATTCAATTTACACTTTAAACCTCCGAGCAAAGACACTTGCAGTAAGTGTGACTCTTGGTTAATGAAACTGAAGGTGGAGTGTGATGAAAGCAAGAAACCTAAACTTGAAACTGTTATGAAATTGCACCTTACCAAAGCTGAAACAATGAGAAGTTATCTACAGAAAGAAGTCAATAAAACTTCAACGCTGCGGTACTCGTTGACATTCGATCTTCAAAAAGTTCTGCCTTTTCCTAAGTTGACCACTTCAATAGCTTACTATAAACGAAATATATATTCTTACAACTGCGGTGCTCATCCTATAAATGCGGGCCTACCTGTAATGTATGTTTGGGACGAAACAGAGGGTGGAAGAGGGTCCCAAAACATAGCTTCAGTTCTCGAAATGCATCTAAAAAAATATGCATCGACTCATCAAAAAATTGTTATATACAGTGATAGTTGTGGAGGGCAGAACCGTAACATAAATGTTTCGTTAGTGCTTCTACGGCTTTGCCATGGTGATGATGATGAAATGGCTGTGGAAAAAATAGATCTACGTTTTATGATTTCAGGTCATTCTTATCTTCCGAATGACTCAGACTTTGGGATAGTAGAAAGGTTCAGCAAAAATAAACTCATATACGGACCAGAAGATTAGATCAAAATTATAGAAGGTGTCAAAAAGAAAGGAGATCCTATAAATGGTACATTTAAAACATGAGAATTTTATTTCTACAGAAAACCTTACATTAGCTTACAAAGCAAACATTACAAATAGAAAAGTGGATGTGGAAAAAAATTCCATTAATTGGCTTACAATTCAGTAAATTAAATTTAAAAGGGAATATCCATTTTCAATCTTTGTATGTGAATCAGTTAGTAATCTCGGGGAATATAGGTAAGTTTGGCTAACCAAAAAAACAACTGGCAGGAATTTAAAATCTCTGACTACAGTAAATCGTAGACCATTATACAGCCAACGGCGTCCTGTTACATTAGCCAAAAAAAAAATGACATGAAATCGATTACTTCTTTTTATTCCGCCAATATATCACCCATATTATAAGAATCTACCACTATTAGCTGTTACTAATACCAGATCATTACACCAGGAAGAATTACTGGAGTTCAATGAAGAATCTGGAGACGAATACCAATATGAAGATTAGAAATGTGTGTGTTTTATTATGTTTTTGGAACATTTTGTTATTTTTTGATCATGTAAACATTTTTTTACGTTTTACGTTTTTGCGTTTTGTTTAATTTGTGTAAATTAAACGACTTAATCAGGTGTTGTTTACACTTTAATTTTTCTTACTTAAAGGTTACACTGAAAATTGCGACATCTAATCAACTCCAATTTTTATTTTCAAACAAGAGTGTTTTATTAAACATTGCTAAATTTATGTTTTAAAATTAAATAAAACAAATAAGCAACATTTAAACAAAAATAACAGGATTATAATAAAAAAATGTATTCTCACCGAGACTAAGAAAAAGGAAAAAGGAAATGAAGAGATAGGAGAATATATACATATCTACAGTGAAGTCAGTAAAGATAACAGAGCTAAGGGAGGAGTCTCTATTGCTATTTGAATAAATCTTGAAAACAATATTAAATCACAAATATATATAATAATAGGCACAAATCGTAATTGTCGGAGTGTATGCCCCAAATGAAGATGCAGATCCAGAACGTAAAGACGATTTCTACAACAATATGAATGAAATACTCTCTGAAGTTAAAGAAAACTGTGAAATCTTTATATGAGGAGATTTAAAGGAAGAGTCGTAGGAAGATATGGGGAACAAATAACCAATGACAACGGAATGCGTCTTAGAGATTTTTGTGAAGCAATGTCCCTCAAAATTATGAATGGGTTTTTTCAACATAGAGACATACACAAATTTACATGGATACAACCTACTAGGAATCTGCGCTCGATAATCGACTATGTACACATAGATGCCACAAAATTACAAAATGTGGATCGAGAAAATATATCAGCGGAAGAATTATACCAGCAACGTAAAAAATGCATTCGTGAGGCTGCAAGTTAAGCTTTGGGTTATAAAGACAAACATGAAACAAAAAATCAAGAATGGTGGTCGGAGAATATGCAAACGTTAGTCAACAAGAAGAAAACTGCTTATCAGAAATGGATGTCAACGAAAAAGGATGAAGATTACAAGATATATCAAAAATTAAATCGAGATGTAAAAAGGGTAGTGAAAAGTAAAAATGAGATGTGGGATCGAAGATGTGCAAAGGTGGATAGGTATATGGGTGGAACAAGAGTTGGGCAAGCGTGGAAGGTGATAAAGTCTCTCCGAAGGGAAGGAAAGGAAAAATCTAACTTACAGTTAATAGATCTGAAACAGTGGAAACACCATTATAAGGTCTTACTGACAGAGGATAGATGTAAATTCCAAGAGATCGAAATGGAAGAAATATCCGAACACACACAAATAATTCAGATAACAACCGGAGAGTTAAACGATGACCTCAAAAGATCAAAAAACGGTAAAAGCAGCAGGACCTGGAGACATCCCAATTGAGTTGGTAAAGTATGGACCAAAAATATTACATGAGATGTTGGTTCAACTATTTAACAAATGCTTAAAAGGCCAAAATATCCCTGATGATTGGAATATTGGATACATCAGCTCTATATTCAAGAAAGGGGATAAACGCAAATGCTCTAATTATAGGGGAATAACTGTTATCAGCTCAATGGGGAGGTTGTACGGTCGAATAATAAAAAAAAGAATAGAATCAGAATACGAAGATACAGAAGAACAAAATGGATTTCGTGCAGGAAGATCGTGCACTGATGGTATATTCGTTCTGCAGCAGGTAATCGAAAAACGGAAGGCAAGGAATCTATCTACCCACCTATTGTTTGTAGATTTAGAGAAGGCATACGATACGCTACTTTTGAAAAAACTGTTTCAAACATTGACGAAAGTAGGTCTCAGTAGAGAGTATGTGGATGCTATCGCAAATATATACAAAAATGCAAGAAGTGTCGTTAAAGAAGGAAACTTTATATCTGAATCATTTCCAATATCAAATGGGCTTAAACAAGGATGTTGTCTATCTCCGACCTTATTTAAAATATATATTCAATCATCGCTAGAGCAGTGGAGGAAACAAGTATCCGGAATGGGAATAGACATAGGCGATGGTAAATGTCTAACAACCTTATTTTTCGCAGATGATCAGGTAGTCGTAGCGAATGATGAGGAAGACATGGACTACATGTTTAGAAAACTAAAGAAAGAATATGAAAAATGGGGCCTCAATATGAATATGTCAAAGACAGACTATCTTAAAATAGGAGATGATGAAAAAGATCCAGAGTTAGAAATTAGAAACGCAAAAACATGCAAGGAGTATAAATATCTCGGATCTATAATATCTAAAGATGGCACTACCAAAAGAGACATCGAAAACAGAACGCAGCAAAGAAAAAAAGTAGTTAACATTCTAAACTCTCTACTATGGTCTAAAGATATTAAACAAGAAACGAAATTGACAATCTATCGAACCTTGGTAGAGCCTATTATGACTTATGGGGCAGAAATTTGGCAGATCACGAAAAAAGATAGAAAAAGAATAGAAGTAGCAGAAATGGATTTT
Source organism: Diabrotica balteata (assembly GCA_918026665.1). NCBI lineage: Eukaryota > Metazoa > Arthropoda > Insecta > Coleoptera > Chrysomelidae > Diabrotica > Diabrotica balteata. Next base: position 53,159,650 of record OU898277.1, read on the forward strand.
CTAAGGAAAATCCATGAAGAATACATGTGCTGCAGTTGACCATCACTTAAAAAACTGGCCATCAATTTGACTACTCAAATGTCAGGGTTCTACAGCAAGAAAATAATTACAAAAAAAGATTGTTTTTGGAAATGTGTCATATAAATAGAGAAAAACTCTGCAGTAAATTACAAGGCAGACACGGGACAGTTGGGCAATATCTACTGTAATATTCTTAGTATGTCCAAATAATTTTTCTGTTTAAAATTATATTTTAAATCACCCTGTATATTTTTAATGTGTAATTTTATGGTGTTTTAATTGTTTCTTGGTTGTTTTTGTTTGCTCTGTTTTTATATTTAATTACTAGTGACCTAGGTGTTTTTAATCAATAATGTCAGTACTGTTTTGAACAAATTATGTTCAACAACTTGGTTAAATACTTTCCACTCTGAATCTGTAAGTGAGTCATTGTTTATTCTAAACTGACTTTTAATCATATTTTAGTTGTCTCCTGATGAAGCTGACAAAAAAATCAGCGAAATATAGAGGATTAAAAGAAAAAAAGAGTTTTTTTTAAATAATAACAGACCGCATACCCGATATTCCAACACAATTAAATATATATATATATTATATATATATATATATATATATATATATATATATATATATATATTGTAGTTTTGAGTTTCTTGAACCGTATTATATTTAATATAAAATAAAATTAATGTTTCTTGGGTTTAGGTTCAATAAAGATATGTTACATGTGGAACTAGATTTTATTTTCCATTGCAATCAATCAACGTTTCGACAGGAAACCCTTGCCTTTGTCAAGATTCTAAAATGTGTATATATATATATATATATGTATATATATATATATATATATATATATATATTATATATATATATATATGTATATATATAAGGACAAACAGATATTGTAAAATATGTATATATATATATATATATATATATATATATATATATGACTTACCAAAACGTAAAACGTGACACAGACATTAACGAACTGACATATAAAAGTTGATATCTGATATCTCATTGTTTACTGTCATTAGTATATAATTATTTTTATACGAATCAATAGAAATAAAAAGAAACACCAACGCAATAAATGACAAAAAAGATACACAAAACCTAAATAAAATATATTTCAATCTGATTTAAACAATAATAATATAACATCATAAAAAGCTCTTAAAGTCATAACATATCTCCACCTTACCTGTTTCAAAAACATCAACGATACGCCCATATAAAAATAATTCTATACTAATGACAGTAAACAATGAGATATCAGATATCAACCTTTATATGTCAGTTCGTTAATGTCTGTGTCACGTTTTACATTTTGGTAAGTCATATATATATATATATATATATATATATATATATTATATATATATATATATATATATACATTTTAGAATCTTGACAAAGGCGTTGACAAAGTGTTTCCTGCCGAAACGTTGATTGATTGCAATGGAAAATAAAATCTAGTTCTACATGTAACATATCTTTATTATTGAACCTAAACCCAAGAAACATTAATTATATATATATATATATATATATTATATATATATATATATATATATATATATATATATATATATATATATATACAATAAAAAAAACTTATTTTCTCACACTGTCTAAAACTGGACTTTGACCATTTTTGTTCTGACACACCGATATATAATTGTTTCTTACCTCTAGAATATTTTGTTGTTTATTTTCATTTTTTATTTCAAATTTTCTAAGTTTGTGTTTTAAAAATTTCATATTTTATGTATGAATTTTAATTTTTCATCTAGCCCATACTTCCCTTGAAGTAACTTATAAGGACACTGCACTGTTGTTCTCAATTCTTCCACATCGCCATCCATATCTCATTAATAAATTCTGCACTGCCCAATGAAGGAAACTTAGATTCCGACATCAGATTGTGCGTCTAAAGATTACATCCTCTCGCTTCTCGTCTTGTCTGCATGCAAATTTTTTATAATGGCTCAAAATTGGGTGGTTTTAAAATATGAGTATCATTAACGTGGTTCTTAGGGTACTTGGATAAAAAAAGGAATTGGGTGCACGCTCGCGGCTATGCTAACAGTAATGATGATATAATAGAAGGGAATTACTGGGAATTTCAAAGATTGTCAGTTTAAACGAAACGAACGAGCTGGTTTAAAAATTACAGTTTTTGATATTATATTTGATCTGGTTGGATTGATTTAAAATTATCATCTTAATAAATTTACAGTGATCTGTTTCGTTTTACTTTTGCTACATGCAAACTATGTTTATTGCTTAGTTTCAGTAATCGTTACTCTTCTGCATTATATTATTTTTTCTACTTGCTATGCTTTGTGTGAACTGTGTGTTAATAGAGATTTAATTTCTTTTATTTTATAAATTTTAATTAGCGATTAGACATTTGCTGTCAAAAATTCATTAGTTTGTCAATGCATTCTAGATTAGATATCGATGTATAGACAAATTGTAAATTAATAGGAAAAAAATAAAAATAATAAACATGATATCAATAATATACTGTAATAATATTATAACTTCAAGATTTCGCATAAAAATACTACATTCCATTTAAAATAAGAAAGCTTACAGCGATTTCCAGGCTAACCAAAAGTAATAATGAATAAAGTCAAATGATTAAATTAAAAGGTGGAGCATACATACCTCCTTCTCATGGTCTAAATTTTCAAAAATATACGACAATAAAACATTAAAAACTTCTACTTGAATGGTTTCATAAAAGATCCTGTATAATACAGCGTCTAAAACAATTTAAACGGGAGAAACGCGAAAAAAAACAAAAGTTTTTACTCAATAGAAGGCAGAGAAGGCAGAAAAGAAGTCTTCTTCTTCTTCGCGTGCCATTTCAGAATTATCCGTCGTTGGCGATCACCATTGCGAAGGCTTCTCGAGGTATTCACGAATGTTTTTTAACCAAGAAACTTGTTTTCTTCCTACACCTCTACGGCCCTCTATTTTGCCTTTAAGGATCAGTTGTAATATTTTATATCGATTTCCCCTTACGATATGCCCCAGATAAGACATTTTTCGATGTTTAACAGTCTTTAGCAATTCTCTATCTTTGTTGACGCTCCTTAGTACTTCTTCATTCGTTTTCCTTGCTGCCCAAGGTATCTTTAGCATTCGTCTATGAATCCACATTTCCAATGCTTCAATTTTGTTTATGATCGATACTTTTAGCGTCCACACTTCTGCACTATACAAAAGTACCGACCAAACATAATACTTAACCATTCTTTGCCTTAGTTCTAAACTGAGATGGTTATTGCAAAGAAATGACTTCATTTTCATAAAAGTAGTTTTAGTTATTGCTACTATACGTTTTATTTCTATGTCTGGATCTAGTTCGCATTGGAAAGGCGAAAAGTGCATTCTTGACTATGAGCTCTGTGTTCAAAAGCCATGACCTCACCCTGAAAACAAAAATAAGGCGCCTTAAATGTTACGTGTTCTCAGTACTTCTGTATGGAGTAGAAACGTGGACATTGAAGGCAGAAACTCTATCAAAACTTTAGGCTTTTGAGCTATGGTTATACAGAAGAATTCTGAAGATACCATGGACAGACAAACTCACCAATAAAAAAGTACTGCGGAGGATGAACACAACCGCGGATTTGGTCAACATCGTGAAGAGCCGTAAGCTGGAGTACTTGGGACATATAATGAGAGATCAAGACAGATAGGAGCTACTCCAATGCATTTTGCAGGGTAAAATTGAAGGAAAAAGAGTCCCAGGACGAAGAAGAATATCCTGGCTTGCTAACCTGAGAGCATAGTATAGAAAGACCTCAACACAGATATTTCGTATAGAAAACAACCAACAAAATCATCATAGCCAGAATGATCGCCAACGTTCGGAACGGACAGGCACCCTAAGAAAAAGATCGAGTTGGTCCGTTATCGCAGTTCCTAAATATGTCATTTTGTGAACTTTCACTATACCGCCAGGTTCAATGTACCAGCCGATATCTAGACTTTAAAACGTTTGAGACTATGAAGAAATAACTACAGGGGTGGTTCCAGTAAAATCAAACATGAAAAAATGGAGTAAAATAAACCAAGATGATTTGACCTTCGTATGGTAAAGTTGATTAGGCTTGTAGGACTAAGATAATTGGCCATGTGGATCCCATGGAATCCTTTGAACCAGCAAGAATTATAATCCAACATTATATGGCGTAAAAGCGGTCCAAGGGGCAGACAAACCTTCGATATATGTACCAAGTACAGAGCGATTTGACATAACCTGAAACTAGAAACTGGATAAGGAATGCTGGAAATCAATACCTAACTTTATCACAGCCTAAGGCTGTGGAGTCAACTGTGATGTAATAAATGCGTATTAAGAAAGAGACATAGCATTTTTTATTGTCTAAATTAGGTTATAAGAAAAATACCAAGATAGACAATTGATATGTTGACTCGTATTTGGAAACGGGGATGATAATTAAACAAATTCTTGATATAAGTAATAATTAATGGTAAAATTCCGTTTCACCCGGTATAGATTCTAAATGATGCCGATGTTGCAATTTTTAGAAGGAATAACAAAGAAAGGTTTATAACGGTACTTTGGGTAAAGTTATCATAGGAATCAGTCGCAAAATCTCGCAAGCCCCTTCGCTAGAATCTCTAGCTTGCAAAATGTAAATAGATATATAAAAGAAAAACAATATTTTAACTATAATATAAAACGGTCAAGTTTTAGAACGCGTTGGTAGAGGGCGCAGAGAGAATGTTATCGCTTATGTAAGTTATTACAGCACTCAAAAAAAACTTGGCTAATTGGCTTAGTTCCAGTGCCATAAAACAAAAAACACACACACACACACACACACACACTCAAAAAAATCTATTTGGTAGAAAGTTCTGTCTTTTATATCATGAATGTGTTGCCTGTGTGAGTCCATTTCAAATGGGCAAAAGAAATAAAATAAGACTTACAACAAATTTAATTTTACCGCTAAAACGACCGGTTTCGCTTATTACATTTTGCTAAGCATGTTCAGGTCTAACGGAACCAAGTAAATTAAATGCTGAAATTACAAAAGCCCATATTAGGGTGCTGTCTTATAAAGATAAAGATAACAATTACAGTAATTATTGTCTGTTATAGTCTGTGTTTATTAATATGAATAAAATTAATGAAGCAGACAAACTGAAAACCCACAAATTGGTATAAGATAATCTATTGAATTAAAATAAATTAGTAAATAACCAAAATACTACGTAAATGCCGGTACAAGAATTTATTATTAGTTAATGATTCGGAAAACATAGTTTAAACTATCCTGGATTGCTGGTGATGGGTGATTTTCGGTTTTATTGTAACTGTTTGATAATTAGCGGGAAAGTTCTTGAGGGTCCCTTTTGGAAGATTTGTGATTGGATTGGCATATATTTTTGTGTTAACAGCATAGAACAATATTTTACTTAAAACATAATTAGAAACATCGCTGGTATAAACCGTATAGAGCGGAGGTCTAAGGACAGCACCCTAAGTCACTCCACTTTCCAATAACCTGTCTTGTGAGAAAGATTTGCAAACTCTAACTTTGTAATGTCGATCGGTCAGGAAATCATCTATCCAACGAAATAAAGTACCGAGAACTCCGAAATGTTCTAATTTATATAGAAGTTAGAGCTTAGGTACACGGTCAAAGGCTTTAGAGAAATCTCGATAAATAACGTCAACTGGCTGCGAACGTTAAGGGATGACGTCCAGCCGTTAACACAATGTAGGAGATTGGTTAGAGTAGAGCAACCAGATACAAATCCATGTGGTAGTATTGGAATAACAAGTTCCTGGAGAAGGAATTTGGTTATCTCCTCAGAAATAATGGCTTCCATAACTTTGCCAATTAATGGCAGCAAGCTAATAGAATTGTTGTGGTCGAGTTTGTTGCCTTTTTTAAAAATAGAGGTGACGGATGCTAATTTCCAACTAGAGAATAAGGAATTCTGGATAAAAGAAGTTTGCATAATTAGCGTTAAGGGTACTGAAAACGTGTCTACGTATTTTTTAAACAGTTTTCGTGTTAAACCATCTAAACCAGGTGTGCGGTAGTGCGAAGTTTAATTTAGTGTTGTTTGACGTGATCTACTATGAGTTAAACTTGCTGTAAGGATGCCCGACAGATAGATAGCCATTATTAGATTCTTCTTCTTCTTCTTGGTGTGCCTATCCGTTTCGAATGTTGGCGATCATCATAACAATCTTTATCTTATCTGCAGCAGCGCGTAAAAGCTGCACAGATGTTGTATTGAACCAGATTCTGAGGTTCTTAAATCAAGATGTTCTTCTTCTTCCTGGACCTCGCTTTCCAAATATTTTTTCTTGCAGGATGGCTTGAAGGAAAGCATATCTGGATTCATTTCGCATAATATGTCCCAAGAATTGTAACTTTCGAGATTTAATGGTGGTCAGTACCTCTCGGTTCTTATTCATTCTTCTGAGGACCTCCTGATTTGTACTTCGGTCAGTCCACGGGACCTTAAGTATTCTCCGATATGGCCACATCTTAAATGCTTCCAGTTTTTTGCACATATCTTCGTTCAAAGTCCACGATTCAACACCATAAAAAGGACAGAGAAGACGTAGCATCGCAGCATTCTTATTTTTGTATCAAGAGAGAGGTTGTGACTCTTGAAGAAGGCCCCCATCCGATTGAAGGTGGATCTAGCTTTTGCGATGCGTGCTCTAATCTCCTGGTTGTTGGTCCATTCTTCATTTATTAGTTGCCGAGGTAGTTGTAGTGCGTCACTCTTTCTACAGGAGATTGGTTGACGTAGAGTTGACCTTCTGTTATTATTTTCTAACTAATTATCATAAGCTTTGTCTTCTTAACGTTTATATTGAGTCCATATTGTTGACTGTAATACGTGATTTTGTTCATAATAACTTGTAGGTCTTCTAAGTTGTCCGCAAATACTTTGGTGTCATATGCATATCTGATGTTGTTTAGCCGGTAACGATTTAGTAGAATACTTTTTTCATTCTTTCACTAAATCATTATTTGAATATTCTTTCAAAGTACAGATTGAAGATTAGAGGAGACAAAATACAGCATTGCCTCACTCCACGCATGATTTTCACATAGTCAGTGTGTTCACCTTCAACTCTGAGATTTGCTGTCTGATTTCAGTAAAGATTTATAATTATTTTCAGATCTTGGTTGTTAATTCCTGCTTTTTTAGTATTTGCATCATCTTGGCGTGCTATACTCGATCAAACGCTTTCTCGTAATCAATCAGACATGCGTATACGTCGCAGTTGACGTCTCTGCATCTCTGGAATAAGACTTGTACTGAAATCAAAGGCTCTCTAGTACCAACAGCATTTGTGAGCCCGAACTGGTTGGGGGAAATTTGACTTTTACAGAGCTTGTAGATTCTCTTATGAATTATCTTTAGGAACAATTTTAGGAGATGACTCATGAGGTTTATAGTACGGTAATCTTCGCATTTTTTGGCTCCTGGTTTTTTTGGAAGTGCAATAAACTCATTATTAGATTATTTAGGTAAAACCTGTGAAAATGCCAAAGAGAGAGTTTTGGAAGACTGTTTGTCAGAACAGCATTAAGTGTGGTTGGGTGTTTGAATTAGAGGAATGGAAACTTTAGACGTCAAGGATAATGGTTTGTATTTGTAGACTTTTTTTAATATTACCAGTTTCAATAACACTTGCTTTAAAATTTTGTCTTAGAGTTTTTAGAGATGTTTGTAAGTTATTTGAAAATCTGCGGTGATTTTGGAAATCACTGAGAAACCCGGTGTGCTTTAATTTCCGCCATAGATGTCGTTTGTGAATAATTTGTTTTATTGTTGTTCGATTTATCCAGAGTAATGTTGTTTTTATAAATTTTACGAAGGTGGTATTTGTAGAAATTATATTGTGGACGGTATCGAGAAATGCAGTCCACATTATTGAGGGGTCGTTTAAGTCTGCAAAAAATAAATATATTTACATTGATGTTACTTTCCTAAAACTGCAGTTATAAATTAACTTCTTTCATTCAAACCAGCAGTGTTGCCAGAAGTTCGCTTTTAACATAGTAACGACATTCCGCTAAGCAGTTATTCGTGTAATTAGATATAATAGTGAAATTAGCCTTAGTGAAGTATATTGAAATATCCCACAACACCGTGTCACCGAACAATATCGCAATACGCTACACATTCGACATAATATGAACGTTACTTAATACATAGCTAAAATCAAAAATTGCTGTTTAATCCTAGAATTCAATTTAAGTTAATATTTAATCTGTTTTTTATACCACCGAGGCTTGTGGTCCTTCAATTCTTCTCGTTATTCCCTTCTGCACCAATTAATTTCTTTTAATATGGTAAATCCTGTAGTAAAAACTATAGCTACAGCCGCATTCTTTCTAAAGATTAATCCGGATGTTACCATTCAACAACTTCAAGTTTTAATTAATGTCAAATTAAATAAACTATTATATCGATAAATAATTATTCCAGATAGATCATTTGTTTCTTTCATTACCTCAGTGTTTGTATTTGTCACCTGAACAAAAGAAATAATGTAACAATTCAGAGAAGTCATCACACAATAGTTTAACATAATTTATAGTCTATTATTTCTTTCGAAACTACAAAGACAAATTTTCGATGTTGTGGCCAGATTAGGTAGATCGCATTCGGGTAGGCGGGTGTTCCTAGAAATCAAGAAATCATCCACAGATGCATTTTTTGTCGCTGCGTCCCGTCGTTTTGTCAGAATTTAAGGGGTGATTTTTGTGTTAATGTGACTTTTCTCGAGGCAGGGGGTAGTCACAAAACGACATTATTATTCGAAGTAGTGTCTGTGGACTTTTATTTGTTTGTTTCTTGGAACAGGGTGTTAAATATATGTTTAGAATGTTTCTGGATTTATATAAAACATTGCCTTCTACATTGCATAAAGGCTTAAAAGAGAACCAAAAAACTTTATAATTTTTTTATCAAGCACAGCTTGATGGCTTACAGCATTTTTTATCAAACGATATTTGTTACAATTTAATACGATGAATACATAAGACCTGGTATATGTTTTCTACTACTCTGCAATAACGTATAGGACATATTTGAAACAAAAATTATGTTACTTTTGATCTGAAATTGTTGCAAAAAAACTTTATTGCTTTATTATCACAACAAAAGATGTCTTAATTTGCTTTATTTATTACTAAAAACACTTCTAGTAAGCATGACACCACTTAGACTCTACAGCCTAAATCGAGCCTTCGCCTTCTCCAAACAATGCTTCCAACCTTGTTGGTCTCACACCGACCTTCTTCAGGTTCTTACGTCTAGCATTTTTTTCCGTGGACTTCCTTTTGGTCTAGCGTCCTACATTTTACTATCTAGGGCTTTTTTCGGTAATCTTCCGGTTTCAATTCTCACTAAATGACCAGCTCATCGAAGGTTCTGAAGTTTAAAGAATTCTGAGATCGCTGTATCTTTGAACAATTGGTAGAGAGTTCATGGTTATACGTTCTCCACACTCCGTTTTCATTAATAGGTCCAAGTACCTTCCTTGTTTTGGTAGTTTTGGTTTTGTATCAAAACAACAACATGAAAGTCAGAATAGAAGGACAACTTACAGAACCTATAGAAATAGGCAGCGGAATAAGACAAGGAGCGGCCAGCGGACAATTATGGATGAAATTATCAAAAGCGTTAACAAAGGAACTAGATACAAAATGGAAAACAAAGAAATAAAAATTAACTGTTACGCAGACGACACAATATTGATAGCCCAAGATGAAGATAGTCTGCAAAGACTGGTCCACAGATTTAACATAAGAGCATAACATAAGAATTTGAATCTGACAATTTCATCTCAGAATACTAAAACAAAAGTAGTTAGCAAAGAAGCAACCAGATGTAAAATAGAAATTGATGGCATCAGTATTAAAGAAGTAATGGAAATAAAATACCTGGGAATTACACTGTCTAGCTATGGAACCATGGACAAAGGAATGGGTGATCAAGTACAAAAAGCAAATAAACTGGCAGGATGCCTTAATAACACTATATGGCGAAACAGACACATTAACACTGAGATGTGATTAGAAATATGTAAAGCCAATGTAAGAGTAATAATTACATATGCCCCAGAAACAAGACCCGACACAGCCACAACGAAAGAGAAGAAATATTTTCCTTCGGACTTTTCTTTAAAATACTTCCAGTTTTATTTTTGCGTTTTCTGTCATCAGCCTTGTCTCGCACCCATAACATACTAATGGTGTGATAATAGTTTTGTAGATCCTGATTTTCGATCTCCAATGTGTGTTTTTGAAGCGGAACACTTGGGCAAGCGAAAAATAAGCGTTGTATTTTCTTACTATTCTCATTTAAATTTTTGGTTCCTCTGGTACATTCATGCTTATTGCAACTTTCCAATATGTGAAACTTTCTACATTCTACTTTCTGTACAAGTATACTTTAATCAAAAAGCAGACTAAAGATCGGCAATGGTCTGTGTACAGAACAAATGAAAACAAACAATGGCGTGGGAAAAGATTGCATTATCCCTATTATTTTCTTTTCGTAACTGTTTTTATAGAAAATTATTACTTTTGTGAATTTGTTAGAATAAAGTTTTATTTACGTCTATGTATTACTTGCCTATCAAAACACAAACGACTATTATCTCCTATCATATTCATATGTACAAATTTTCAGAGTCCGCATGTACCAGCCGCGTGTAGCCACAGTAAAATCTCAGAAGTGCAGGCCAAATAGATTTTCAGCTCCTAACAGCCTCTATTTATTGTTTTTATATAAAAACTACACATATGTGATTTGTTTCGGGCACACGCGGCTGGTAAATGTATGGACCGAGACTCATATGTGGGTACCCGCGGCTACTCAAATAAATTGTCTGAGACCCATGGTTGGGTACTCATGGCAGCCAAGGTGTTAAGGTAAAAGAGGATTGCATCTGGGCTCGGTGCTTAGTCCTTATTTATTCCCATTAGTATTGGATTAGATAACAGCGAAGCTACACGACTGGTGCTTAATGCATGCTAATGATGCAGTTTTAGTAAATAGTACTGAAAAAAATTTAGAACAAAAACTGGAAAGAGTGGAAACAAGCTCTTATGAAAAAGTTTAAAACTTATGAAAACAAAAACCTAATATTTGGAATATTTATTTAAAGTTGGATTATGTACTAGTATTATAAGTATAGTATTTATAGTATTTTACTATGTGAACTTTGGACAGTGAAATTATTGTAGAGGTAGTGGATTATCTAAACGGCTATGACTCCTGCATAGGTAAAGTACAATTTTACGCTTAAACCGTATGGAACCGTTGAGACAATTTTCAAATTTTTGATGATGTAAGCTGTTTATTACCGACTTTTTTTTATTTAAATTTATTTGTAATCTTAAAGTTTTGTTTAATAATTATTTTTAAAAACAATTTTTTGTCCCAACCTGACCCAAGTAGTGGGCCTACTTGAGACCAATACATCGTCCTTTTATTTCAACCTTCCTGGCATCGTCAATATTTATTTTTCGCAGACTGTAGCGCCGACAATAATTTGAATATTTTTTATTTCTTCTTCTTCACGTGCCATCTCCGCTACGAAGGTTGGCTATCATCATGGCAATTTTGACCCTTGAGGCTGCCGCTCGGAACAATTGTATGGAAGTGCAAGCAAACCACTCCTGAGGTTTCTCAACCATGACATTCTTCTCCTACCTATGCTGCGCCTACCTTCAATCTTTCCTTGCATAATTAGTTGTAACAGTTGATATTTATTCCCACGTGTAATATGTCCCAGGTATTGTAGTTTCCTCATTTTAACACTCAATACGACCTCCTTTTGTTTGTTCATCCTCTCTAATACAACTTGGTTAGTTATCTTATCCTTCCAGGAGATTTTTAACATTCTTCAGTACGCCCACATCTCAAATGCCTGCAGCTTACCCATACATTGCTTATTTAGTGTCCACGCCTCCACCCCATATAAGAGGACCGAGAAAACATAACATTTAAGCATTCGTATTTTCAGCTTTAGGCTTAGGTTTCGGCTACACAACATTTGTTTCATGTTGTTAAAGGCACTGCGGGCTTTCTCTATTCTTATTCTTATTTCTCTGGTGTATTCGTTTGACTCGTTAATATTTGTTCCGAGGTAATTGTAATTTTGTACTCGTTCAATGAGATTCTGTCCTACATGTAAATTGATATTATTGATACGTTTCTTTGTAATTATCATGAATTTGGTCTTCTTTGTGTTCAGTGACATACCAAATTCTTCACTTGCTTCTACCACTTTGTTTAGTAATCTCTGTAGGTCGTCAATATTTTCTGCTATAAGCGCGGTATCATCAGCATATCGGATATTGCAAATGGGGTGACCGTTGATCTTTACTCCGGCTTTTTCGTTCATAAGAGCTTTTTTAATAACTTCTTCCGCGTAGACATTGAACAAGGTTGGAGACAACACACAGCCCTGCCGAACACCTCTTTTGATCTGCACTCTATCTGATATCGAGCTGTTAATTCGTACTGTAGCTTCTTGTTTGTAGTATAGATTCCTTATCACTCGCATGTCCCTTGTATCAATATTTTTATTTTCCAGTATGTGCATCAGTGGCCTATGTTTTACTGTATCAAATGCTTTGTTACAGTCTAGGAAACACACAAATATGTCCTGATTTACGTCTAAACATCGTTGTGTTAGAACACTAAAAGCAAACAGTGCCTCTCTAGTTGCTAGTCCGTCTCTAAAGCCAAATTGAGAGGGTCCGATGTCAACTTCCAATTTTTTATATTTTATTATTTTTTATTTAGATTAGACTTATGTTTTACTAAGTCTGGTGTCAAATAAAGTTATCCGTCACAAGTATCACACTGGTATCCAGGTGAATGGGGAATACAAGGCAATATAAGAGATCATGAACTTACCAGAAATGCAACATCAATGCAATCAGCAACAAATTACTTTCGTCAAGAGCCGGCAGTGAAAGTTCCAAAAATCTTCGTTCGCAACTAGAAAAAGCCTGAATCTGAAGGATTTATACACTCTTCCACATAGCTCTCACTGAGACAATATACTTAGTAAAGCACATGGCAAAATTTATATTAGACGGACATCTGCTAATACGTTTAAGAACTGCAAAAAACAAGCGGATCAGTTCAGAGTTACAACAAGAATCCTTACTGGACATGCGCGAGTTAAATGACCTTGCACACATGGAGACTGCTTTATGGAGACTTAAGCTGTAGTCTTTGTAGCAAAGGTGGTAAACAGTCAAACATATTTTGCATTGATTGTGAGGCATTAGATCGCAAACGGCAACACTTTTTGGAGATTATCTAGTGACTTCAAAAATGTATGATACTTATCTTATAGGAATAGAGAAGCTGGTGGAGGCTTCCAGAATCTTGAAGTGGGTACCACGAGTTATTGGAAAATGTAATTACCTATTTTCTTTAATTTAATTACCTACCAGCAATTAAATTTAGCCCATTCCTAATTTTACTTTTCCTTCCAATTTGTATTCATCACTTCGTCGTTATACGATGACTCCTTTATTTTTTGCCTCCACCCTTGCTTGTCTGTGGCTGATCTTCTCCATACACGGACTCCTAAAAGGGCTTGTGCGTCGCTATTTACTTTCCAGCGCTTTCTTGGCTTTCCAACCGGTCTCTTTCCCTGCATTCTAGCATGCAGTGCTCTTTTTGGTCGCCTATCCTCTCCCATTCTTATTACATCTTCGGCACATTACAATCTTTGTATTCTAATGAAGTCTGACAGTGGTGATTCCTTATAAAGTTGATACAGCTTGTTGTTGTATCGACTTCTGAAGATTCCGTTTTCCCTCACAGGTCCTGGTATTCTCTCAGTACTTTCCTTTCGAATGTGTTGAGTTTGCTTTTGGATATTTATTTTATGACCTATGCTTCACTGCCATAGTATGCCATTGGTCGAATCAAGGTTTTGTAGACTCTCATCTTTGTATTTCGGTGGATATTTTTTGACCGAAATATATAAGGGAGGACAAAATAAGCTCTGTTTGCGTGCGTTATTCTCTTTTGTATTTCTTCACCTTCTGATAAATCGTCGGTATATATTTCTACTCTCAGGTATGTAAACTTTCCAACCGTTTCAAAATCATCTTTATGTATAATGTGTTGTGGCACTATATTCTTCTCATCTGTATCATTATTTTTGTTATTTCTGTTTTAATTTTCAGACTTGGCCTTTTTATTTGCGTTCTTAACTCTGCGTACGTTTCCTGTGCTTCTGTTGATGTTCTACTCATAATATTAATATCATCGGCGTAAGTGAAAAGTTCATTTGGTCATTTGGTCAGTAGGTTTTCTCGTCCAGTTTGCATTTGCCTAACCGCATACTCCAGTGCCAGATTAAACAAAGTTGGAACCATCGTCTTACTGCTTTAGTCAAGTATTCCCCTGAAATGGTTCTCATCCGGAAGTTTGAAAAAAGGTTTAGTTTGCTCTCAGAATAATTTACCATAGGAGATACCATAATTTCAGTTTAATTGTTGTTATATTGAAGATGGTGTTTTTCATATTACGGCCTAAAAAAATTTGAGACCTAAATGCTTTTTCGAATTAACATCATGTCCTCACGATTTGGCCAAAACTCCCCCAAATGCAACCAATGTGTAGACCGTTGGTACAAAATGATTAAACGTAAGCTAAAGAATATTTAAAATTACTTAGGAAAACTAAAAATCGTAACATGATTAATAGTTTCTGTTCTTCAGGGACAATTTTAAAAAATAATAATTATATAATTTATAAATGCGTGAAAATGAACTTTATTACGTTACTTAACAGTTACGATGTTAAAATCAGACTTCACCATACAAAGGTTGAAATCACAAATCATACAAAGATTCACAAGTTCTAGGATATTGGCTTATGGGGTTGACGTCGGACTCATGTATGATGATTCAGTTAAAACAATTTCCCCTAATATCGGAAAAACGAAGATTTGGCTAACACGCAAATACCATATAAAGATCTGCCATATTTCGCAACCCCCATAAAACAAATGTAATTATTCCGTTAGCATCTTTTGTTATAGTAATTATTCAAACCTTCTATTCCGTCACATTCTTTGAGTGGATAAATTATAATTCGAAAAAAATCTTTTAGTCATCATGGACAAACATTGATAAAAAACATCATCTTAAAACTTCATTATACTTAACCAAAATACCTTACTGGTATTTGAGATTCGACAACATCGTCCCTCTTCTGGGTAGGTACGTTCTTTCCACTTAAGAAGGCAATAATTTACGTCCATATTCCCCAGATATTCATTTATTTCAGCATGAAACAGTAGTAATTTTCAGATTTATAATGGTGTCGTCTTTATTTATTACCATCAGTATATTCCTCGGTTTTTGTGTCAAATGAACAAGTTAATTTACCTGTTCAGGTGTTTTCGTTTTGTCGAGACCCTTATACGTGAGATCCTTATTCTAGATTAATATTAATAGGATTCTTAATAGAAATAAGAAGCACGTAATGCTGCAGGTTGAATATATACAGATAATAGAGGTACAGGGTGAAGCAACACTCGGTGATTCATAGATTCATTCGAAAACCTTCATTACAATTCGTAATAAAACATAATGCAAAAGCATAAAGTGGACGGTATACTATATTTTACGAATTTGTAACTGTTTTGGATTATCGCTAGACACTCGACAGCTAATGGTTCACTCTACTGTACAGCTTAAGAAGTTCAAAAGTAAACTGCTCTAGTAATAAAAATATGAAACAAGTTATGTCTAAATTGAATTAACAAATCCTTTTATAATATATTTTTTGCAGTATTAATAAAAGGTTATTTACAGTAAATCCTTTTGATATAATTTATATGCAATGCACACATTTTACGCGGAAATGTTTTTTTGTCTAGCAATTTTAGCTGTTTTGCTTAACTTTAAAGACAGTTTCAAGTTAACAAGGTTATGAAAATATGTAGATTTTTGAAACCACTTTTATTTTATATTTGCCTGCAAAATATTTGTTACAACAGGATTAGTTATTACCCAGAATTAATTTCCAATCGATGACCAATGAGTGATTAACATAAGCGAAGATATTTATTGAATTTCTCATAACCTGTACTTGGGTTGTTGACCATTCGGAGAAACGGATACCTTACTTTAGCGATACTCCTAAACTGGTTGCACATTAATTCTTCTTCTTGATGTGCCTATCCGTTACGAATGTTGGCGATCATCATGGCAATCTTTATCTTATCTGCAGCAGCGCGGAAAAGCTGCACAGATGTTGTATTGAACCAGATTCTGAGGTTCTTTAACCAAGATGTTCTTCTTCTTCCTGGACCTCGCTTTCCAAATATTTTTCCTTTGCAGGATGGCTTGAAGGAGAGCATATCTGGATTCATTTCGCATAATATGTCCGAAGAATTGGTAACTTTCGAGATTTAATGGTGGTCAGTACCTCTCGGTTCTTATTCATTCTTCTAAGGAGCTCCTCATTTGTGACGGGATCTTAAGTATTCTCCGATATAGCCACATCTCAAATGCTTCCAGTTTTTTGCACATATCTTCGTTCAAGGTCCACGATTCAACACCATAAAAAGGACAGAGAAGACGTAGCATCGCAGCATTCTTACTTTTGTATCAAGAGAGAGGTTGTGACTCTTGAAGAAGGACCCCATCCGATTGAAGGTGGATTTAGCTTTTGCGATGCGTGTTCTAATCTCCTGGTTGTTGGTCCATTCTTCATTTATTATGGTGCCGAGGTAGTTGTAGTGCATCACTCTTTCTACAGAAGATTGGTTGACGTAGAGTTGACCTTCTGTTATCCTTTTCTTGCTAATTATCATAAGGTTTGTCTTCTTAACGTTTATATTGAGTCCATATTGTTGACTGTAATACGTGATTTTGTTCATAAGAACTTGTAGGTCTTCTAAGTTGTCCGCAAATACTATGGTGTCATCTGCATATCTGATGTTGTTAAGCCGGTAACCATTTAGTAGAATACCTTTTTCAGTTTCGTGCAAAGCTTCGGTAAATATTCTTTCAGAATACAGATTGAAGATTAGAGGAGACAAAATACAGCCTTGCCTCACTCCACGCATGATTTTCACATAGTCAGTGTGTTCACCTTCAACTCTGAGATTTGCTGTCTGATTCCAGTAAAGATTTCTAATTATTTTCAAATCTTGGTTGTTAATTCCTGCTTCTTTTAGTATTGCATCATCTTGGCGTGCTGTACTCGATCAAACGCTTTCTCGTAATCAACCAGACATGCGTATACGTCGCAGTTGACGTCTCTGCATCTCTGGAATAAGACTTGTACTGAGAACAAAGCCTCTCTAGTACCAACAGCATTTGTGAACCCGAACTGGTTGAGGGAAATTTGACTTTCACAGAGCTTGTAGATTCTCTTATGAATTATCTTTAAGAACAATTTTAGGAGATGACTCATGAGGCTTATAGTACGGTAATCTTCACATTTTTTGGCTCCTGGTTTTTTTGGAAGTGCAATAAACTCAGATTTCAGCCATTCTGTTGGTATTTCTCCAGAGTTGTATATGTTGTTAAATATCTTTGCGATTATTGCTATTGATTCGTTGTCCATTAGTTTGAGTAGTTCTGCTTGTATATTATCAGGACCTGCCGCTTTGCGATCCTTTAACTGTGTTATTGCGGAATAAACTTCCTGCTGTAATATTCTTGGTCCATCATTTACCTCTTCTTCTAGCTCAAAGGTGTTATCTCTTTGGTCTTTAAATAGTTTTTCTAGATATTTTTCCACGTTCTTATTTTATTCTGTTTGTCCAAGATGATGTTTCCGTCAGAATAAGTTATATTTTCCTTCAAATTTCGTCTTAGTCCTCCTGTGAGGTCTTTAACTTTCCTATATACATTGCGACTATCGTATTTTGACTGCAGAGTCTCGATTTCTTCGCATCTTTCCCTTGCTTCTTTTTCTTTCGCTTCTCTGATTTTCGTTCTTATTAATATATTTATGGTTTTATGTTTTTCTGCGTCATTTTTGGCTTCTGTTCTCTCGTTCATTAATTTCAGGATCTCATCTGTCATCCATGATTTTTTCTTCATTAATCTATCTATCTTTAAGTGTTTATCCTTTACATTTTGCACTATTTCTGTAATTTGTTTGATCGTTTGTTCTTCGCACATTAATAGTACAATAATAACTTTGTCATAGTAGTACTTGTGATTGGAAAGATTTAGTTTGCGTAATGACAGCGAACATGGCGAGACGTGTTTTAGACATAAATCAAGTGGGTAACATTTCATTTCCACGCTTATTTTACTGCTGAAAACGCCAATGGAGGCCCTTTGCGACCAGTTAAATCTGTACATAAACGTGTGTGTATTGGTACGAAATTCAAGTCATTATCATCATCACTTCTTTGCCTTTATCCCTATGCAGGGTCGACTTCTCAAATTACATTTCTCTGTATGTGTTTATCTTGGGTCATATTAATATTAATACTCTTTATCGACACGTTCTGCCTAAACGTCTCCCCCAGGTAATTTTTGGTCTTCCCCTCCTACTACTTCCAGGAACCCGCAGATCAGCAATTTTTCGTATTAAGTGATTAACGTCTCTAAGTTGAACATGACCAAACCATTTTAACCTATGTTCTCTTATCTTGACAACAATTGGGGCCACAATAATAAGAAATTACAATAGTAGAAATTTAAGTCAAATTTGTGGAAAAAAAAGTGTAAAGTAAATGTGGCACAATCTAAACTAAGATCACGCCCTAGAGGCCGGTTTTCATACTCCAGTTCCAATCCAAAGTCTTGAGTTGTGTGAAGTTTGTTTAGTAAATCTTTTTTGAGAGACATTTTTTTGATTATGAAAGAAACACGTCTGCTTTCTTTTATTTTTTGAAGTCTAACTAATCAACGACTGAGTGGAAAAGGATGAAGAGGGAGTCAAGGTAGTAGCTTCTGAAAAGAAGCCATTATTCCCGCATCTCATTACTGAAAAAACTAAGAGGCGAACCTCGTCCTC
The DNA here is from genome assembly GCA_918026665.1 of Diabrotica balteata. NCBI lineage: Eukaryota > Metazoa > Arthropoda > Insecta > Coleoptera > Chrysomelidae > Diabrotica > Diabrotica balteata. The sequence goes on from OU898277.1 coordinate 53,178,742, forward strand.
ACCCCATTACACCCCATGAAAGACATAGCAATTCTCAGATATCATCGGAGACTCCTTGTCATTGTTTATTGTTTCTCGTAGCATCCTTGGTATATTTTGATCATTTAAAAATACCAATACGTCAAAGATAGGTGAAGCTATCGTCAGTAGAAGCAAGCAATGACTAATGAAAGCATTCAAGGAAATTGATCCTGAGGCATGAGAAAGAGAGCTTAATATAAGCTGAACAAGAACCAAGTTTTGGTTTTGATCGTCAAAAGAACACCTGACGATGAAAAAATTATCGCAGTAGGCAACTATGCCATCAAATGTGTGGATACCTTCACATATCTGGTAACAGAAATCTATCAAAAGAATTCCGTAAGTAGCGAAAATAATGCACGTATTACTAGTGGGAATCGTGCATACTATGCTAATAACAGATTGATAACATCGAATTATTAGACAAAATAACCAAAATAACTATCTGTAGAACAATAAATAAACTCGCAGTAACCTATGGTTGCGAGACCTGTGTAATGACAAAAACGACGAAGCGTAACTCAAAACATTCCAAAGAAATGTATTGAGAGAATATACGATCCAATGCAAAGAGAAGACGGTACATGGAGAATCAGGAGAAATGACGAGATCAATGAATTCTGACGTATTTGGCCAATGAAAAAGTGGTAACTGCCTACCTATTTCTGTCAGTACTGATGCTGGCTGCAGAATGCATGTATGCTGGGTAGATGTTCAAGTTGGTTTATACCAGGTTCATGTGATACTTACAAGAGATTTCATTTCCCCTTGAAGTTGTACCTCAATAATAAGTTTTTGGACAAATTTTACTTGGCCCTGTTTTATTTGCTATAGACGATATGCGATATGTTTTCTATATGTGTCAAATGTTTCACTGGTGGTAATGGAATCCAATTTTTGCTCAGCCTTTGACAAATTTTGCAGTACATCCTTTTCCATTGAATGTGGCTGTTTTTTCTGAGATGTGACTTATGTACGTTTTAATAATGAAGTTGATACAAATTATTCTACTTGTGTTGTCTCCTGAAGTAGATGCAATTTATCATGCTTCCCATCAATTTTTTCTTATTGGTTTTCACTCTAGAACAAGTCAAAAAAGAAAAAATAAATACAAAATTCTACATAGACTACATAGACTTTGAAAAGAAATGGCAATTTCCCCACTGCTTGGAAGCAATGGATGGAAAAGATATTCAGATTTTTCTCCCAAGATTTATGGATTTATGGATGTTACTATTTTAATTACAAAAAACCTATAGCATAGTTATGATGGTCATTGCAAATGCAAATTTGCAACTTATTTGGAATCATAAAATTTGATCATAAAATAGATTGGGTTTAGGTTCAGAATGGACGATAATAGAGAAGATTTGTTCAAAAAAATGTCGTTCACAAAAGAATCGAGTGTTTAAGAAATTGTATTAATTTTAAAAATGGTCATGCTTTATTTGCTTATTTAGACGAAACGTGGAGTTTTGCTAAAGGTAGAATAAAACGGATTTGGTAGGACAATATGATAAAATCCATAAAACCCACCGATAAAGAGAAAAAGAGACATATATTGCATGCGGATGGAGAACACGGTTTTATTGATGGATTCGATCTTATGTTTTCGTCAAAAACAACACGTCTGATTCACAATAACATGAATACGGAGATGTTCTGAAATGGTTGAAAGAAAAACTGCTTCAAAGTTTGCATGAACCATCTGTTATAGTTTTGTATAATGCCCCACACCCTTCGAAAATTTTAAATAAGCAACCAACAAATTCCTGGTCAGTACATAAAATACAAGAGTGGTTAAAACATGAAAATATTTCATTTCCTCGGGATTTTTTTAAGCCAGACATAAATAAATATACATGGACTCAAAAGACAAGAAAACTGCAGTCAATTATAGACTATATAGTTGTTAAACAAGAGACATTTTTAAGACCCTACGATGTAAAAGTTTGGAGAGGGGCAGAATGTGGATCGGATCACCTGCTAGTAAAGGCACCCGTGGAAATAAGATATATTAAACAAAATAAATCCCAAGAATAGACAAACAAAGAATCCACAACGCCTCTATAACATAGACAGCTTAAAAAATGAGATGGCACAAAAATTAGACGAAGAAATAAACGGAACAGCGGAAGAAATGTATGAGACTTTAAAAATCAAAATTCATGAAGCAGCATTAGAAGCTCTAGGTACGAAAGAAAAAGTAAAACGTAGAAATTATTGGTGGACAGAAGGTTTATTAGAACTGGTAGAAAAAAAGAAAAAACTGTATCTCAAATGGTTAGCGACAAAAGATGAGAAAGACCGAAAGAACTATAACAGATACAAATATATAGTAAAAAAGGAAATTAAAAAAAAACAAAAAACATAACCTGGGACAACAAGTGTGCAGAAATAAGCTCAATGGTAGGAGGATCTAGGTCCAGACAAGCTTGGAAAATTATCAACAGTCTTAGAAAAAATACAAACGAAACAAAAAAATAAACCCCATAGACATAGAAAGATGGAAAAATTATTATGAAAATCTATTAAATGAACAACGTACACAGTTTCTAGACACACAGATAGATAGAGTTGAAAGGGGGTTAAATGAAGTGGCGATGATTACCGTAGAAGAAATAAAAAACGCATTACAAAAAATGAAAAATAATAAAGCTCCTGGGCCGGGTGATTTACCTATCGAGTTATTCAAACATGCCACTGCAATAACATTAGAATTGCTTTGTAAAATGTTTAATAAGTGCCTACAAGGAGAAAGTATCCCAAGAGATTGGAAAGTCTCGTACATAAACTCCATCTAAAAAAAGGGAAACAGGAATGACTGCAGTAATTACCGAGGTATCAGCATTACATCATCCACTGGCAAACTGTATGAAAGAGTTCTGAAAGCCAGAATAGAAAAAGAAGCCACAGAGATCGAAGAACAAAGTGGATTCCGACCAGGGAGATCTTGTGTCGACAATGTATTTACTCTCAAACATCTAACGAAAAAGAGATTAGCAAGGGGACTAGAACTTCATGCCACTTTTATAGATCTCCGTAAAGCGTTTGACTCCGTACCACTGCAGAGACTATGGACAACATTGGAAAACGCAGGTATAAATGCAGTATATATAAATGCCGTGAAAAAGCTATATCAAGATAACCAAGCTTATATTAAGGTTGGAATCCAAATTTCCAAGGATTTCACTCAAACAAAGGGTGTCAAACAGGGATCTTGCCTCTCCCCAAACCTATTTAAAATATATCTTGGTAATGCTTTAAAATATTGGATGAGAAAATGCAGCCCAATGGGAATATGGGTAAATGACACTCCTATATACACAATCCTCTTCGCAGACGACCAGGTAGTTCTTGCCGAGGACCTACAAGATATGACGTACATGATAAACAAACTAATAGACGAATTCAAAAAATGGGGATTAGAGGTTAATACCGAAAAGATACAATACATGAATATAGAAGGCATCGGTCAAGACATGGAAACAGAAAGCGGATTAATTAAAAACGTTGATCGATCAGTACGAATATCTCGGAGTTACACTAAGCGAAGACGGGAGAGACGAGAAAGATATAACAAGAAAAATAGGAAAAGGAAAAAACATGATAAAAACACTATATCCGATCCTGTGGAATAAAACTTTAACTAAGAAAACAAAGAAAAATATATATCAGGCTATGATTCAGCCGGTGCTGACGTATGGGTCAGAAGTGTGAGTCTTTAACAAGAATATGTCACAAAAACTCCTCTCAACGGAAATGATGTACTAGAGAAGATGTTCCGGGTGACCTTTGTTTGACCACATAAGAAATAAAAACATAAGAGAGAGAATGAAAGTAAAGAACACAATAATGGATACGATATATATATATATATATATATATATATATATATATATATTATATATATATATATATATATATATATATATCAAAGGGTTTCGTGCGGACGTCAGATATTGCGTCTCCCGGGAATTTACACAGACTGAACGATTTACAGATGTGTCCAGATGTGTCAGCTTGTGATGATACGTCTGCAGATGCGTCTGCCGATGTGTAGTGGAGGCATTAGACGTAACGATTACAGTGACGCGGATCTTTTGAAAACATTGGTATTTGGCAAGAAGCATTGAATTCTGCTAGGGATCTAATTCTTGATTACACTGTAAGGTAATATTTTTCATTTTCTCATTAAGAAAAATTTTAAGTATTATTGTGATTATTTTAACACTAAATACTTACCACTACCATTTAGAAACAAAAGAATTTGTAATTTTGCTAATAAAGATTTGATTCCTAATCCAAAATGGTTAGAAATTCGTAAAATATTGTATACTGTTATTTTTTACTACTAGCACTAAAACACATTTATTTTAAATACTATTTAAAAACAAAATAAAATTAATATCTCTATGTATATTAGATAATCAAATAGAAGCAATATCTCCTTCTAAAATCGTATTCCAAAAGTACTTTTATAAAATACCCAAGTTTTTCTGTGTAATCCGTGGATGTCACATTTGTAAATCTTTAATCACCTTATCTTAGGGAACCTTTGAAGTGGTGCTTTCTCGTGCTAATCCTTTTCATTTGCCGTTTTTGTAAATAATACCATTTAACTAATGCCGCTAATACCCTCTTTACATTTCTAAAATCTAGGCATTATCGTCGTCTGCAGATGTAAGTCATTTAACTTTAACTGACTCTGGTCCTTTTTTCCTCTTTCGGTGAATTTTTGGATCTGTAAAGAAGATATTAGGATTTCAGGTATTTAACTTCTTAAAGGGGATTATGTTGTACCGCCCATTTTGGTATTTTGCATACCACACAATTACAAAAGTGTACTTTATCTAATGTTCTTCACAAAGATTTATTATATTGACAATATTTATTGTTCAGGGATACCAATTTGGCTTACCAGTTGGTTAAAATGTACACTTTATTCAATAAAAATAATAAAGATTGCAACAGTGAAAAACTAAAATATTAAAACGTGACAAATATTGGAGAAACAAATACGTTGAGGACATTTTTCTAAACCATAAAAACTAATTATGTTAAATCAATACTGATTCAGTAAATTTGTACTGTAAAGTGATACTAGCAGGAAATTTTTGGGAAAGTTCTGATTTTTTCATTCCATATGTGTTTTGGGGTGCTAACATTTAAAAAACTAGAAGAATACATGAATATAGAAGGCATCGGTCAAGACATGGAAACAGAAAGCGGATTAATTAAAAACGTTGATCGATCAGTACGAATATCTCGGAGTTACACTAAGCGAAGACGGGAGAGACGAGAAAGATATAACAAGAAAAATAGGAAAAGGAAAAAACATGATAAAAACACTATATCCGATCCTGTGGAATAAAACTTTAACTAAGAAAACAAAGAAAAATATATATCAGGCTATGATTCAGCCGGTGCTGACGTATGGGTCAGAAGTGTGAGTCTTTAACAAGAATATGTCACAAAAACTCCTCTCAACGGAAATGATGTACTAGAGAAGATGTTCCGGGTGACCTTTGTTTGACCACATAAGAAATAAAAACATAAGAGAGAGAATGAAAGTAAAGAACACAATAATGGATACGATATATATATATATATATATATATATATATATATATTATATATATATATATATATATATATATATATATATATCAAAGGGTTTCGTGCGGACGTCAGATATTGCGTCTCCCGGGAATTTACACAGACTGAACGATTTACAGATGTGTCCAGATGTGTCAGCTTGTGATGATACGTCTGCAGATGCGTCTGCCGATGTGTAGTGGAGGCATTAGACGTAACGATTACAGTGACGCGGATCTTTTGAAAACATTGGTATTTGGCAAGAAGCATTGAATTCTGCTAGGGATCTAATTCTTGATTACACTGTAAGGTAATATTTTTCATTTTCTCATTAAGAAAAATTTTAAGTATTATTGTGATTATTTTAACACTAAATACTTACCACTACCATTTAGAAACAAAAGAATTTGTAATTTTGCTAATAAAGATTTGATTCCTAATCCAAAATGGTTAGAAATTCGTAAAATATTGTATACTGTTATTTTTTACTACTAGCACTAAAACACATTTATTTTAAATACTATTTAAAAACAAAATAAAATTAATATCTCTATGTATATTAGATAATCAAATAGAAGCAATATCTCCTTCTAAAATCGTATTCCAAAAGTACTTTTATAAAATACCCAAGTTTTTCTGTGTAATCCGTGGATGTCACATTTGTAAATCTTTAATCACCTTATCTTAGGGAACCTTTGAAGTGGTGCTTTCTCGTGCTAATCCTTTTCATTTGCCGTTTTTGTAAATAATACCATTTAAATAATGCCGCTAATACCCTCTTTACATTTCTAAAATCTAGGCATTATCGTCGTCTGCAGATGTAAGTCATTTAACTTTAACTGACTCTGGTCCTTTTTTCCTCTTTCGGTGAATTTTTGGATCTGTAAAGAAGATATTAGGATTTCAGGTATTTAACTTCTTAAAGGGGATTATGTTGTACCGCCCATTTTGGTATTTGCATACCACACAATTACAAAAGTGTACTTTATCTAATGTTCTTCACAAAGATTTATTATATTGACAATATTTATTGTTCAGGGATACCAATTTGGCTTACCAGTTGGTTAAAATGTACACTTTATTCAATAAAAATAATAAAGATTGCAACAGTGAAAAACTAAAATATTAAAACGTGACAAATATTGGAGAAACAAATACGTTGAGGACATTTTTCTAAACCATAAAAACTAATTATGTTAAATCAATACTGATTCAGTAAATTTGTACTGTAAAGTGATACTAGCAGGAAATTTTTGGGAAAGTTCTGATTTTTTCATTCCATATGTGTTTTGGGGTGCTAACATTTAAAAAACTAGAAGAAATCTTTTTTCGAACTTCGAAAGCTCGAAAACTGTTTTGTAACTTTTTTTTTTATTGTACAGACGAACCATTCGATCTCAAGTGCAAATGATGGTACCCACTGTGTCGCAGGATAGTTTTCTTGCAAACCCAAAAAACAAGAGCCGGTTTATATCTATGTTAATGGAGAAACTTCATGATGCAAAAATTCATTCAAAGCAAGCTGTGGAAGATGCTGATATGCTAATTATCTCAACAGCACTTGAGATGACCCCGTCAAATGAACATGTGACAGTGGTGGGAGAAGATATCGACCTACTGGTCATTTTGATTGGCCTTTGTAGCTTTGATATAAAAAATGTATTTTTTTTTGAAGCCAGGAAAAGGAAAGGTTTCGCAAAGCCTCTACAACCCTCATCTGGCTGCTGAGAAAATCCTATTGGATCATATTTTATTCCTGCATGCGATGAGTGGTTGTGATACTACTTCTGCATTGTTTAATCAAGGGAAACTGAAATTTCTTAAAGTCCTGCAGAAGAACAAAGATTTGCAATCGGTAATTGAATCTTTCAAATACCCTAATTCAAGTCAAGATGAGATTGCCACAGCAGGAAACATGTTTCTCACGGCTCTATATGGAAAAAAAGAGACAAAACTAAACGATTTAAGATATAAACAATACGTATCTTCATCATTCAAAAATAAGACCAACATTTCCTCATTGCCCCTAACTGAAGCTGCTGCACGAGAACATTCACTGAGAGTTTACTATCAGGTGCAGCAGTAGTTATCCGGTCAAGCCACACCTAACGAGCAACAAAAAGACCCAAGTGAGTGGGGATGGCAAAAAACTAGTAGTGGTCTTGTGCCAGTACCAACTACTATGGATCCTGCACCAAACTCAATACTCCGGTACATTTCATGTAAATGTAAACAGGGCTGTCAACGCAATTGTGGATGCAGGAAGGCGGGACTCCATTGTTCCCCAATATGCGCATCATACGAAGGACTGTGTAACAATGTTGAGCCCCCAGAAGACAGCTCTGACATAGACGTAGAAGAAACTGAAGAAAGAGGGAGAGGTATGTTGGATCTGACAAGTTATTTTGTAGTCATTCATCTCTCCTTGATATATGATATGTGTCTCTCCTCTTTTTATTTTACAGGAGAATGACTCCCGACGCGGATGGAGCAATCAGACCCTAAGCCAGGACCCGATGCCATCGAAGAACCTCACTACGATGCGGAAGGTATGTTTAACCTCACAATCTATTTTGCAATCTTCATCTCTTCTTGATAAATGACTTAACTTTAAACTTTTATTTTCCAGAACAAGCAGAACCAGCACTCATCGTTATCGAAGAACCTCAGCCAGGGCCTTCCAAAAGACAACGGCTCATATAAATTTTGCATATTATAATTTATAATCATAATAATATATGGATCATAAGTAACGAGATTTTAAGTTTTATTTTGTTACGAGTTCTACCTACCTACTGAATTTGCATAATTTTTCCCTTTTTTCTTTTTAATTACTTGTGTGGAAAAATAGGTGACATTTATCAAATGACAGCATCCATAAAAATTAAATATTGAAATGTAAAAAGTGGGTTTTGCATAAAATGCTAAAAATTTACAATTTTCAACTCGCACTAGAAATCAAACGATTCGTCTGAAAAAAAAAGTAAATACTGGTATTTGTAGAAAATTTCAAGTACTTTAATTTCTGTAAACAGACCATTTACCAAAAGTTGGTAGTTTTCGAGTTTTAAGCAAAAAAACCCGAAAAAAGAAGAAAAAAAAACGGTTTATTCTGTTTTTTTTTAATGTTGCGTCACGAAATTTTGTCCGCAAACCCCAGATTCGGATTAAGCACCCCAAAAAACATATGGAATGAAAAAAATCAGAACTACCCCAAAACTTTCCTAGCAAAAATACAATTTAACTGAACTATACATAATGTTTTGTTAATAACTATGAAAAAATATATAACAATCTGAGGGTTATTAGTGCAATTATAAGAAATTAAGCAAATGTTCAATATAAACAGACATTCTATGCAAAACCTGTTGGACGAGATGATATCGCTAGGTAGAGTTATTGGTATTCAAATTAGGAACAGATCTGTTAATGATGGGTTTTCTTACTAGAATTTTATTATAAAATAGTAACTTTGCCGTCGCTTGCGTACTATGCAACATATTTGATACCCCTTCTCCTCTCCAATGATGTATCATATGTCACGATCCGACGAACTATTCTACCCCACTACAAAACCCTCAAAAAATGAGCAGAATGAACCTTAACATTTTCTTATGGGATTGTACATATGAAATGAAGCAGAAACAGTATAGCAGCGTTTTTACAGGTAGAGCTTTTACTTAATTTAATTTGATTTTACTTTTATTTAATTGTTATTTAATTCTACGTCATTCTGTTTAACTTGATTTAATTTTATTTAATACCATTTACCCTTATTTAATTTTATTTAATCTTATTTGTTTCTAATTTTATTTTATTTTGGTATAGCGTTGACGTTTGTTAAATGTGATTTTATTTTTATACTGTGTGTTTATCTTATCCAGTGACATATAATAAATATATACTATACGTCATTGATCTTACCTTACAATTACAGTAACCTATATTTTTAGCAAGTTTTGAAGAAAATAATTACTGTGAAGTAGTAAAATTCCTGATTAACAATATTTGAATCATTAATTTGTAGAATGAATCAACGGTATCGTTTCAAGAACAAAATATAATTGAAATGTTAAATGTTGCGTAAATGGTGTTAAAAGGCGTCGTTACCTTACTGGACAAACGGTGTGCTCTGTCATCATAGCTTTTTATATAGATAGGTATCAGCTAAATGAAAATTCAGCATCTAAGAACCTTAACCCTTTCATTGCTGACGAAATATACCTAACACGACCCAAGTGCTAACTCGATTTTTCGCTGCATTACCCTAGAACTGCACACTGGGGTCTGAAAAACCCAGGCGCATGAATCGTTCAATATAACTTGCGCATATCTTTGCCTTTGGGTGATTCCTTGCACGTAAATTCAGTTAAGAAGAGCCGACTACGTTGAGAGACAGTCGCTGCGCCGCGTAAGTTTGTTGTATAGTTTGCTGTGACGCTTTTAGTAGAGCTGTGGGTACTTCGGACCCCAGTGTGCAGTTAAAGGGCTTTAAAATTTTGAGGTGGTTTACTTTCATTCGCCCACAGCTGAAAACCTGTGGGCGAATGAAGATGAATCGGAGACCATCGAAGATGATTTTGGAGAGACTCATCTGATAAAGACGATGATTAAGTACCTGAACATCAGTCTGACACTGATAACGAACAACAAAGTGACGACGATAATGAAGAAGAACAAACAGAACTCAATACCTCGCAAAGAAATATCGCCAGTATACTGGGAAAAATGCTTTGGTCAATAAAATATAGCAATGGGCTATTTCGGGCAACCATGTCCCAACAAAGATTTCAGTTTTTAGCTCTTTGCTTGAGGTTTGACGACAAAACAGACAGAAATGCTAGAAATTTGGTTGACAAGTTTACCCATATTCGCCAAATATGGGACATTTTTATAAATAATTGCAAACTATACTGCACGCCCTATGAGAACTGAAAAATTGATGAGCATCTCGTGAGCTTTCGTGGAAAATGTCCATTCCGAATTTACATGGTGAGCAAACCTAATACCTAAATATGAAATGAAAGAAATAATGATAAATGATTCGAAGACATTTTATATACTGAATGTCATTCCATACGTTGGAAAAGTTGATGTTGAGAATAATGAGTCAGTTCCTACATATTATATCAAAAAACTTTTCGAACAAATAACTGGTTCACGTCAATACCTCTAAGCGAACAAATGTTGGAACGGTATCAGCTAATAATCCTTGGAACGTTGCGAAAAAATAAACAGGAAATACCTCCGAAGTTTACACAAAAAACAGAGGTAGGCACATCCATATTTGCTTTCGACAGAAACAAAAGGCTAGTTTCGTACACTCCAAAGGAAAATAAAGTGTTACTACTTTTATCAACTTTGCATCCTGATTCATCACATAATATCTTGACCGGAAAACCAAACCTGTACATTCCTACAATGAAACAAAGGGTGGCACAGACAGCTTTGATTAGATGTGCCACTCTTACACGACTTCCCGTAAAAATAGATGGAATGGAATGGAAAGATGACCGAAAACAGGATAGAAAAACATTTTTAAAATAACTTTCAACTGTATTAATTGAACCGCACTTAAGGGAAAGACTACAAGTTACCAATTCGCTAACAATCCTACGTGTAAAAATTAGCGAAATATTAGGACTTAATGTAACAACATTTATGTTTTATTTTAGTTTAAAGGGTTTTTAAGAGACAAGTTTTATTTCACTGGAATTTTGTTTAATTTTGTTGGCCATTGTTAGTTTATGTTTTTTCACGTTTATCAGATCTATCAGATCGATGAGAAATGTTTTTTTTTAATAAACATATTTTGAAAATAAGGTATTGTTGTTTGTTGTTTTGTACTACATACCACAGAAAAAATAAATACATAACATTTATTACAAAAAAAAACAATTAGTGTTTTCGAGACCCCACTGCGCAGTCTACGTTAGATGAACGAACTGTGCTGTTCTAGGGTTAATATTGTAGTGTCACAATATAGCTAGACATACAAGTATTTTTTTAAATAAAATTGAAAATGTATGTAAAAAACCATGATGCCTCAAAACGTCACGTGCACTAGCTTAGCGAACTGAGACTCCAGTGCTCATGTTGTGTCCGCACGCAAGTCCGAAGGCACTACCAAAAAACTTTTAAATATTTCTATGGAAATCCGAAAAGCAAGTACATACCAACCGCAAACATAGCAGGTTTGTTGGGACAGGTTACACAACAATAAGCAGTTTCTTTTCGAATTTTCTTTTTGTAGCACATTACGCAACGCCCATGTGCAACTTTATTTATTTGTTTGTCGGAGCATTGCTCTTCAAGATATGTTCTGTGATGCTTCGAGGAGAAAGCAATTCTCGAGAAATCCTTGATGTGGTTATCATCTCTCATATAACATAGTATGGTGTCGAAAATCATACAGCGACATTCGTGTATTGCTGCTGTATTTTTTGAAAACAAAGTATGCGTTTATCAACAGCATGTGGTGAATATATCGCCTAAAGCCGTCATTCTTGATGACAGTGCTATGACATGCTATTACATGACAGTAGTAACGGTATGACTCTTTGCCATTGTTAATATTTCATCTTTATTTGTTCTTCAGATCTGCCCCTTATAAAAAAAATAGTTAATTTCTTATTTTCCCTTGTGCACGCTCCTTTTCAAAACTGTCGTGTCCTTATTTTGCTCTATTGCTTGTTTAGTTTTTTCTACTTGGCAGTTTCTTGTGCCTTTCCTTATTGCATTTGTGATTGTTTTATTTATTTTATTTACCGCTTCTTTGCGTATACTCTTATCTACTTTCATATATCGTCTTAGTTCTATAAATGTTTTGGTAGGTTGCTTTAGTTTTTCATCCTTTTTGTTTGTTAAACAATATTTAGTTTGAGCCTGATGCATTGTGTTGACTATTTGTTTATTTAATATCCTATTGATGTCTGTTGTTGTTGTGTCTTTCAATAAATTATCAATATAGTTTTCGAACTCCTGAATATTAGTTGGTTGTGTCCATTTATTTGATTGTTTCTTGTTTATCTTTTTGAGTCCTTCTTTTTCGATCGATATCGTTATTTTCGCTCGAATAACCAATGATCACTGCTTGTACTAATCTGGTTTAACACATTTATGTCTATAACTAGTTCTTCTTTTGTTTGTTAAAAAATAGTCGATTTCGTTCATTGTATGTAAATCGGGGCTTTTCTATGTCCATCTTCTGTGTTTTTCTTCTTAAAGAAGCTGTTCATTTGAGAGATATTGTTTCCAAAAAGAAAGTTAATTTTTCCAATATTATTTCAGGGGGTCTTCCTTAGTGCCTATTTTGACTTTGAAATCGCCACCTATTATTAAGAAGAGCCCAGGATTTTCCTTGATTGCACAGGATATTTGATAGTAGAATATTTGAACTTCTTCTGGTTGTCCTGTAGCAGGGATGTACACTTGAATGATCTTTAGGATATGTCTTAGGCTTATTTTGATAGCTAGTTTAAATAGACCGCCTTTATTATCGAAATTTGGTTTATTGACACAATTCTGTTGGCAATTCTCTTACATGTATATAAAAAAACCGACACCTCCGACTGTCGATTTTCCTGTTGCTTTGTAATAAATAGCTTGATAGGAGTACGATAAGACTCTTTTAAGTAGAAGAAGTAAGTAGGGGAAGACCTAAGAAGACCTGACCTTCTATCTCTTAAGTATTCTTCCAACAATATTCTGTTGAATTTTACTAATCGTCTTAGACAACCCATATCGGAGTTAGATAAGATTTACAGGGAGACGGTATCGTTTTTAAAAACCCACCGTAATCTTCTCGTTCTAACTAGTGACAAAGATAATGCCACTGTACCCATGGATAGAGATCAATATCTTAGTCGTAGTCAATCGTTATTAGATGATGATAGGTACTATCAACCTCTCTCTACCAACCCTTATTCAAAGTTCACTAATAAAATAATAAATTCATTACTCACCTAAAAAACTTTAAGATCATTGATCAACCCCTTGCAAAATCTTGCACTACCGAAAATACATAAGCCCACATTAAGCATGAAGTCCATTGTTTCTTCAATTAATTCTTGTCAAAATCTTGTCAAAACTATAATAATGATTATAGTATTGCAGATTCTTTTTATTTTAGTGAATTTATCAATGACTTTAAATTTCCACAAGGTTATATTTTAGTGATTTTTGATGTGGTATCTCTTTTCACCAATTTACCTCTAGCTAGTGCCATTACTTCCCTAAGTAATCACTGGAACTCTATCCAACCAAACTGTCCTGTAACCTGGGATGTATTTACAGAACTGTTGCAATTAATATTTGACACCAATTTTTTAGTCTTTGATAATAAATATTATCTACAAATTTTTGGAACATCTATGGGTTCCTCAATCTCTTCCATCCCAGTTAACTTTGTACTTGGTGATTTAGTGTCTGACCGTTTGAGTCTTTAGAATTTCCAAGTCCCTTTTATAAAGCGGTATGTTGATTACCTATTACTAGATTTACCTCAGACAAGATACAGGCCACATAATCTTTGTTCAATGGTTTTGATCCTCACTTACAGTTCCCTGTTAAACTTGAGGACCTCACTACTAATAGTATTCCCTTCTTAGACATGCGTGTCATTAGAATGGGAGACAATACTTTAATTACAAGTTGGTATAGGAATCCAATGGCCTCTAATAGGTTTCTCAACTACCACTCTTGTCATTTTTCAAATATAAACTAAACCTTATCAAAGCTTTAAGCAAAGGACATCCCTTTTACTGCTCAGAAACATATTGGTTGAGAATTCCTACCCATCTTTCCTTATTAATAAATACCTACATTAGCAGAGTTATGGTTCCTCCTTAAATGACATACTCAATAGTGACCAACTCAGAGCAATATCAAACAATACTATCAATAACACTGTTCTGCCTACTACTGTACTTGGGACTCCAATTACTCATTACTTCTCTTTACTATATTTTGCTCATGATACTAAAAAATTCATTAAACTGTATAAACACAATAACATTCCTGTTAAAATTCCTGTTAAGAATGCCAAGTCGGTCAAAAATTTGTTTTCTAAAACCAAAATACCCTTGTCCATTTTGAAACAAGTTAACGTCATCTATCATTTACCTTGTGCTGTGACTCGTGTTATATCGGTCAGATAGGGAGATCACAGCAAGAGCACAAGTATGCTTAGATAGGTTAATATCACTGCGGTGTGTCGTAAGACGCCGCCTCAGTGATATTATCCTATCACATAGTATCACCTATGATAGTAACAAATCACAAGATGGACTTTAGGATTCTTAGCAACGAACGCAATCTAGTGAAAAGGCAATTTTTGGAAATGTGTTCGTTACTAAAACTCTCTGAATAAGAGAACGGACATTAGTAACCTGAGCCAAATTTATCATACATTAATATTGCAGAATTACAACTTAACGATTCAATGGTTCAATGTCTCAAGCTTTTTTACATTTTTATCTTTGACCGAAAATTCACCACTTTTCGAGTGATGCTTGATATATATATATATATATATATATATAATATATATATATATATATATAATAAGGAAAAAATATCAAAACAGTGAAAGATCAAAAATTCGCAACAAACATATACACAGACGTACACAAATCAGAGAAACCAAAACGGTTTGATGAATAATAAACTTTACAATTTCATAATATCACCAAAGAAGAAATGTTGGTATGTCTAAAGCAATAATTGCACTGTAAAAATGAATATTTCAAACAATAAATACAATTTGTACTTTCCGCCTGAACTCCGATACTGCATATTTCTCAAGTGCAATACGCCATTGTCAGATATGGGTTAGCTATTTCTTAATTACACTTAATCACTACGTCAGAGTATCTCAAATTGAAGATATCATTATAATAATGAGCGAAGGAATGAAGGAAGCATTAGAAAGGCGAGGAACGTTCATGTATAGCGGATCATTCATGGGTAAATAACGTTTAAATGTAATTAGAGTAGGTACCTACAAAGCTACATACCGGATGGCAAATAACATGCAAATGAATGGTTTTAACATTGAGATCTGGCATGTTTGACTGACGTATTTCTTTTTGTTGTAAACTAGTTTACTTAATATTAATTAGTATACATTTTACTAACTGTGAACATAAAGTTATGAGATACGTTATACTCATACTCTATTCTATAAATATAATATAAAAAAACATTATAGCTGCCCTTAGTTTCAATACAGAATTTACTTTTTGTTTAATAGTTATTTATTGTACAAGACGATAAAATTGTACTTTATCTTCGAGAGCGTTTTTTAGCGTCGAGACGTCGAGAATAAGCCACAATTAAAAATAAAAATACGTTTATTGACGTTTCAATTTCCACTTCGGAAATCGTTCTCAAAATACAATTTTGTATTGTATTATATACCCTTCGGTAGGTAAAAACCGTTACCTGTTAAGTAGGACATGGTGAAAATCTATATGGTAATGCTTTACCATAGTCTCACCATTCTTTACTCTGCTTATAAACAGAGCAAGGTTCCAATTTTTGTCATAATGTAACATGAGTTTACCTTTATTGTGGTACTCTGATCTAAGCTCCACTTATACCCTCGTCTTTCTCTTAGCTTGCCTTCGTACAAAAGCCGGGTATGCTCCGAAGCATCTTCATCTCCCTTTGACAACGCACAGTCGCACACATACGTCAGTCTCTTCTTCTTGCCAATCCGTTTGAGGTAGGAGATAAAATTCATTTATTACTTTCTCTCTCTCGCGTCGTTACTTCTTTTCCCTGTATTCTTTTTTATCTCCAATTATTTGTCTTTTTCTAGGCCATGAAATCTATCGGTAGTACCCCGGCCAAGATTATCACAGCACAGTACAGTACAGTAACTGTTACAAACGTTGATGAGTATCTTTCTCTGGATCTGGATTGGATATTCTCTACGAAGAGTTGCCAGTTAGCACATTGGGCATTTAGAATTTAACATTGAAACCCATCATCTATTCGTTAACTTCAATGCCGCATACTCGTGTCAAGAGAACTTCCTCTTCAAACCTGATCCCCCGGATGGAGTGTAGTGGTCATTGTGATGTCATGTATTGGTAGTCTCCAAAGATCTCTGTCTCTGTTCATTTATTTTAGCCTACGCATAGGTATTTTGCATATTAATATAATTAATCGATCCATCTTAGGAATCTTCCTTGTGATCTTCGGTCTTTAACCTTTTCTTGGATAATAAGTCTTTCCATGTTTTCTGTACCTGCTCTCATAACATGTCCAAAGTATTTTAATTTGCTGACTTTTAGCTCATTTAAAATGCAATTATTTGCATTCACATCTACGTTTTATTTCTTCCTGTAGTGACTCTGTATTTGTGATTAATGATCCCAGATGTAAATATGAGCTCACAACCTCAAACCGATCAATTGTGGTTATGTTTGGATGATTGTTATATAGTCTATCGCTATTATGATCTTTGTCTTTGATATGTTTAACTGCAGATCAAATATTTGACTTTTGTTTTCAATCAGTGGTATGAGATCAATTAATTCTTCTTGACTATTTTCAAACAGTGCTGTGTCGTCTGCAAAACGAAGGTTGTTTATTTTTCGGCCATTGATTGAGATGACCTTTCCCTATCCTTCAACCGCTCTTCTTATAATATGCTTTCCATATATATTAAATAATTGTGCAGACAGTATACATCCTTGTCTGACACCTTATTCTGAATGGAATTTGTTTGAGAGTGTGTCAAGTACTTTAACTGTTCCAGTAGTGTGTTCGTATAGTTTAGTTATAAGCGAAATTAAGTGCTGTGGTATGTCTACTTCTTTTAGTATTTGCCATAAGTGTTACCATTTGACACTGTCGAATGCTTTGCGATAATCTATAAAACAAATGTGTAATCAGATGTTGAATTCTCTAGATTTTTTTGGTATTGTCTTATGTTCAGAAGATGTTCTCGAGTACGTCTACCTTTGGTAAATTCAGTTTGCTCTTGTTGTATTTCTCTGTGTAGGAAAGTTTTCATTCTCTCATCTATGTATAGCATTATTTTGCTGGCATGTAGGATAAGAGAGATGGTTCTATAGTTGTCGCATTTATGGAAGCTACCCTTTTTATGTATTGTTGTTATTGTAGATTTTGTCCATTCGCCAGGCCATTGCGTGGAATGCCATATTTTGTTACAGAGCAAGTGAAGCAATTTTATTTCGCTTTCTTTTGTAGCTTTGAGCATTTCTGCTGTTATCATATCTGGTCCTGGTGCTTTGTTATACTTAGTTTACGGATCGCCAGTCTTATTTCATTCTGTTCCTGGTGTTGATCATCCCGGCAATGTAATCTTCATGTCTCTGCTATATCTTTTCTGTTGGTTCTCAGGTTTCTGAATATTGTTGTAAAGCTATTTTCTTGGCATCTTACAGCAATTACTATTTTAATTGGGAATAAGCCACAATTTAAGTTTAAAATAAGTTTAATTTAAGTTTATTGACGTTTCAATTTCCACTTCGTTCTCCAAATCGTTCTCAAAATACAAAACATTAATAAATTAAACAATTTTTGTTTTTTGTTACTTGATGAAAAAAATTCTTCTAATATTTTAATTTTATCTTACTCATTTATATTGACAATTCAGACATATATTATACATTTTAAATTAGACGACTTTAAAATGATATTGCCACTATTACTGAGTTGCATTCCTGGGACGACTTTATTGTAAGATAGTTCATTCGATTACATGAAATTATCTTTAACTTGTAAATATCCGTCAGGAAACAAATATATGGTGGAGATATGTAGATGATGTATTCTCAATATGGCCTCATGGATCAGAGTTGTTTGATACATTTCTGAATGATATAAACCATAAAGAAGAGACAATAACATTTACCATGCAAAAGGAATATAAAAACACACTACCTTTCGGATGTTTTAATCTCTAAGAACGATACTGGATATGAGACTCAGGTGTATAGAAAACGGACACATACCAACAGATAACTAAATTACAAATCAAATCACAATATTAAAAAGGGAATCATTAAATCCTTATACGATAGAACTAAAATTACTTGTTCTAACGAAAATTCATTCTTATTTGTTAAGATCTGTTTTATTAAAAAATTGATTATCCTTTATCGTTTATAAATAAGAGAATTTTCAACAATCGACCGAACGGAACAAAACAACTTAGAACAATATCCTACAGTATACACAAGGAATAATACGAGGAAAATAATAATACCATACATAAAATAATTATCATAAAAACTTTAAAAGATAGGAAATAAATTAAAAATTTCAACGACATTCAAAACAACAAATACATTGAGATCTATTTTATTTAAAACTAAACCTAACAATGAACAAAAAAGAACAAAGAATTGTATTTATATAATACCTTGTGAAAGCGATCATTTTTATTTAGGTAAAACATTAAGACCATTCAATGTTAGAATAAGTGAACATCAATCTTATAATAAAAATATAGAATTTTTTGATAGATCTTAAGTTAGCCCAGTGGGCATAACTAGAAAGTACTAGGCCCTGATCACTTTCTTTCCTTCCTTATAACTCTAAACAACAAATATATAAATATAAGTAAATACGACAAATACATAGATACACTAAATATTTTATATGCAATAGATGTTTTTTCGTAAAGTGTCATCATAAACTTTGGATATTAATTGTACATGCGGAAAAGAGAAAAACAAGTTATTAAGCCACAGACTTTTATGAGTTAATAAAGTCTCTGAAGGCATTATAATTCAGACGAAGGTATCCCCTGAATGATGTTCTTGCAAAATGTACCAGAATTTCAAACGGCAAAAGGTGGTGTTTTACAATAATACACGATGGAACTAATGTTGTATGAGATGGAATCAGATAAATTGAGTGGAGTGTACCGTACATCCAGTACATTAACAGATAAGTGCCACATCAACGCAAAGCCAAATATAATTGACCACAGGTCAGTATAACAGATAATATAAATTAAAGGGACGCTTACAGAGTAGGTAGATAGGTAATAAACTTACCGGTTTATGTTTACTGCGTCTTAGTTCATGCAAAATGTACCTATAAGTAAATTAAATTGTTTCGCATGCTTATCAATTTTCTTTAATTACACGTCATTGGTAGATTGAAGATTATAATATATATATTTTTTTATTTAAAACACTTATACCACATCAACCACGCAGGGTTATTAGTGGCATGACAAACACAATAGTTTTAATACAATTATGTACATTAAATAGTAAAATACAATTTGATGTCTCTTAAATAATTTAATACATTTAAATTTTTTTCTGTCAAGATGGATTTGAGGTCGTCTGGAATTCCATGCATTCTTCTTTGATTTTGGAAACATGGGCAATCAAGCAGGAAGTGTTTCACTGTCAATGAAGTGGAGCAGTTATTGCAAATTGGCGGTGGATCTTTACTGATTAAAAATTTGTGTGTGACAGCAGTATGACCAATTCTTAAACGGTTTATAATTACTTGATCTTGTCTACTTGTGGGGTTATTCAAAGAGCTGTTCACCTTTGGGCATATTGGGTTTAATTTGGTTACTGAATTTTCCCAGTAATTTTGCCAAATGTTATTGCAATGATCTTTAATCAGATGTTTCATGTCGCTATAAGGATATTTTGTAATTTTTGTAGTATCTTCCTAGTTGATACGGCTTGTAGTTGCTAGTTGATCTGCTTTTTCATTTCCCCAGATTCCAGTATGCGATGGTACCCAAATGAAAGCTGTGTCCTTTCCCATGGAATGAAATGTTTCTAATTCATTTTTATTGCTTGTATAATGGGATTTATTGTATAAATTTTCTTTATTTCAATAAAGCATTAAGTGAATCTGTAATGATGACGCACTTCATCTTGTTACTCGTTTTGAAAAAAGTTAAGGCTTTTAATATAGCTGTGGTTTCGCCTGTGAGTATACTACAATTTGTAGGTAAGTGTATGCTGTAGTAGTTTTCTTCATCAGAATAGTAAGCAGCAGCATGTCCATCTATGGTTTTAGAGGCGTCGGTAAAGATTTGTTGGGGTAATGTGATATGATTTCTGCAAAAAGATGTTTAATTATGGAGAAGTTTGTATATGATTTGGGATCCTTTCTTAGTGTTAGGTCAATGGTAAGTAGGCGAAATGTCCATGGAGGGAAGATTGCATTTGTATATAGCAATAGACTAAATTGATCCATGTTAAAATTTGTGACTTTTAGAAGATTATATTTATTTCCCCAAAAAGACGAAATTATATTTATTTGGAAAAAGTGTAAGTACTGGGTGTATTATTAACAAGAAACTTTTAAACTTGGCACACATAAAATCAGCAAAAATATTAATTCTGTACTTTTCTTATTTTTATTATAAATCATCAGGACTACTTTTATTTTAATTATTATGAGTATCCTAAATGTATGAAAATACATTAATATTTTTGTAATGCGAAACACATTATTTAAGGAAAACAATTTAATCATGATTTTCATAGAAATGATATTAATAGTGTTAGTAATTTGTCCAAGAAATATATCAATCATGCTTGTTTTTATGATTGTAATAAAGCTAATAATAATTTTCCAATTTTCACGGTATGATTAATCGTAGCTATTGATATACAAAAATTAATTAAATGAATATCTATTTTAATATTTATTGTTGCGGTAAAAATAAATTTTGTACAACAATAATAATTGATTTGGATTTATTGTAAAATTAGAAAATCGTAAAACTTCCCTCACATATTTTTATACAAAATGAACAAATATAATTTTATACAAAAAGTAATTCTCAACACGTTAACAGGTAAATCGAAAAACAGAGAAGTACGCAATAATAATTACTTTAACAAAAAATTATGTTACAGTACTTAAAAGCTGATTCTAAATGGAGACACACTAAAGTTCGACTGATGAAAACATTAAACAGTATATAGAGTGGACCAAAAAATCTGGAAACGTCTAATTACAAAGGCCGACATGATTTTTGGTGTTTTGAGTTTGACATGTGTCCTTAGCTAATACGGGTAGCTGATTCTGAATATGAATTCAGTTCAGCTTCAGTTGAATTCAGCTCATCACCTCAAAATTTTTCACAAAATTGAAAAAACCTTGCGTGAATAGAGTTAGTTAGCGTCAGTTGTTTGTAGCATCGAGTTGTATTTTGTTTTATCATAATGTCATCAAAAGAGAGTAATGACAGTCCTGATATATTTTGTTATGTATGTGATGATTTAACAATAGGAAACTATCAACGGAACATAAGAGACTTATAAAGAAAGCTTATCATGCTTACTTGGGTGCAAAGCTTGATGACCAGAACAAACCTTGGGATCAGGACAAACCTTGGGCTCCACAAAAAGTGTGCTTTCAGTGTGTAAAACTACTGAGAATATGGACGAAAGGTACACGTAACTCTTTAGCATTCGGCATTCCTATGTAGGGAACCAAAAACCCGTGTTGACGACTGCTACTTTTGGTCCTACGATATCAAGGGTTTCAATTCAAAAAATAAACACAAAATTCAATATCCTGATTTACCTTCTACTAAACGACCTGTATCCCATGGACAAGGAATCCCTATTTCTTAACTTTTTTCTCACACTATCCAACAATAGTCAAAGAATGATTCTCCCTCCTGATACTGACCAAGAATGTAGTGCGTAGAATCTTTTAAGTAATTATAAACTGTTTGTCCTTGTTTTAGTGTAGTGTTTTGTACAATTTTATGTTATTACTCATGTTTTTCACATTCTACGCTTGCTGGATAGTTCATATTTGACGAAATGCCCCGAAGATGCTATTTTAAACGAAAGTACTTGGGCAAGATTTAATTAAACTTGTGCTCGATAATAGCCTTATTTTTCAAAGTTCATTTACATTCAAACATCAGTCAAATATTATAATCTTAATGAGAGCTATGCGCCTGTTTCTGTGAAACTAATCTTTCAAATCTAGGCTGTGTATTTGAGACACACACAATTATATCATTTTCAAGTACGAGACGATTTCTAACTCTTGTTTTAATTGCAGTCATAGACGAGAAACTTAACTCACACAAATATGATGTTACAAATGGAACCAAACATTTTACAGCTTCACTCGCCAACTGGGGGTATTCCTGCATCTTTTCGGTCCAAAATTGGTCCGAGTTCTGGGAAAAAAATTGGAGCTTCAACATTCCATCATTTGATATTTCAATAAGTTTTTCTTTCATGTTTATTGGTATTTCAACATGCTGAAAGGAATCGGCTAAAAACGGATTTAGTATCCATCTGCAACTGTCGTAACTGTTTTGAATTTCTTCGGGGAAATAATCACAGAGCTGTTTGTTTTAAATTGAGCAAAGTAACATGCATGTCAGCAAAACTTGTTCAAATTTGTAGCACTGTAATTGGATACATTTTCCATAATTTCCTGAAGGCACTGGAATGAATCGAGTTGTTTTTTGCCAAGTGAGGTCGACCATAAATCGATTTTTCTTAGAAACGCCTTAATTTTATCTGTGGCTGTAATTATATTAATGTCGCGACCTTGTAAATTACTGTTCAAAATATTTAATTGCTCGAAAATATCAGCAAGGAAACCTAGTTTCAGAAGCCAAATAGGATCGGAAAATTGATTTTCATATGGGGACTTCTCATCTTTCAAATACAATAAAAACTCTGCTCTTAAGTGAAATACTCTTTTTAAGACGTTGCCCCTTGAAAGCCACCTTACTTCGGTGTGATAGAAAAGATTTTCAAATAAAGCACCCATGTCTTCGCAATTTTTTTTAAAAATACGGGTCTGCAAAGCTTTTCCTTTAATGGAATTTACAACTTCAATGATGGTTTTCATAACACAGTCCATTTCAGGAGGTAAAGCTTTGGACGCAAGAGCTTCTCGATGTAAAAAACAATGTCTCCATTTGACATTATTTCTTGTAATTTGACGACAAGACCAGATTTATGTCCTGTCATAGCTTTAGCGCCATCTGTGCATATAGCAATACATTTACCCCAGTCAATATCATATTTACTTGTACGTTTTACAAAAGTGTCGAGTAAACATTTTCCAGTGGTATTGGTCTCCAATGGGGAACAAAATAAAATATCTTCTTGAATGCCATTATTTGTATCATATCTTACAAACGTAATGAATTGCGCACAGTTAGATATATCTGTGGATTCGTCCATTTGACGAGAGAAGTACGTGCATTTATTAAGATTTTCCACAACTTGCGCTTGAATATCTTCTGTCATATCACTAATTCTTCTTTGGAGAGTATTATTTGGTATTGTATTTAATTTTGCAGCCTCTCTTTCCCCACACATTATATGTACCATTTCAACAGCTGCTGGAAAAATCAGATTTTCAGCAATTGTGTGCGGATTACTAGTTTTGGCAACACGATAAGCAACTTTATAACTTGCTAATAATGCTTTTTCATTAGTAGTGGTTGCCAAGGGAAAACTGTCTTGCTGTTTGTGAAGGACGTTCAGCTTTCTTTCAAAGAATTCTACGGGCTTGTCTTTTTTATCTGGATGTTTGCTATTTAAATGTCGAAGTAACTTTGATGGCTTCACGCTTTCTTTTGACAAGACTTGTCCACAAATAACACATTGTGGTTTATTGGAAATAACGGTAAAACCATATTTAAGATATTCATCAATGTAGAATCTGTTTTTCTTTTTATTGCTGCTACTGCCACTTTCAGAGTAGATGTTCTGCACTTCTTTTTAAAAACTTCCATAATTTATAATTTATCGTAGACGTAATTACGTTAACGGGAATACGTAAGTCGTAAAATATTTACTCATTACTCAACACCGCGTTCGCCACCATAGGCTGTTTGGATTCGAACTGAGGTTTCGTTGCGCATCGCCGCTTATATAAAGCCAAAACGAGGCTACGAGAACGTTCCAGAGTGCCATCTAGTAGCGAGCGCTTTCGCGATTATCATGGAAGAGTTTTGCGATGTAGACACAAGCTAATATGTCGCGGTGTACAATGTGCAGTCGACTTCTTATTATTTATTTTTATTGTAAATGCTATTCTGGCAGAAGTACCTACTACTAATTACTAGTGGGACAGATCGCAATCATTAAAATAATTGTATTAAAATAAAATAATTGTTTTTGATTTAAACTTAAACAGTAAAGTAAAATTAAATTTGAGAAACCATCAGATAATTGTAAATTAGGCACGCTATTTCTGTCAAATAATATTGAATAAATGAGTGGAGGGGTGTCGCGAACTAATTTTTTAGCAAAAAAGGGGTCGCGGTTTAGATAAGTTCGATAGATAGATAAGTTTAGAGCGTTCGATTGGCAGAAGAGGTCCAATAGAGTGACCGGCCAGATCACTGGATTTTTTGCCTTTGGTTTTTTTATGGCCATACCTAAAATCAAAAATATACACTACTCCGCCAGCAGATCTTTCAGAGTTGCGATAAAGAATTATGACAGAATGCCGATTATTGACACCGGAGGTATTTGCAAATGTACGAAGAGGCTTTGAAAATAGACTGAATTATTGTATCGAGGTTTTTATAATAAGATAATCAATAAAACGAAATCAATAAAAAGTAACAAAAATTACCACAAAAATAAAAATAAAATAAAAAATTATTATTTTTGAGAAACTATAAACTATGTATAATTAATTAGTATATTGGTAGGTATAATCAAGTAGCGGCAAAGTGAAATAAAAATAGAGAATAAAGAAAACAACAAACTACACCATAAATTTAATTATTATTAGGTACTAGGAACAAAGACCATCATATACAAGTAAAAAAGTATAAAATATGCAATAGCCATATGAAGCTAAATAGCAGGGATAGCTGAAAGTCCATGTGAAACACTGCAAAAACTTTGTCTTTCTGCGTAGTCGCTATACGACGCACTGTTAAAAAGATTAGTCATTCGTCTCGTACACGTGCAAATATGAGATTTAGTTTAGAGTATGTTTTGTTTATGTCCATCTTCAAATAAGTAGTTGTGTATTTTGGAAAGAAAGACATGGACTGTAAATTCTGACAACAGTGGTAAAAGTAGTGCAGTAGTTTTACTGTGCAGAACTTAAACGTGGGATTTAAGAAGGAAAAAAGAAGTAGTGGAAGGTTATGCGATGTTATGAAGCAATTGAGGTTAAGTTCACACGAAATAGGGCTAGATTGTAAGCACTCCCGGTACAAATGCTTTCAAAAGATTGGACTTTTGGAAAGAAACGCCATTATTAGGGAGTTTAATAGAATGTCGAGCAGAGATGAACAGAACAGTTACTTGACTGGTCTTGTATAGGTACATGACTTCAATAAAAAACCGCAGACGCCGAAAAAAAGAAAAATGATGCCAAGTTTCGCGATAAGCATATTTTCATAAAGTAAAAGTTTAACGTACGGTTGATAACTATAGTAACTGTATTGAAGTGCCATTTTGCATAAGAGCTTTTGTTTCATTACATGGCATTACATTCAGGTGTCTCTAAAGAAAAATGGTAGAAGTAATGGATTTTGCCAAGAGCTATGAGCCAAGCCGATTCAGTACACAACTTTGGACGTGTAAAACCTCATCACTTTATAGCCATCCATAAAATGATTAGACCCTACGAGATATAGTAAACTGATCACCGGCATCCTTTGGAGATAGGTAAACTCATCACCGCAGATAGGTAAACTGATCACCAGTATTTTTGCACCAATTCGCTGGTTTCTAATGCGAAAGATTGCTAGTTACCTGTTCACACTTCTCGTTTATGTGGTAATTTATTAAATTCAGAAATTGTTTTAAGCAAATTACTTTTAAATAGATATTAATATCGATTTTTTTCACGGTGAATTTACCAATCTAAGCGGTTTTGAAATCTGAAAATTCAGTTGCATAGGTTTTCGTTAATGAACTTTATAATGAAAATATTTATGAATATGTGCTGTTTCCGTATATATCGGAAATAGTCCTCAACTTATTAACCAATTAGAAATCTATTTATTATGACAGAATGAATCAAAATGCTTAAGTACAGTCTCCTGGCTTTTATAAACAGTTGAAGCCTAAGACACATTATCCTGAAACAACAGGACAGGTACATGTAAAATTTACAATTTTATGTATACCATTGTTTAGTACTGTAGAAGCGTAGATACAAAAGTGAGGATATTGGGATGAGAATGGTAAAAATGGTTGGAAAAATGGGAATGAAAGGATTCGCATGGATTTGTGGTGAAATGTATATGGCTAGACGGGGATGCCCAAACAGTTAGTGGGAAAAGAGACTCATTACTTACGTAGTTCTCTACCATATTATCGGCCATTTTCATAAATTAAGGCAAGTTAGGGATATCCGCATGAAATCTTTGACAAAACAATCGCCGACTCGTTTTGGGTTCAAAAATGGCCAGCCAGATAGCTAAATAAGTGGTTCAGCCACTTGCTGTTGGAATCTCTCCCCTTGTAAGTGGTTACAAAACCAAGTATTTAGATTTTGCGAAATCAACTTTGAGTCAAGTGAAATAAACACTCAATTCGGTTCACAGATGGTTGAATAGCAATTAGGAAATCAGACACAAGTTTTAGTGGACTTAAAACGACACAAACTTCTTCGAAGTAACGAATTAATTGAGTAATGCCCATTTAATAAGCTATGGATGGTAAATATTTGCAAGAAAAATTTTGGAACGTATTGAAATGTTCCATGTATTGTACCATCCAAGTAATATGCTAAAAATAATAATATTTTGTTGCGAATGTTTATCCAACACAAAACATTTATCGCGGTCCGTCTTTATATTCATCTGTTGGATTACTTGATGCGCTTTTCCATTGTCTTATGTATAGGTGACATAAAACGAAAACGATCGTTGCTCATGTTCCTCCGAATATAAGAGATGTCTGTTGTTGTCATGTGTTCTTTGAAAGAAGACGTTGCAATCTTTTGGTGAATGATTTTTGATGGCCTCTCTTGAGCCAATTGAGGAGTTGCTAATGACTTGACGGCGTAGTTTTCGAAGGTCTCTTACGTGATTGTGTTCCAAGACGCAGTGCAGAATATTTTCCGCAACTAAAATGATTATAGAAATATAAACACATACTGGCCATTTTCAGAAAACTGGACTTTATTACATAAAATAAAGTCTTCTTTAGTTTTAAAATTTTAATAAGTCCTTTGTAATTTACTTTCGGAAAAATACTTGATTGAATTATAAAAAATGATCCATCTATGATTAAGTAAAAAAAAAGAAATTGGATCTTCAGCTGGTATTGCAAAACTTATTATAAGAGTACAATTGCAATTCTACACAGAACTTATTGTTGTTTATACTTAATGATTTTCCAATCCTGGTACTTCGAATTTTTATTAAAAATATCTAGCACGAGAAATGTAGAATATTTCTTAACAAACTTTAAAGAACTTTAAAAAATAGCCATATTATTTAGGTAGTATTTAATAGAACACAATCTTCAATATTACACCGATTCACACTTATTATTACCGTACTTTTCTGAAATGGATAATGCATAAGTAACATGCATATTTTATATACATACTTTGGTTTGTATCTAACAGTTTTTTAAATATTAATTTTCTTATTCTTATTGCAATTGTCCACAAAAGCAATTTTCTTTCGCGAGTCTTTCGCAATTGAAATTTGAAATTATTGATATCTATCATTTTTCGTCCGCGTTGTCTCAAAACGTAATGAGCAAGCTCACTATCCATGTTAAAGAAACAGGGCAAAAAGAGAATTTTCTAGGTATAGGTATATATAGATGTATCAATTTAATACATCAATTTTAGATCAATTCTGCCAAATTACCAAGTCTTAGCGGTTTGCAAGGGGTTTATGGTCTATACCTGCCACGAGGTGGTGTACTTACCGAGGTACATTACCGACATCAAGAAGAAAAATGTACAATATGTATACTAAATCTTTATCTCTTCCAGATATTTCATTTGAGTTTTATCGCAAAATTTTTAATAATAACTTCAACATTAAATTTGGATTTCCACGTAGCGATACCTGCAGTAGTTGCGATAAATATACTGCTGTGAAAACAGCACTATTGAAAAATAAAAATGATTCAACGACGCCAGAAAACGACACGAAAATTCTTCAAGAACTAAGAAAGAAGAAAATAGAACATAAATTGCATTTGAGAAAGGCCGAAGTGTTCTATGATCGTAAAAAAGAAGCAAGAAAGAGAAATATGAAGAGTAAAGAGTTCGAATCAATAGCGATGGATTTCCAACCTTCCTATATCAAACATTACAACCAATGACGTGTATTATAGAAGAACACTTACTTTATATTCTTTTAATATTTACGTGCTGTCTACTGGCGATTTCTACTTTTATTGTTACTTCGAAAATATCGCAGTTAAGGGATCAAAGTTATTTCGTTTTTGCATAATTTTATATTTTTGCAGTTACTCCAGTGTAAGGGATTTACTTATATTCTGGTACTCTTGTGGAGGTCAAAATAAAAACTATAACCTCTTTAAATTAATTCATTACGTAGTTATTTTCACAAGACGACTTGACAAAATTAAAATGATTTTGCCAATAATGGGTCACTCATACTTGGAGCGTGACAGGAGTAAGGGACTCATTAACCAGCGGCTCAAAGCTGACACTGTTGAAGATTGGCTGGACGAATTTAAGGAAGGACGCACAAAACCAGCCCATTTAAAGTCACAGAAGTAGATCAGTCCCTAATTCGCCAATGGACTCAGTTTCTTTCATTCAATTTTAAAACAAAATACCTATTTGCTATCAGACCTATTCGAGAAATAGTTTGTGAACCCAATTATCCGTAATATATTTCATTTAGAATAGGCTGCAATAGTCCTTTCGATACTTATGTTATTCGTACCAACACTATTTTACCAACTGATGATATGGCAGAAACCCAAGAATTTTTTTTTACCCAACAAGATAATTAATTCTTATTTATATCCACTTTTCTTCATTATTTTGTCTTTCAGATTTGTTACCAATTACATAGTTTGGAAAAGTAGAAGGACTTACAACACCTTAAGCAATTGTGTGGTAATGCTGCCAAACATTTTTTCGATAGCCTCACTCACAACACAACGGAACAAGAGAAAAGAGTTAGTCTTATAAAGAAGAATCAGACCGGAACACACTAGTTCGCTCCCAAGGTCAAAAACCCTCTTAAATACATACTAGTTCGCACCGAAAACCATAACCTAGTTCGCTTCCGTGATCAAGCGGATTAAGTAATTATCTATTAAGTTCTAGGAAAATTGACACCAGGAAAGTAGGTACTGCGGCTTTTGTATTTTATATTAGAAATTATATCAAACATTGGTAGTTACATATTTATTTAAATACAGTGATAAGCGCGCTAATAACCGGCAAAATAATGCAAACGATGGAAAACATATGAAGTTGTAAGATAAAAGAGATGAAACTAGTAAATATGAGAAATTTAGCGATAGAAACCTATAAATTTACATTATATTCACTGTTTCCCATCTTTAGACGTATCAGAGGAGAATGTCAACTAAAATTGTCACTGTGACAGCAGTAGTTTCCAAACTATTACGTCTAAAGGTGGGAAATAATACATGAAATGTAAATTTATAGGTTCTATCGCTAAATTTCCCATCTCCACTAGTTTCATTTCTATTTATCTCACAACTTAATATTTTTTCCACCTTTTGCGTTATTTTGCCGGTTATTAGCGCGCTCATTAGTGTTATGTATTTTGAAAAATGTTAGTGATTTATTTAGAAATTATATTAGAAATTTTGAATTGTTTTTAAAAATTACTGAAATAATTTTTGTGCCTATTCTAAAATATAGATAGGTATAATAAGAAAGCAATACAAGTGCCAAACTAACATAATATGGGATATTCTCTACAATTACAAAGTTAAACAAATATAAATTAAAACGAGGCATTTATTTCGCTAGAAATCTAAATGAAATACATTTGACAAAATCAAATCTACTAATTTTATTTTGCTTTAATTCCGCTATTTTGTGATCAACAAATTTTTGACGCTCTAGAAGTACTTTTCGGTACACTTTTTTTGGTTTCACAGAATTTCGTATTTTTATGTGTGAATTTGAATATCTTTTAAAACTTCTAAAAATTGAAATATATTAGGGTGCGGATTGTAAAATAACGAATTAAATTTAGAATGAAAACTTTCACAGGCATTGGTTGTACGCTCAAGTGATGAACTGTTTTCCGCCCACATCTCAGGAGGGAAGTCTGCCTCTTCAGAAATATAGTTGTCCACCAAGTAGTCAGCAAATTGTTGTACGGCTTGGTGTTGTGCTGGTAATATTTTACTAAAGTCTAAAGCAAAACACTCACCTACTTGTAATGATCTAGGAAAGGTAGACCAAACATATATCTAAGATATTGTCCGACTTCATTGTCGTTTGAAAACTCAGTAGCCAGATCAACTTTTTGAATTTTTCTCCAGCATGATTATCCGAAAAGAAACCTATATCCGTTTATTTTCGCAGTTGTGAACACTTCTGAAAGAAATTTAAGTTCAATTTTTGACACTACGTCTTTAAACAATTTAAGGGAGTCACATATGAGTTTGTCAACTTATGTGAAAGCAAAAAGAATGCCAACGGCACATAGTGTCCATTTTCAAGTCCGTGAACTGTAAATAGTTGAATAAAAAATTTAGTGCAGTATTTAACAGTTCCATCAACCTAAATTGTTTCTAATTTACTTAAAAATGTTAGATACACAAGAAAAAGCAACAAATTTTTTACCGGATCATTTTTCAATAAAAATTGTTCTTTTTGGTTGGTTGTCACCTCCACGGAGTCATGTACTTCCTGCGCGCACTTCGGAATTTTGGAAATAACACTA
This sequence comes from Diabrotica balteata, assembly GCA_918026665.1. NCBI lineage: Eukaryota > Metazoa > Arthropoda > Insecta > Coleoptera > Chrysomelidae > Diabrotica > Diabrotica balteata. The sequence continues at coordinate 53,210,222 of OU898277.1, forward strand.
CCATCATATTTTTAAACTATGATGCTAGTGTTGTATTAATAGGTAAATACAAAGTTTGAGAAGACATTATTCAAATATCTTTCATGGCCAGAGCGAATTTACCTATGCCCCTTTTCTGTGGGAGATTAAAATCGACCGCGGGAGCGAACTAGTATACACCCGAATCAGGTTGCAAAAAAATCATGGGCGAAGCTTAAGAATAGACAAGGTAACATTGTCTACCCAAATAGAAAAATCCCCAGAGTATTTTTAGAAATGTCTTTAAAAATAATTAATATTAGCCAAACGTACTAAAAGCCTGCACTATTATTACAGAAAAATTAAAACTAAACTGAACAAATTCTAAACCTAGGACGAAAAATTTTTAGCGATTGGTGCGTATACTATAAAGACAATACCATATTTTTATCTATTACAAGCGGGGATTTCTTACAGTTCGACCGATTCCGGCATATACCGAGTATGGCGAAATTTATGCCCCGAAGAGACAATTTCTGATTTGTCTAGCACAACGGAACAAATTAAATCCTTGATATGTGTCGCGCGGGTTTTCAACAATATTTATTTGATTTATTGGAGAATGCTTTAAGAGGGTAGGCGCAAAATTTCGGGCCAATGCTTTTTAAATGCAATCATTTTTTTCGAATCCTGAGAAAACTAATACGTATTTTTGAAAAATTTAAACGCAGAATAAAGATTAAATTATTACTAAGAGTCGAAAGTCCCTGAAAACTGCTATGTTTATTTTAGTAAGTTACAGGGTGAAAAAGAAGAGAAAATTAAATGTGATTTTTAATTTCAAATATCTCATTCAAAAAAACTTTTTGTTTATTCTAATGGACTTTCGGCCCTCGGTAATAATGTAATCTTTTACTCTGCGTTTAATTTTTCAAAAATATTTAATAGTTTTTTCAGGATTCGAAAAAAATGAATGCATTTAAAAAGCATTGGCCCGAAATTTTGCGCCTACGCTCTTAATGCTATGAGGACTTGTGGAAATCTTATTTAATTTTTTTTACTCGTTTCGGACAGGTGATTTAAGAGCGTTCAATAGATCTATTTCCTTTTTTAAATAGTTTATCATGGATTCAGTTGATTTCGACCCCGTCGTGTTTTTAAAAGAGAATTAATTTGTTTTCGGCGCTTAACTTAGAAGATAAAATTAAATTGAAAAAATAGTCAAAAACGACCTAAATTAAGTTTATCACAAAAAGATAGAAAAACAAAAAGACATTTCAATCATAAATGGTACGAGAAGTTTACATGGCTTTGCGGCAGCGAAACTGAAAATAAATTATATTGTTTTCCTTGTCTGTTATTTGGAGACGATTCATCTTGGACTGGAAGAGGAATAGATACTATAAAAAATTTTGTGGACAAAGCTAGCAGACACGCTACCTTAAAAAATCATATTTCGTCGCATGAAATGTTCCATTTGTTGGGAAAAGTTCGAATAGATTATGCAATTGACCACGGAAAAAAAATTGATGCTCAACGTCACAACGAGCGTGTTGTTAAAAATCGCAAAATTGTCGGTCGTTTAACAGATGTAGTTCGTTTGTTGCTTGTCAAGAATTAGCTTTACGAGGACATGATGAAACTGGTACATCAAAAAATAAAGGTTACTAGAAGGTTACTAAATTTTAATCACATTACTATTGCAAAAATATATTTTATTATAAAATACTCTCAACTCTAGAATTTTCATGAACTATATTTGATATATTTGTAGGAAATTATTTTGAACTGTTAGATCTACTTGCTCTGGAAGAATATAATATGCGTGATCACTTAGAAGCCAGTAACATTTTTAAAGGCACATCCAGCGAAATTCAAAATCAGTTGATAGAATCGGTGGAATGTATTATCAGACAGAAAAGTTTTAAAGATTTGCAAGAAGCGGACTTTATATCTGTTCAGGCTGATGAAAAAACTGATGTATCCTGCAAATCTCAGTTTAGTGTAATATTAAGGTATGTGTACAAAAAAGACATATGTGAACAATTTATGGGATTTTATGACGTGTCTAGTGATAAAACAGCAAATGGTCTTGCAGAAAAAATTATTCACGTTTTACATTCCAACGAGATAAAAAATGATAAATTATATGCCAAACATATAGTGCACCTCTCTTTGATTTTGCAGTCAACAATTTCTGTCGATGTAGGCTTATGTGTCGAGAATACATAAATGACAAAATATTAAAAATCTGAGAAATGACAATACAATTGACGTATGCGTAAGTACACCAATATACTTCAAACAACTCTTGATGTTCAACACAGAAAAAAATTTTAAAACAATGGGTTTTGAAATACTGGATACAATCTGTACGCAATTACAACAAAGATTCAAAGACACCCATTTACTCTCTTTCGTCAACTTACTAAACAAAAACAGTTTCGTAAATTATATTAAACAATTTCCAAAAAATCTCTTAGTTATATCCTAGTCTAGTCTAGATAAAGTATATCCTGAAACTTTTGATATGAGAAAATTAGAAAACGAGTTGATTGTACTTTATTCTGATAAACAAAAACATTTAGAACCTTACCATCTTTTTTGATATATTTTTGACAACGAGTTAACAAAAGTATTTTCTGATGTAAGTTACTAAAACTATTTTTGACCATTCCTATAACAACAGCCCCATCTGAAAGATCTATGAGCACTTTTAAAAATATATTTGCGGAATTCAATTACTACTGAAAGACTTTCCTCATTATCCACTTTAAGCATTGAAAAGGATATGGTGCACTCAGTTACTAGAGAAATGAAAAAACAAATTATTGACTATTTTGCTAATAATAAAAATAGAAAAATTGACTTAATATACCTACCTATAACAAAATTTAATATTTATTGTTTAGCGAATAAACATTATACCTAGTTAAGTTTATTTTTTGTTTTAAAAAATGTCTAGATGTTTTGTTGTGTTTACTTGTTTATAAAAATAAAATATTTAAAAAATATTCTGTTTTATTTTCCTCATTCCTGAAATAAGGATTACTCCTTTAAAATTGTCTACCCAAAATTTTTCATCAAGCTTCGCTACTGAAAAAAATGTGCTAAAAAAATAATACAAAAAAGACAATTATTGCTATGTTTAGTAGTGGTAGTTACATAATTTTATTTTCGACTTGCGTTTTTGGTTATTGTTTCAATGACATATTCCGTTTTTGTCATTTTTTTGTGTATTTTCCATGAAATCATCAAAAATAAAAAAAAATTGAAAAAACATAACGTTCTAAGAATATTTTTATCGTTTTCACCGATAAATTATATGCCCATTGAAAAACAATTTGAACTAAAATTTATATTGAACATTTTAAAATTAGTCTTTGAACTTTAAAATTAGCTTTTATACAAAATGAATAAAAGTGACCTACATCGTTTTTGCCATGTAGGCTTCATATAGAATAAGTAAAAAGAAAAAAAATTAAAAGAAATGAAATAAGTATTTAAAAAATAATCTAATGAGATGGGAAAATAAATCCAGAAAGTCCCATAAGACCGTGTAAAAAACTATCACAAAAAGAGCAAAATACAGTGGGTATATATTTAATCCTAAAATAGGCAACGTATATTTAGTTGCTACTGATTTCTATACATAGATTCTAGTATTGCATACAAATTGGAATGATTTCCAATATTAATATACTACTAAGTAGGTACACATATATATCCACGTTAAATTAAAAAAGCTATAAAAACTAACGAAAAACTTAAATAATTTTAACGTCAAATATACCTGGAATCTAACTAATTTAATAACTCTCAGTCATTATATCGATTATTCAATCGTCTGAAAACCTGACGCTAAATAAACCAATTAATTCTTCCAACAAAAAATTATAATTACATAAAATGTCCGAGTGGGTACTACAATAAAAACAGTGACTAAAACTCGGCTGACACCTCAATTACTAGAACTAAATGACATTGAGCTCCGCCTCACTCACAGCGCGCGCATGCAAAGGCGTTACCCAGTCGATAATTTCAAAAACAAATATGCGACTGTCAACCGGCCGTCTTGATCCGTAAAAAAGTCTTAACGAATAACCTGTTTGTTTTAACGCTAACTATGCCATAAGTGTAATATCGCTGCATTTATCGCTCTCTAAACGGGTTTTTCACCGTGCAAATAAGGGGCGTTTACGAAGAACCTAATTCCATTTGCATCGCTTGTATCCGCCAATAAGGAGCCGGCTTTCTATCGCTGGGATTGAACGCCGTAAACCAATCCTTAGTCCTCTACACCCTACTTACTCCCCCACCCAGCTAAACTCTTCAACAACGTTTATACCAGTTATTAACTCACGAGATTTGTAAGTGGTAGCAGCAGCGACGTTTTTAAATCAGTCATTATCGCTCACCACATTTTAAAAAACGAACTGTGGAAACGAGTGTAAAGTGATAATTCTTTCGAATATAACTATTGTAACGCAAACTGTTAATAAAAAACAAAAGTGTAAGTGACTTGCAATTTTCTATTATCCGACGGATCGTGTTTTAGTGTTGAAACTAGTGACAATGGTGTTAAGAAAATCGCGTTGTCCAAATATCCGGAAGAATCAATGTTAGCGCTACAGAGTTTGCCTTTATTTAAGTGCTTAAACCCAACCATGATGCCTCTGGCACCTACTCCTATAGTTGCTGTGCCTTCGAAGCCGAAAATAGGTTTTTCGATAGACTCAATAGTCGGCGGAGCACATCAAGCCAGTCCGCAACATTCGCCTCTCCATTACTCTGAAAGTTCCGCACCTCTTTCGCCCAGTAGTGACGCTGAAAATAGACTTAATGGTTCACCCAAGCAATACACCAGCTCTCCTCAAAGATCTCCGCCTATCTCTCCCAAACCTCCTATAATGGTACCAGGTATACCAGCACACACGCTAGTGCGGCCTAACCCTACGTACGATCCCAACTTGGTACCAAAAAATGGTTTCTTACAACCAGAAATGATGCACAACCATGGACAGCATCCGTTCGCCTTGGCTGCCCATTTTCAGGGAGCGGCTTTGGCTGCAGCATTAAGCAGCGGCCAGCATGGTTTTCCAGGACAAGCCTTCGCCGTTGGCACAGCACGCGCAGCCTAGAGACAGTTACCCGTTGTATCCCTGGCTGTTGTCGAGGCATGGGAGAATATTCCCACATAGGTTTCCAGGAGGTAAGTCCACAATATTATGTTTTTAATAGAAAACTAAACGTAAAGCTTTATTAGCATCAATAATTTCGAAAATTACTTTGCACCCGTTGCTACCGGGGTCTATAAATGAGCAAATTCTGCCGCCAATTAGGCAGCCTTCCATTTAAAATCTCTTTTAGGATTGTCTATTTTAAAATGTTTTAATACTTTTAAACCATCATCTCCGCTAATATACATTTGTTTCTTTTTGCAAAATGTTTGCTGTCTGTGCATGCATAGAGTGGAATCAGTACCTTGGTATTAGGTTATTGAAGAACAAATTAAAAAATAGTTTTTTGTAAGTGCTAGATTTATTTAATTTAATGCATTGTATTTCATTACTATGAAAATAGTACAAAAACAATAATTCTGTTGTTATTTATTATAACTGACAATATCCTTCCTTATATAAGCCTATTACTAAAAAAGTAGCACATTTGCAATAATAAGCAGTTTTTCTCATTTTCAAATTTGAATATTTTTGTGAGTTTATGTAGTTTCGGTTGATTAAATTATTTTTGTTCTATTCTATTGTATCTTTTTATGTTATATGTTTTTGGATATTTTTCCATGTCAAGTTATTTCTCGCTTTGTTATTTTTAAAATAAATATCATGCGTATATTTTTGTCAAACTTTCAATTATTTTGGTTCCTCTAGCAATAATTCTTTGCTTATATATTTTTATATTTTTTTGCTGCGTTTTTGGTTGTAGAAGATATTTATTATATATTTTGCAAGTTGGTAAATATTATGTAAATTGACAAGATCGATTTAAAAGGATTTAAAACACACCGGCTTACAAACAGTGGTAAAATCTAACAGATTAAATCAAAACTGATTCTAATGCGAGACTGGCTACACAAAAGTGCTCTAAAATATAACAAAAAATGTCAAGGTAGAAAGCATTATATACCTACCTAACAAGAAAAAGAAACAATTTAAATATTGGTAGATATATTTTGTTTTGGATTTTTATTTTTACTTCTCAAATAAATGATTTAAATTTATAAGATTCAATAGTTGCTCCATCAAGTTGTTGGTTTCTCCTGGTGCTGTTTTGAACTACTGTTTTTAACCAAGACTCACAAATTAACGAAATATTACATATTTCATAAAATACAAAAATATTATCGAAATTAATTTTTTCAGTATTATTGAATATCAGTAGAATGCATACTAAATTGAATATTATTTGGTAATAATATTCATTGTATCTCTATTATAAAATGTAGATCCACATTCTATGGGTGCATCTAAATTTAAAATTTTTTCCATAGAGTAAAAAATTAAATATACCTAATAGTATAATACAATGTCAGCATAGAGAATAAAATGATGTTTAAAAAAACACCAAAACGTTCCAAGAATTCCATGGGATTTTTCAGGGAAATAATATGTAGCATCGAAAGGGACAGGGCTGTGTAGTAAAGAACTAATACTGCAATTAAGGAACGTGTACCTAATTTATGTTATATTTATTTTGTTTTATTGTACGGTGTTAAGTCGTGAACACTGTTAAAAGCTGTGGAGAAGATAAATAAGCATATAAAAAAACCAAAATCAAAACCACGTGGAACCACCGAGAAAGATGTAAATCGCGAGTGAATAGTAATCAGAATAGTGACAGTAGCAGAAATCCCGTAAAGATTAGAATCTTTTGGCTTGGACGCTCAGATTTATATTACTTTTACTAGGATTTTTCATACTTTTTACTGTATTCCTTCGCTTCGTTTCGCTATTCTCTCTAGCCCTTTTCATCCTGCCATACCTACCTCAATTTTGCAGATTTTTGTTTCCATCCTCGTTTATCTCGTCTATACATAATCTTCTGGATTTTTCTGTTTTTCTTCTTCCTATGATTCAATGAGAAGGTTCTGAACAATGGGTCGACTCTTCTAACTTGTCCACGCAAGATTAGTCTTTTTTTACTTTAAAGAATCGATTATATTGGAGTTGACTTGACTTCTATACCTTCTTGGTAATTCCAACAATTTTTTCCTTGTTTTGCCTTCGTTTTACCTGTTTATTATCCAGTCTTGGGGCGCATAAGTCGTATAGGTACTTCGTGTTATTGTGTTATATATTTTCATTTTCGTTTTTATTGTAATGGTTTTCTTCCACAACATTTAGTTCAACAATTTTACATAGCCTCAAGTTTGTCATAGTTTATTATTTATATCTTCCTCAGTTGTTGCTCCTGCTTGATATTATGAATTCTAAATATTTTAAGTGTGTACCAAATGTGTATAAAGTTGATTTATCCTCATTTGTTGATCTCCAGTTGTCTTATGTTGTTGAATATTAGGTTTTGCTTACCTTTATATGGGTTCCGTATCTTCTATGTTTCTGTTTTTCTTTTTCATATCAGGGTTTAAACATTTGTTGGTTCTTTTGACATCAAAATTTTACTTCAGATTTCCAAGGAGAAGATTTCCACACTTGTTTTTTGGGCTTGCGGTTTGGTATTTGCTTAGTTAGTGAATCTTAATTTGTTCTATTTATTGGTTGATTCCATTTTATTTGGAAATTTTTTGAGAAATCTCATTTCTCTAGCTTGGATTCTCGAATTATCTTTGCGTTAGTAGATGTGACCATTGTCTTGTAAGGTTTATACAGGGTTTCTTGTTTTGTTATTCAATGTATTTCAACTTTCAATGCACTGTAAATTATTTAGAATATCTTTCTCGAAACGTACTTGGAACTTGAACTTGATGACTTTTGTTCTAATAAATGATTGTCAATAACTATTTTCGTTCTTATGGTGTCATAGTCCTCAACTTGTACGCGTCCACTGCTGGTTATAGGTCTCCCTCAGCTCTTTCCATCTATCTCTGTCTTGTGAGATTTGCATCCAGTTACTGCTTACACGTTTCAGGTCGTCAGCTCATCTGCTCCATAGTGCTTCTTGTCTTGCCCTCCACTCGACATTGGCCTTGTCCATCGGTTGTTAGATAATATGGCGACATGTCCTACCCAATTTTATTTTATCAATGTCATTCTTTCGATGGCGTCTTTTTTTGTTCTACGACGTATTTCTTCGTTTGGGATTTGGTCTCTCTGGCGCGATTCTTGTTTACTAGTTACCATTTTTTGTTAGTGTTTATATTTCTGCTCTGTAAGTAAGTATAGGTACCACATAAAGGTTTTCCTTTTGAAGTGTAGGTATGGGTAAGTCCGATTTAATTTACCAAACGCTGTTCAGGTTATTTCTATGTGACGTAAAAGCTCACATATCTGGTTATCTCTGTTCAAACGAGTTTCATGTCCTAGGTCTGCTAAGACGCTGACGCTGTCTGCTGAATATTCTTTCCATCAACAACAATATTATACTCATGTAATAATGCATCACCATATAATCAGACGATTTTATTTGTGAATTTCAAATGATTGAGCGTCTCCCCATTTATGTTGATATCATATTCGTTCAGATCTGCCTTTTTATAAGTATGTCCCAAAAGTGCCGTGAATAGCTTTGGAGAGATGGTGTCTGCTTGCCGAAGGTACTACTCACTGTATACAGAATTTATTTGTTTCTTGTTTGGATAGTCTTTCGCTAGTCGTGGGATTTTAGTAGATATGCTGGAATATGTTAGTGTAGCGATGATTTATGCTTTTAGCATTTCTACTAGCTTATAGTATCGAATGCTTTCTCGCAATCCACAATTATCAGTGTCAATGGTTTGTTGTATTCTGAAGACTTCCCTATAAGGTTCTTTATCACTAGTAAATGGCCCTTAGTGCTGTATCCCGATCTAAATCCAGCTGGTTATCAGTGTTGATAGAAGTCTAACTTAGCCCCCAGTCTTTTTATAAAGCAAACTGATAGGACAATGTTTCGTCGGTTTCTTATGTGATATTTACATCCTTATTTCCATCTTTCTTGTTTATATTTGCATAAAAAATTTCTTACACACTAGATACAGTTTGCAGATGGTTTTAATTTTGTATTTTCATGTGATCGTATTATTTTTGATGTTGATGCTGGACTGATTACACTGCTTTTAGTTTAAATACCTTGTCCATTTGTTTCGAGCAAAACACTTCTTTCCAATATGTCTTAAATATGATTCATGGAATTAAAATCTTTTTGTAGACCGAAAGTGTGTGATACTTCAACTTTGTCAATCATTATATTAACAAATAATTTAAGTAATATTTGTTAAGACTTGGCATCACTAATATATCAATATGAGTTTGTACATTAACAGTAGCAGAAGAACAAGAATAGGTTTTAGGTCGGGAAGATCATGCCCCGACGCTATATTTGTAATGATGCAAGTGCAAGAAAAATCATTAGAAAACAACGAACCGGCATATCTATGTCTCATGAACCTTAAGAAGGCATTTGATCAAGTCAAGTTAAAGGATATTGTCCACTCATTGTAAACAAGCGAGTTATCTCAAGGAATAATCAAAACAATCAAAATATATATCAAAACAACACAATAAAACTAAAAGTAGAAGAAAAACTAACTATTGAAGCTGGAAACGTGATAAGGCAGGAAGATTGTCTGAGTCCTCTATTGTTCAACCCTATTATCGATAAAATAATAAAAAAAGAAAGAACAAAAAAGGATACCAAATAAGAGAAAAACAGCTTAAAATATTCTGCTTTGCAGGCGACGCCGTACCGTCTCTCAAGGTTAATGTTATTAACAACGTATGCTTGCACCAATTTAATATAACCGCCAGAAAAATTAATTTGCCCAAAAAAATACAAAATGCATGGTTATAACAGAAAATTTACTAAGATGGAACTTGGAGCTGAAAGGTCAGATAATAGGACAAGTGACGAAGTTTAAATATCTAAGTATCACATTATCTAGCTACGGAAAGCTCGAAACAGAAGTAGAAGATCGAGTAAATAGAGCAAACAGACGCAGGTTGCCGGAATGAAAGCAATATGGAGAAATAAAAATATCAGGAAAGCAATGAAAGCCAGAGTTTACAAAACAGCCATCAGACCAATAAAGACATTTGCGACAGAAACACGACATGACACAGAGAAGTCAAAAAGGATGTTAGAAACAGCAGAGAGTATAGATATACTACGTATATGCAAGGTGGAGAATATCAAGGACTGGGTAGAAAATAAAAGAGTAGAGTGGAACGATCATATAAGTCGAATGACAAACAAATAGAAGAGTAAAGACTGCAAGAGACGCTTCGCCAATAGGAAGACGATCAGTAGGAGGACCACGAAATAAGGCACATATAAGGGACCAATAAGGCACATTTAAAAACAGACAGTCATGATTATTTCTAATTAAAGAGAAGATTCTTGCTTGAAAAAGAAAAAGCGAAGCATGTAATAATTTTAATTTGAGGTATTTGGACTCTTTCAAAGTAATATCTGACTGGTTCTGAGTAATTTATCACCTATTGTAACGGCAAAGTTGAAAATGTGAATAAAATTAATTTATGCACAATAAAACCAACACCACAATCGCATTTTATTATGTTAAAACGTTTTTTATTAATCGGGAATAAACATGAACACATTAAGCTGGGCGTGGGTGAAATCTACGTATAATTTATGCAAGTGATAAATGATTTTTAAGGAAGCTGAACAATGTAGGTACGCGCATATTTGTTATAGTTCTAATGGATAACTGATAGCAGTCAACATATTGTTAATACATATCACAATAGTAATTTTCTTCGGCCTATTTTATCGAAATAAAAACAGTGGACAAAAAAGAGTTTTTAATGACTAAGACACATTTTTTAACTATATCTGTTAATAGTATTATTATTTATTAGCCTATTTGCACCTAAACAAATACACTCTTGGACAAAAATCTCGAATATTATGAAATTTTACATCCTTTTTTGTAATCACCATTATTTCAAAATAATTCTAAATTGATGACCATTTATTGGTTCCTAATTCTACACGAAATCGCTCATTTACATTGAAACACCTCAGAAATGAGCTACTAAATGTTACTAAAAGTTAATATGGGTTCAAAAACAGTTAGACGAAAATTCAAAGAAGCAAACTTAAAGCCCAGACGTCAGCCTTTCACTGATGAGACCAGAATCCTATTGTAGCAGCCAGATTCTCGAAACTACGTCTACAGAAGAGTTGGAAAACGAGTCGCCACCTAAAATCTCGCTCAGACGGTTAGTTTTGGAGGTAGTGGCAGAATTCTTTGGAATGGTAATAGCTGTGACTGGAGCGATGACTGGTGATTCTAACGTTCAAAACATCCTACAAGATCATGTTCTGCATATGTTGGTTACATTGATATAAAAGATTCATGTTAATACACGATAATGCCCGACCACAAGCCGCTGCCACAGTGAGTAATTATCTTGATGAAGTCCAAATTCGAAGATGGGATTGGCTCCATCCAATGCAATTCTCCAAAAATATATGCAAAATTTACTTGCAAGCATGCCGAGAAGATGGCAAGCAGTATTAGGAGCGTAGAGGGGAGAATACTTGTTACTGATCATGTACTTGTTTCAGTCAAAAATACTGGTTTAGCAATTTCAGTTAGCATTTAAGTTTAGAGTAAAATAACCTTATTTACCTAATACTAAACATTTTTTCGCAAATTCCTACGCATAAAACTTAACATGAATAACATAAAATCTTCTTTACAATAAACAAGTTGATTGATCAGAATATATATTAAAAAAAAATTAGAAAATTCCAAAATATTCGATGTTAAGTGTATACAATGTGGATTTATATTTCTTTATGGAATTGTGGTTTTCTTCACGTTTCTATAATTTTCTGTTTTTTCACAGACTTTTTCACAACTCTCTCAGATCTTTTACTCATAGGCTTTGCTATCACTTGTTGTCAAGTGTCTCTTGGGCATTCTACTTTCTGTTTCCTGTTAGTTTCCAGTTTATTATTTATTTTGTTGTTCAGTTTTCATCTATTAAATTCCCATTTCCTTACTATATGAGTTGTTTCTGACGCCGTAGGTTTATAACTGTCAACAATAATACTTTCGATTTCGAGCATTCTTTCGATGCCTTCAGTTCTAATCCTTTCTAGTTTAGATTTTCATACTGATCTTCTGAGAGAAATTTCCTATGATCTTTCAATGACATAATGCGATGCCACTGAAGGGAGAGGACGATGATGATGATCTATCAAGCAACATTTATTATATAGGTAATTATGTGTTTATAGTTTTCACGGTCATATATTTGTGCGTACAAGTAATTTTAATTTTTGCAGCTATCTTCTTTTTTTATAAATTTCTTAGGTTCATACACTGCACATGTATATTCGATTAGTCCCCAATTAATGTATTCTCCCTCTCTCTCTCTCTCTCTGGTCGTTTTCTTCATTACTGAGGATCGTTATTTCCTCAAATACTCCCAACAAATTTTCTCCATTGTCTCTATCTTCATCTGCTTTAAGAGTTTCGCAGAAGGAGTGGCCATGGAGACTGTCCGCTTGGTCTTGTTCCCAGAACGTTTCCAGAAAAATTAATATCTCTAAATTACCGCCACTTCTGCTAACCACCTGCTCAAAAGAACTGTAAAATTCGCTGCGGACATATTATAGACAGCCGTTTTTTGATGTTATGTTGGTTAGCAATGCTGTCCCATATAGAAATACTGAGAATACCAAGTGCATTCACCAATATTATTTTGATTTTTTACTTGAAAGATAGATCTATCTTTCCAAACTTTAGTTAGGAAACTCATACCATTGAAGTGAATACCCGAGATAGTTGAAGCTGACTACTATCTGGTATTCTTGTAAGTGGTTACTCAGCTGAATAGTGTTGAATCTATCTATCACCATTATTTTTGGTCTTGTCTTTAAGAATGTTAAGGCCACTTTTAATACTTTCCAACTCAACTTTCTGCCAAAGATCTAGTATTTCTTGTTGCAATACAAAACCATTGATCATAAACCATTAGCTATTCGATATGATATCATTATAATGTTATATACATTAAAGGATGTCGGAGGATCGCTGTCTAGAATCTAGAATCAAAAGTTTAAATTCTATTTCCACGTTCTGCGATAGTGTTTTTGTGTTGGTGTCAATGTGTTTTTCAGTATCGTGTTGTCAACCTCCATTTTTTCTCTAATAGTTTCATATCTTGCATGATCCAGTAATGTTAAACTACCACATCATCTTCCAGTACAATCCACGCTTCTGACTCATACGTCACTACTAGCTGAATCAAAGCATAATATATATATATATATATATATATATATATATATATATATATATATATTTCTTTTTCTTTATTTTTGTCAAATTTTTACTCTAAAAGATTGGATGTATGGTCTGGCTATTAAATACCGAAACTGCGCTCACAGAAGGCATCCTAGAAGGGAAGAGTGGGAAACGAATGCAGCATTGGATTGCTGGAAGTGTCTACTTTTCCAGTACGAAAACACGTTTTAGTCACTGTAGTAGTATTTTTCAGTAGAGGTTAAAAAAGAACATGTTTTTTTCTCGTGCCGATAACAATGTGTGACGAAAAACATAAGCAAAGGATAATTTGTTGAAAGAGGTCAATGGTGAGAATTCCCTATCTCGTGCGCGTGTTTTCGAATGGTATAAACGGTTTTCTGAAGACAGAGAGAGCGCCGAAGATGACCAACGTCCAGGTCAACCTGTCTCTGTTTCAACTTCGCAAACAGTGACCAAAATAAATGAAATTGTGCGCTGAGATCGTCATATGAGCATTCGGATGATTGCTAAGACTATAAAAGCCGATAAAGAAACTGTCAGAAAAATTTTACATGACGAATTGATAAAGAAAATCTGTGCGAAGTTGGTCCCAAAAAATTTGACCCCTACCAAAAGCTCGTCCGTCAACAGATCTGCTCAGATTTTCTTGAGAGGTTACATGAAGAGCCTGAATTAATGGAAAACATCATCACTTGCGATGAAACCTGGATATTCAATTACGATGTTGAAACTAAGCGTCAATCCATGCACTGGAAAACTCCTGCATTGCCAAGAATGAAAAAAAGCAAGGATGTCGAAATCAAAATTTAAAGCCATGATAGTCGTTTTTTTTTCACATTAACTGTATCGTGATGACTGAATGGGTTCCAGAGGTTCAAACTGTAAACCAAACTTACTATTTGCAAGTTTTGGCAACGCTGCGAGATCGAGTTCGTATACCCTGCCTCACTCTAACTCACCTGCCCATAACGCGCTGTATGTGAAGCGTTATTTAGCCGCTAGAGGCATTCCAGTGCTCGAACACTAGCTGTATTCGCCTGATTTAGCACCTTGTGACCTTTTCCTGTTTCCGAAGATCAAGTCTGCCTTAAAAAAATTCCGATTCGAGTCGATAGAAGAGGTGAAGCGAAAAACCGCGCGATCCTAAAATCTCTAACAAAAGAAGACTTCCAGCCTTGCTTTGACCCATGAAAAAAACGAATGGAACGGTGTGTGGAGAGTGAAGTGTGAGTGGTGAGTGAAGGGGAATATATTGAACTAGAGCATTCCATTGTAGAATAATTTTTAAAATAAAACTCTTTTTCATAAGCAGTCTTTGTTATGTAATAGTCAGACCTCGTAGTGCTTTGATATTTTTTTATAGGCTATCTTTTTTTTGGTGTAGGATGCCTATTTCAAATGCATCATATTTGTTGCCAAAACTCAAAACCAAAATTTAAAGCTAAAGGTTTTGAACATTAGGCTCTCATCATGAAAATTCTATAGTAAGTGGTCAATAAAGTAATAAATTTTATTGATCTTATGAGAATAGTAAAAAATGCTAAAAATCGCGCAACGTTTATTTGTTTAACACCTTTATAAAAATTCACACTTCATTTGCAGCAAAATACAAAAACGGCCTACGAAAGCTGCGCTCGTCACCTTTAAAGCTCATTTTGACTTTTGTCGATAGAATACTCTGATCAAGAGATTTTGAATTTTTATTGTCGAGTTGATATAAAGTCTTTTTTCCCCTTATACGAGGGGGTGTTTTCGGGGAAAGCCGGGGATAGAAGTGATAAACTTTTGTGCATCTTTTTGTGTCCCAAAATTAACTTTTTCATCAAAATTCAGCTTGTTCGTAGGTATGATTTTTAGAGGTCAAATCTCTGATTCGACTATTATTAGAGGGTAGAAAATGGGAAAACCTTTAAGATTGGCGTCGGTCTATAATAACAAAACCATGAGAGGAGTACAAACTTTTTGTTAATATCTAGAATGTGTGCATTTGTCATGTTGACAATGACTTTTTATCAGAAAATGTAAATGATATAAAAGATTGTTTTTTCCTATTTATGTAATAGGAACTATTTTACTTAAAATGATGATTACTGCCATTTATAAACAAGTTTAGAGTAATACGCGATTAGTAATTTATAAAAGAAATATATTTATAATGTCAATGCACTTTCTATAGGGAAAATAAAGACTAAGAATGAAAAAAATTCGTTCCCCATGTTACACGAGACATTTTAAATACCAAATTAAGTCCACTTTTGAAAAAACTCAAACTCTTAGACTATAATTTAAACCATTTAATGAATGTATCAACTGGCTAATAACTATTTAGTCCTGACATCAATTTCCTGTCCCTATTTGATGAACTGAAGCAGAAGATAGTAAACAACATATATAATTAAAAATTAAAAAATCATTTCTGTCTTGCTTCAAGCCGTTTCAATTCTTCGAAAACGGCGTTCGAGGAAAACAACTGACGGGTTGATCGGTTTCCGATTTGGTTTTGATCTTACCTATTTTTCTGTTTGGAAGTTATTGTTTCAAAAATTAATCGAGCAACAAAGGTGAATTTGGGAGCAGGTAGGCGCACATTAAAAAAGGTTAACGTTTGGTACAAATATTAATAAATATTATGTAAATACTTAAACGTTTTAAAAATAATTTTATCCAACACCCTGGTTGTTCATTTCTTCTATAGTGCTTAGTAGACCATGGAACCTCATCAGAATATACTCTGCAAGTTGATTGATTTACCTTTAAAAATACCTATGCATTATCTTTCTTTTAATTGGATTGGGTGTTGCTTCCATTTCTGCTGTTGCACCAAACATATTGTAACCGTTTTAACTTTTGCATGTTTTTTAATGTACCGTGTGCGCTTGGCACAATAAAATAAATGAAAAAAAATGTATAAACAGATGGAAGGCAACCGTAAATACAATTCCCGACTTATTGGTCGTCATTATTACAGTGTAGCCAAATAATGATCTTTCTCAAGTTAATTCTACTTTTTGCTGCAGCATACTCATGAGGACCAATAAGTCAGAAATATGTATTTATAGTTGCTTCCATCTTTTCATACAATTTTTCATCCATTTTGTTCTATTCACCCTTTCTATTAAGACTTACATACTCCCACCAAATAAAGGTCACAGTTCTTCCATTACCAGCAAGATCGTACCCTAGGTGCGAGGGGGTGTTGAGTATGTTTATGTCCCCTCGGTCTTTGACGTTTTTTTATAATTTTTTTAAAACGGACAGGCACCCTAAGAAGAAGATATTATAGATGATTCTTAGCTCTCTATTATGGAAGTCAGCTTTTTGCCTATCTGTAGTCGACAAAATAAATATATACGTCGCAGTTGACATCTTTAAATCAGAACTTCTACAGAGTAAAGAGCATCCCTTGTACCTACAACATCGCGGAATCCAAATTGTGGTTGCCTTTGTTGTCAGACAAGCATAATACTCTTCTAGGCTAGTTATATAAACAAAGATAATTAATTTTGAATTTCTGAAAAAATGAAATGGATGAATAACTGGACATTGCCTTTAGGCGTGAAAAATAAAATACAACCATCTTGTAATACTTGAAATAAGAATTGAAAATAGCCAGTAAGAAATTAAACAGTATAAAATTACAATCTTACGTCCAACGATATATTGAGTTTCTTAGAAAGTAATAGGAATATTGATAGGAAGGAAAAGTAAAAAGGCTACCCTTATAGCTTCTAATTCTAAGGGAATCTACTACTTAGACTAGAATACGCTGGTGTTTAGCTGACTAGCTGACCTATAGGAGAGCCGTGCGACAAGAAATGAGGGCTTGCGGCTCGCTGATCCTCCATTATCATAGTATATATATATATATATATATATATATATATATATATTATATATATATATATATATATATAATATATATATATATATATATATATATATTAATCTGATTATTTTTAGTCGCAGTATTTTAACCTACCTTAAAAACTACATTTAGCTTTTATTTCACATAGTTTTCACCTCATTGTTTACCTCATACACGTAATAGTACCAGGATATTTCAAAGATACACACATTTTAGTTCTTTTTCCAGTTTATTGCTGTTAATTGATGTTTACTTTATGGATTATACTCCATAATACTAGAGATACTTCATTTTCCGTGTTTTCAAAGGTCGTGTACATTAATTATATGCAAAAGAAACAACTACTATGGAAGCAATACTGACGCCATTTTACGCACCACCATTATGTTGGCAAACAGACCCTCTACCGTGAACCCGTTTAAGCGATAATTGCATTTTTACTGTTCGTTTAATAGATACCACGATATAATAATTACGGAGCCCAAAAGTCAGAAACGTCCATGCACGTTTCTGTATGGACAAATTGCTTGTTGTAGTTTTATGGAAATTATGGGGAATTAACGCCAACACTGTTGGTTCACAGAACAACGTTACAACAATTAAATGCAAATTATGCTTTGTTTTGGCGAGCATGGGTGGGTAGATTATCAGTCAATTAAGGGTATGATCCGATATCAAGCATCAAAAATCAATTAGAAAACTCCCAGTTTTATAATTGAAAAACATCTATTGAGGATTAAGAGCATAATAAAATATGATAAAATATAGACCATTGGATCCACCAGCGTACGTTTGGGTGTTAAAAACAGAATAGACTTACTCTGGTTATTTGTTGGTTTTTCCATATTCCAGGAATATAACGGTTGCAGTTTTATTCTTTAACCGCTATATACACATACAATCAGTTGGCTTAAACCAAAATACTTCAACATAAAGGATTATGGCTTACATGTACAGTTTAAAGGTAATATCATTTAGGCTTCCAGAGTTATATTTTAATAATTTTCCTTGACTAGTTTCTTTATTCGTGAAAGAATTATCCGACGTTGGAAATCACCATTGCGAAGGCTTCTCGATCTTCTGTAATATGGAATAATCGTCCTGCATTTGATATCTCAGTCAATTCACGACTGTTTTTTATCCGAGAAAATTATTTTATTCCTACACCTCTACGGCCCTCTATTTTGCCTTTAAGGATCAGTTGTAATATTTTATATCGACTTACTATATGTTCCAGATAAGACATTTTTTGATGTTTAATAGTCTTTAGCAGTTCTCTATCTTTGTTGACGCTCCTTAGTATTTCTTTATCAATCTTCAATTTTGTTTATGATCGATACTTTTAGCGTCCACACTTCTGCACTATACAAAAGTACGGACCAAACATAGCACTGAACCATTCTTTGTCTTAGTTCTAAACTGAGATGGTCATTGCAAAGAAATGACTTCATTTTCATAAAAGTAGTTTTAGTCATTGCTATTCTACGTTTTATTTCTATGTCTGGATCTATTTGCTCTGTTATCACAGTTCCCAAATATGTCATTTTGTGAACTTTCTCAACTTGGACTCCGTTTAATTGAAGCTTTGCATCGGTACGACTAAACATTAAAAATTTGGTTTTGTTTGAGAATATTTTAATGTCCATTTCCTTTACTACCTCGTCAATACGAAGCAGAATTTGAAGAC
This sequence comes from Diabrotica balteata, assembly GCA_918026665.1. Classification (NCBI taxonomy): domain Eukaryota; kingdom Metazoa; phylum Arthropoda; class Insecta; order Coleoptera; family Chrysomelidae; genus Diabrotica; species Diabrotica balteata. The sequence continues at coordinate 53,229,149 of OU898277.1, forward strand.
CTTTAATATTATCTGATAGAATTACTGTATCGTCTGCATATCTAACTACATTAAGTAGTTCCTTGTTAACTTTTATTCCATATGGTTGTCTCTCAAGTGCCTTATTATAAAGCAATTTGGATATATATGGATATGCATACAGTAGAGTTAGATCAGAATAGATTAAATGAAATGAGGCGAGTATTGAGTTTTAAAAAAAAATTATTAAAAAACCTTTATAAAAGTTATATATTTAAAAACCCCAACGGGCTAATTAAACAAAACGTTTTCGGAATCCATATTCCATCATCAGTGTCTAGGAGTACATAAATGTAGCCACTAAATATATGGGTAAAAACCCGTTAACAAATAATTAGTTACATTTGATATACAATATTTCTTATAATATGTTATGATGTTAAAGTTACCGTTGGATAAGGTAACATGGCGACATATGACTCCACGTTGAAGCTGCTTGTCCTGAGACGGTGTGTCTACAAGGACTGTATGGAAGCAACTTCCATACAGTCCTTGTTGACACACCGTCTACAGGAGTTGCTATACAGGAGTTGCTTCCATACAGTCCTTGTAGACACACCGTCTCAGGACTAGCAACTTCAACGTAGAGTCATATGTCACCATGTTACCTTATCCAACGGTAACTTTAACATCATAACATATTATAAGAAATATTATAGTCCGTTAGGGTTTTTAAATATATACCTTTTATAAAGGTTTTTAAATAAAATTTTTTTAATATATGGTATACAGCCAACTACAGGAACGTAGATTCCTTGTGCAGATTATTATTGAGTTTTAATCAAAAAAATTACAATGAAACGCAAGGTGAATTCTATAAAGCTTATAGATAAGATTATACAAATTATAAACATTAAATTTGATTCTATATGCTCCTTTTTTTAAACACTATATACTGAATCCTGAACCCTGACGATATAGCCTTATTTCTAGAGACAAGAAAACCGCGTCTTATTGCCCGAAACAACCATAAGAAGTGAGGCAATGACAGAAATTATTGATAGTTTTCAAATAAAAACCAAGGAATGCAGTAATAGATGTTACATGTGGTTCTTAGTAATGGTTCAATTAAGTGTCAACAATTAACGGAATATTTTTCTCCTCCAGGCTTATCTCGATGGTAATAATGATAAAACCGGCACACGCATGCAATAAAGCCATCTAAGATGTTAATGTCTTCAATACTGAACGAAAGAGTTTAGAAAAGAAGAAAAATAGGTTCAAATTATGATAATTTGCCGAGTTATATTAATAGTCGGTGATTACGAAGTATTTTGGTAGATAGTGATCATGGAGTACCTTGAACAGATGTAATTATTTACACATTAGCAATGCCGCTAATTATATCTAAGAACTCACCACTATTATTATGTTTAGGTCGTGAAATTAATACCTTAATAGCATAATAGCTGCGTAGCGTTTGGAAAAGGCTCTAATTTAAGCCGAATCATTTCCTCTTTACCAAAGAATTTTTCGTATTTCTTGTTGTTTGACATGGTAATGTGATTCCACGCACGACAGTGGTTAAGTTAAATTTATAACATAATAAAGCCTCAAGAACTTCCAAAATGGTATTCGGAAACGATTAAATGAATTCATTTGGAAATATAAATTTGAGTTTGTAGAAGTTTTGAATAGTTTTGATTAGTTTGTCGATGATATACATTATTGGCAGCTTTCGCGTACCTATTTTTTTATAGTCCGTTAATATCTTCTTTTTGAGTAGGAATTTTTCTCTTTAGTGATAAGTGTAAATGGCGTAATAGTTGCCAATATAATTGACAATCAATTAAAATTGTAATGCCTGAAAGGTCAAAGGTATTCAAGCAGAAAATGCAGCTGCATCATAATTAAAAAATAGACAATGTTTCTCGATTGCTTACACGGTTTTTTGATCCCAAATATTTGCCTTATCATTCAGTATCAAAAATCTGACATAAGTTATTGTCAAACTGATTATTTATTATCTATTATTAAAATTAATAGTTTATTAAAATCTACAAATTTGATTAAACAAGAATTATCTGAATCAACAGGTAATAAAATTTTCTACAGACCTTAAATATTACTTTAATCTCTACTTCTCGTATTTTTTGACTATTTTGACCGGTAATTTATAATCTACCTTTTCAATTTTTCAGCTCCTGTAATGACACTTTAATTTTTCCTTTCTAAAATTTTTGATTATTTTTAATAACTTCTTCCTTTCATATTAGTCTCTTGACTAGTTTTTCTCATACACCGTGCCTCCTAGGACACGTGAAGCCATCGGTCCCGGCTACTTAAGTGGCCGTTAAGTCATGTTAGGGGCGCTTGCGCAACTTGCAGTACTTAACACTGAGGCTTGCCCTCCACTTGCGATTTTAATCGTGGCGAGAAAAAAATCGCTGTCGTAGAAAATCTAGATGGTGCGATTTATAAATCGCTGAAGTACATAAGTTTTCCAATAGATATTCTTCGACATTTCCACCATATTCCTCGTTGTCCAACATTAAAAAAAAATTGAAAATTAAATATTCTCACATACACACCAAGCTTAGCTGGTTTCAAAACCGCGACTAAACAAGAGTAAGTGGATGCATATCTATGCTTGTCCGTTATGGTAGGCGACTATCGCGTCGCGGTAAAAATAAGACAGGTTTCGTTTTCTTAATCGCTGTGATTATTTAGTCGCAAATAGATAGACTTGTATTTAAAACAATGTGTTCAATCTTTGCGACTAAACTATCGTGCGACTACAAACTGCAAGTGGGGGGCTAGCCTAAAAGGATAAATCCGCAGGTTACACGAACTTTACTAATTTTTTATCACACACCATTGCCATACCTTCTGATTTTGTTGGTATTTCCATTATTGTTTTTGTTGACATGTAAATGCCTATGTTCATTTTATGCAATTAGTTTTAATAATTTTATTTTGTCTCAATGATCATAATTTAAACTCTTTATTTAAGCTCAGCAATTTTCATTTTTTAATAACAATTTTTCAGATCGTGGTAGGTATCTTTATTTGTAGTTCTTAACAAGACTTTCCAACTTGATTTACTGCTTTCAACTTTTTATTCTTTGCGTCTTCGTGTCGGCTTTTTAACGCTAATTCAACTGCTAATCAATAATTCAATAGTACGAGATAATTTTTAAAAGCAGCTTTTTCAATTAATTGGCGGGTAGCGTAACAAAAAGGCCTTAATTGATCCTCTAAGATATCTCGTAAACGTGGAATCTAACCGTCTGTTTTTCTTAAAGAACGCTATGTTAATGTTGGTTCAATGATGGCAATTATTGCGTCAAAGGCTTGGGCGCGACGACTCTTTCTTTAAGAACGTAAGAAGCCGTGCATTAAGCAAGTCAATCATTGTATTCCACAGTGGATCATTTTACCACAAAATTGCAGTAAACACGATACAATTTTACTAGTGCTTACGATGGGCGTCGGAAAACATACACTATAGTAACAATACATGAGACACGAATTGAAACTGCACGTAATTAGCTCATTTATGAAAATAAAATAATAATTCCTTTACAACAGAATTTTATGCCAGAGGTAATAACTTGTGCAAGAAAAATACGCTTGTTGAGCGTATTTTTCTTGCAAAAATAGTTTACTTACACCGAGTTACCAATAGGTTTTGCTAAGACTCTAAAAAAAAAACGGAACTGAACAAATGAAAATGGAAATAAAGATACAAAAAAGACAACGTTTGTGCTGGGGGGGGGGGGGGGCGACAAAATACCAGGCTTCTGCAAGTTATCATTTCTGCTTCTGCAAGAATACAAATATTCATGATGATCACCAATTAAAAAAAAAGATGGTACTTTAAGAAGAAGAAAAATTAGTAAAAATAGATGGAATGTCTTCCGATTCTTTTGTAGCACAGGACCTCTAATCTAACTGTATTAATTTAAATAAAACTATATAGTAGACACAAAAATATAAATTATTTGAAAACCAAACACATAATATCTTTGTGCTAGATGTGGAGGTAAATTTTAGGACAAGAAAATTGCAACAGAAATTTTATTATGCAATAATACAGCTAAGGGATGGTAAAGCAGCAGGCCTCAGCAATATACCAGCAAAACTACTCAAATTAATGAACAACAAAAACAACAAGATACTCAAAAACATACTCAACTCTAAAGAAATGCCAAGAAAATGGCTGAAGTTTGAGTTTGCTTCCCTTTTAAAAAACCAGAAGCTAAAAAATTCCTACACCACTCAACCTGTTCCTAAAGATAATCCATAAGAGAATTTACCATCTACGTGAGAGTCAAATTTCTTCCAACCAGTTTGGGTCCATAAATGATATGAACCCGAAAATCCTATTCATATCTAGCAGATCTTTGGACCTATTCTTCGAAGGTTCATATATATAAAAGCTTTCAAATGTTTAAGATCCATTTGTTTATACCACTAGTCACGTTTCATCCATTCCATCCAGTCCGGTATCATTATTTTTGACTTCGTCTCTCGCTATACCAACGACAGGTTTTGCAAATTCAAAATACGAAAATCAGGAGACATACTCGGCTATCACGGGTAGCTTTTGGAATTTTAAAACACCTGCTGGACAATAACGAGATTCCTGTAGAGTGTATAATATATATATATATATATATATATATATATATAAATATATATATATATATATATATATATATATATATATATATATATATATATATATTATTATATATATTTGCCCGTTTTCTACATAAATAGGGATTGTGGACAGTGTAGTTTACCAAATACTATGAAGGAAGACTTAGAATAGAGCTGGAATTAAAAGACAGAATTAGAGAAAGTGACAATAATGAAATGACGTTGGACTGGTTACATGATAAGACAATCTGACAACAGATTGGCTCGTAGAGTGACAGAAACCGAGACAAAAAATATATAGGGGCTCCATATAGGGAGATAAGCTAAGGACTCCAATCTCTTATTATTGATATTCACCTATTTCTATCTATTTGACGTGACCATACCAGAATTTAGTATTTTTTCATCTATATATTTCAGCACATTCTTAGTTAATTTCATTCTTTTTCTTAATTTCCTCCTTTCTGATTTTATCTATTTTTGTAACTCTACAAGTAATTTTTTTTTCGTAATTTTTGTGATGTGGTTGTTCTATAGCACCAGTTTTAACAGTTTGATACACGTTTTTGTTTGACTTAGTCGATTTTTATTTCTTCTTCTATTGTTCCATTCCCTGAAATTTTGAATCCTAAGCATTTCATTTGTTTGTGCCTTTTATTTGTCGAGTTTCGTCTACTTTCACCTTTTTTATTATTTCTTCTCTTGTTGCTATTCTGTTCTCTATTCTGTTTTTTGAAAATTCATTTGTAGATCATTGTTCGAGTACTTTTCCTACAATTTTTTGACCTAAAAAAAGTCTTCCTCTTCTTACGCCATGACTACCTGATCTTCTGCAAAGTTTAGTGTGCATAAATGGCCACCCCTTACTAGGACGCATATTCCTTTACATTTTGTCTTTTAAGGTTTAAGAGTCTGTTCTAAAAATATTAAGCAGCCCTGCAGCAACCCTTTTGTTGTCAAAGCTAGTGGTAAATTTTGTTTCTATATTTACTCTTGCTCCATTAGTTCTATACATGTTTTTCACTGGTTATCAACAGTTACGGTACTTATATCTAGATCATCCATAGCGTTCCACAACTTGGCTCTTCGTAAAATCCACAAACGCACAGTGGACTGACTGTTTTTTGACATTTACTTCTCGATTACTTGTTGAACTGTATATATTTGGTCGATACACAACCGTTCTCCATTAAACTTCTCTTTTTCTTTGCCAATTTTACCACTCATATCTTCTTTTAATGTGTTTATAACAATTTTACCATAGAATCGACCCATTGATGAGATTATGCCAATTCTCTTCTAATTTTCCACTCAAGACATTTTCAGGATGAATATGTGTTGAAAAAGAAGAAGAGTAAGAGAAAGATAGATATAGATAAGAGAATAAGTAGAGATATAAATGTTTCAAATATTTTTATTATTGTTTATTTTGTCGTCTTCAAGTAAATTTCAACCTTTCCAGTCAGAACATATTAACACTGCGACAAAAATAGAATCGTTTAAATTCAACGACATCCTGCGGTTGTCAATATATAACATCTACTTGAAATTCTTCCAGCGCACTAGCTATCAGGGAATTCTAAGATCGAATTTTATTTATCGTCTATTAAAATTCTAGGAAGGTAATAACCTCAAATAGAAAAATATACTTTATTTTTTGCATGGTAATATCAGCTATTGCTAAATGCCAAATAGGTGGCTTGTTTGAATACAAACTGCACAATTTGAGAGGTAAATTATGAGACAGACATGTGATAATTGGTCAAATTTACATTATTTGTCACTTTCAAAACGACCACCTATTAACAGGTAACATAATAGAGGTTACTTAGCGTTAGTTTTATAAACAGTGGCGTTATATGTAAAATTTACTTAATTGCCCACAAGAAATCGTAGAAAAAGTTACTCAAAGGTGAAATTTACATTAAACATCAAAAATAAAAAAAATGTGTTTTGTAATTAAATAAAATTTAAAAATTGCCTTGAATATTTTATTGGATGGTCATAAACTAGTTCGCTCCGGCGGTCAGATTTTACTTCTTCTTCTTCTTAAGGTGCCGTGCATTTCTGCGTAAGCGTCCACCGTACATCGTCTTGTCAGGTGAGATGTTAAATATTCTAGGATTAAATAATTCTGTTTTTAGCAGCATTGCGAAGCATTTCATAGCTGTGGATTCCTGTCCATTGTCGAATATTGCGCAGCCATGACATTTTTTTACGTCCGAGACCTCTCCTACCCTCTATCTTCCCTTCGAGTATCAGTTGCTGAAAAGTGTATCGTTCTCCTCGTATAATGTGCCCCAAGTATGCAGTCTTCTTACTTTTTACATAATCAAAAAGTTCCCTATCCTGTAAGCCCGCTCTTCTGAGTACTTCCTCATTTCTGACCCTGTCCGTCCATGATATTCTGAGCATTCGACGCAGGCACCACATTTCAAACACTTCAAGTTTGTTAATGGAACTGGCCTTTAACGTCCATGCTTCCATTCCGTATAGGAGAACAGGCCACACGTAACACTTAAGCATCTTGTATCGGAGGTTGAAGTCCAATTTGCGATCAGTCAGAAACTTACGAAGCCTCAAAAAAGCATTTCTGGCTTGTTCAGCTCTGCTCTTTATTTCATTCTCGGGGTCCCAACCCTCATTCAGCAAACATCACAAGTATTTGAATTGCCGGACTTGCTCGATTTCTTCTCCAGAGACATATATCTTTGCATTGGGGTAATCATTTCTACTTATAATCATTGATTTTGTCTTCTTGATATTTATTTTCAAACCCCGAGCTTCACTTGCAAGAGTTAGATCATTTAAAAGGCATTGAAGATCTTCGATGTTATCTGCCACTATGGCTGTATCATCGGCATACCTGATGTTATTAATAAATATGCCGTTAACTTTAATACCCTTATTAGAGTCTTCCACTGCTTCTGCGAAGGCTTTTTCTACGTATAAATTGAACAGCATTGGGGACAGTATACAACCTTGCCTTACTCCTTTTTTAATGGAGAAATCTTCTGTTTCGTTGTAATTTTGAAGACGTACTGTTGCTGTCTGATTCCAATACAGATTGGCGATGATTCTTATATCCTTTGCATCCAATCCCAACTCTTGTAGGTATTTTATCATCAATTCATGTTTTACATTATCGAATGCTTTCTCGTAATCGATGAAACAGATAAAAACATCCTTTCTTTGATCTAAACAATTCTGTATCAATGTTTGCATACTAAAGATCGCTTCTCTCGTGCCAAGTCCATTTTTGAAACCAAACTGACTCCATCCACTGACCTCTTCACATTTCTTAAACAATCTAGTGTGAAGTATTCTCAGGAAAAGTTTTAAAAAGTGACTCATTAGGCTTATTAGTCGGTGGTCCTTGCAGAAGTTCGCACGTGGTGTTTTTGGTAGGGCGATAAATGTAGATCGAAGCCAATCTTTTGGAATCTGGCCCGTATCGTAGATGTCGTTAAAGAGTTTGACAATAATGTCTAGGTTTTCTTCATTAAGTAACTTGATTGTTTCTGCGTACATATCATCTGGTCCTGGGGTTTTGTTACTTTTTAATAGTTTGATAGCGTGTACAATTTCAGCTTTCAAAATACTTGGGCCATACAAATGGTCTCCCAGTTGTGGTGGTTTTTGTGTTCTGTCATCATTGAACAAATTGGCTGTGTACATTTTCCAAGTATTAAGTATATCGCTAGGGTCCGTTATTAATTCATTTTGGTCATTATGTATACCAGTGACTTGTTTTTTCTTGAAGACACCAGCAATTTCCTTAATTTTCTTGTGAAGATTCAAGCTGTCGCCGAGTTTATATAGGCTTTCAGCCTCGGCGCAAAGTGTAGTCATCCAGATCTCCTTCGCCGCTATAATTTTACAGATTTTACTACCCTACAGAAAAGGGTCACACTTAAATTCGCTCCGGCCATATATTTCTTATAAAAGATGGTTAAAAATATCTTTTTAAGGGTCAGCGTAAACAGAGAATAATGTCTTCATAAAGCAGATACTTTGATACATTTTCTTAATAAAATGTTTAATAAATATTTCTCAAACTTTGTAGTTACCTAAATACAAAACTCATAGGCGTATCTAGGTCACATCATGCGAAATGAAAAATACCAGTTCCTCCAACTTATAATCGAGGGTAAAATTGAAGGCAAGAGAGGAATGGGACGCAAGAAAATGTCCTGGCTCCGAAACATAAGGCAATGGACAGGGATTAACGACATACAATCTCTGATACATATTGCAAGAAATAGAGAATTAATGGAAAATGTGATCGCTAACATCTATTAGTGGATTTGCATCTGAAGAAGAAGAAGAAATACAAAACTACTTCTTACTTAAAATTTTATGACGATAATGTTACTTAAGTATTATGATTTTAGAGCTCATATTCCCTTGTTCAATGTTTTATTGGGTTATTCCGTCTAGAAATTGCAAGTGATATATTTCTTGGAAAAGGTTCTATGGAGCAATCGCCATTCTTATTTATCAAGAAGCCGAAGTATATAAATATGTCTACCACTTCGAAATTCGCCACTTAGTGTATGTGCCGTAGACTATTATTTGCTCTATCTACGATCATAATTTTTATTTCTCCGGTATTAATCCGAAGTCTAAATTCTTTGCTTACCCGGCTTAGCAGTTTGCTGATGGTAATAATTTTGATTCCATTCGCTGTTAGTATAAGCGTGTCATCTATATCGCAGCTTACTGATTTTTCTGTCTCCTATAGTGATTCTTCCATCCCATTCGTCTAATACTTTTCTCATTATATATTCAGAATATATATGTTGTATAATAATGGTAATAGTATGCAGCTCTGTATAGTTCCTTTCTTTGTTTTGAACTCATCTGAATATATTCTGTGTATTTTAACTTTGGCTGAGTTTTTATCATACAAATTTCTTATTAGGTTAACTAGCTGGTTAGGATAGGTTAAGTTACTCTCATATTTTCCATTATACTCCAGAAGGGATTCCATTTGACTGAGTCGAAAGCCTTTGTGTATTCTCTTACTTTTTCTATTTACTGTCTGACGGTGTTCAGTATCTGCCCCGCGTTCCTTTTCTTTGTACGAATCCGCATTCTTTTTGGCTATCTCTGAAAGTGGAAAGTTGTTTAGCCGTTCATTGATTATATGTAGCACGACTTTGCTTGCATGAGGAATAAGGGTAATAGTTCAGTAATCTCTGCACATGGTTAGTGATCCTTTTATATATACGGATAAAGATAAAGGTTGATTCTCACCACTTACCAGCCCATTCACCTGTGATCCATATTATGCTGCATATATCCAGTATTAAATCTAAATACGCCTATTTCGCCCATTACTTTTACAGTATTCGCTGGTGTCATTGATCCCCAGCGATTTGTGTGTGTAATTTGAGTCTACAGTTCATTTTAGCAGTTTGTGATTTGATCCAGTGTGCTCCAGGCATAGCTTTTACATTTATTACTGAGGATTTTTTTATTTTCTGCACGAGTATGTGGACGATTTGATTATTGTGTTCTTTGTTTGGACTGGTTAATGTTAAGAGCTTTCTTGAGTGGTGTTTAAAAAGTGTATTTGTTATCACTAGATTGTTGTCACTTGCAAACTATAGAAGATATTCTCGTCTGTTATTTCTAATGCCCAAGCCGACTGACCCGACAATATCTCTCAAATCTGGTTCATTTTCAGTGTTTCCTACTTCGTCGTTCAAGTCTCTAATAATAGTTACTGGCTCTTTTTGCGGGATTTTCTTCAAGTTGTTTTTTCATTTTGTTATAAATGTCGTCAATGGGGCATCTTTTGTGGGCCTATATACCTGAATGAGCTGAATTTTTTGGTAGCATAAATTGGAAGCATTTGAAATGCGGACATATCGAAGAATGCTGAGAATCTCCTGGACAGGTAAAATAACCAATGAAGAAGTACCAAGAAGAATATAGATCAACAGGGAGATACTGGATTCCATCAAAATAAGAAAACTACAAGATCTGGGTTATATAACAAATGGTAACAGATATAAATTCCTAAAACTATAATGCAGGGAAAGATTTAAGGAAAGCGCAGCATAGGTAGAAGAATAACGTTCTGGCTGAGCAACCTTAGAGAATGGTTTGGGTGAAGCCCAACTGAACTCTTTTCGGGCTGTAGTGTCAAAAGCTAGAATAACATTGATGATTGCCAACCTTCGTCGCGGAGATGGCACGTAAAGAAGAAGAAGAAGCAATTGGGGCATTGGTAAATCAATCTCACTATCATTTTGTATTGTTACATTTCTTTAAAATAATTTTACTCAAACACCAACTTGTTTACAATACTTTAACAGACTGACAAATGTTAACTTCAAAAACTCCATTACAACTATTCCAAACTGTCAACAACAAATATACATGTTCTGACGTTCCAAACTTCAGTAGATATTTTAGGAATTTTCGATTTTCTTGAATGGTCTAGAATTTTAATAATTCTTCTTTTTCGCCAAGGGACTTCTATGTGGGATCAATCTTACGGAACTTTCTTAACCCTGCTCACTTCTTTATAGTTATTCTCTTCGAATAACTGGTCTATCAGGGACTGATTAAAGTCAACAGAGTAGATCATTTCCATGGTATGGAGGTAATGTCTCGATATGCACTAGCTTGGGTTTGCTTCTAGTGATAAAAACTGGATGCGGTAGATTAGATCGTTTATTTTCTGCAGGACGATGTACGGGCCTTCCTAGTTACGTTAAAGTTTAGTAAAAAGTCCTTTCTTATGTGTGATATTGTATTGCCACACTGGGTCACCTCCTTCGAATGTTTAACATGTAGTTGATCATGACCTCGGCTTTATAACTTTGAAGCTTCAAACTTTTACGAGCAATTTCGTAGAATTTTTCCAATTTTTCAGGGATTTCCAAATGTTCAGGGATGAACATTTTTCTTGGCAGGGAGGCAATCTTCCAAAAATAAGAACTTTAGTATAATTGTTAAAGTATCTCAAATCTTATATTATTATGATAAGTAGGGTATGCTGTAATTCGAGTGCGGGTAAGTAAATATTCATAGAATAAATATTGATTCCAAAGTGTAAAAATTAATTTGTACTCTTAATTATACTCATATTCCGTAATAGTTAGTGATACGTTTAATGGCATTAAATAGCCAATTAGATAATAATTTTAAGCAACAGCTGTAAATTTTATAATTATTATTCAAATTATTATAATGGTAAACCGTAATTTGTTCGAAACGACTTTAATTTATGCAATAATTTGAATATTAAATTTATTGCTTCCAACAATCTGCGAAATTTATAGTGTCGTATCTCATAAAAATGAATTAAAATAAGATTATGTCAATATTTCCCTAATGAAAAAATAAAAATATATTTATTATTGAAAACGAACGTTAAACTATTTATTATAAAAATAAAAAACCCGTTTTCGGGTTCATATATTTTGCATTGCTCGTAGGTATATTATAATCGCATTTAATCAGTAACAGTGATTTTAGTTTTGGAACCGAAGTCTTGTATAGTATTTCTATTTAAAATTGAAATAAAAGATTCGTCGCTTGTAGATTCCCGTATCATTAATCAAGATAGATAAAAACCGAAAATGCAGTCCAAAAAATTCAAGTTCAAAAAGTGTAAATTTAAATATGTGACATCCTAAAATAAGAGATAATAAAATTTATAATAAAATAGATAATAAAAAATATAGATAAAAGTTTGCAGAAATATGTAATTAGGATTTAAGTGAGTCCTGATAACTTACAAACTTATGAGTGGGAAATTAGTTTTTTAGAGGAGTAAGGATAATGAAGGCACTATATTTGTGAACATTCTTTACAAGAGGTATGCTTAACCTTCTCACTAGATTAATATGCACCGAAGATTTCTCTAGAAACGTCAAAAATTCCTTTTGATCACTACAATGTACAAGTAGATTGCAGAACTTTTAGTAGCGTTTCGTTATAGTGCTACTAAAAGTTGTTGATGTTGGTGTTTATTTTTATTTATATTTGTAACAAATTATTAATATTACCAAAGATAATCTGCAAAACCGATATCGGATAGTAAAATGGTTTATTCACTCTATTCTTTTTAATGGTGTCTAAGCCTGGACTGTTAATGTTGACTTAATGAGAAAATTGGAAGCTTTTGAGATGTGGCTTTTTAGGAGAATTTTAAAGATACCATTCTTCTTCTTCTTCACGTGCCATCTCCGCTACGAAGGTTGGCATCATGGCAATTTTGACCCTGGAGGCTGCCGCTCGGAACAATTGCATGGAAGTGCAAGCAAACCACTCCCTGAGGTTTCTCAACCATGACATTCTTCTCCTACCTATGCTGCGCCTACCTTCAATCTTTCCTTGCATAATTAGTTGTAACAGTTGATATTTATTCCCACGTGTAATATGTGTCAGGTATTGTAGTTTCCTCATTTTAACACTCAATACGACCTGTTTGTTCATCCTGTCTAATATAACTTGGTTATTTATCTTATCCTTCCAGGAGATTTTTAACATTCTTCGGTACGCCCACATCTCAAATGCCTCCAGCTTACCCATACATTGCTTATTTAGTGTCCACGCCTCCACCCCATATAACAGGACCGAGAAAAATAAAGATACCATGGACCGATAAAATTTATGAACGAAATGGTGTTTCGCAGAATGGGAAGAAGCAGAGAACTTTTGACCAACATTAAAGTCGAAAGACAGCATATCTGAGCCACATAGGTACGAGTTGTTGCAGCTGATTATGAAGGGTAAACTCGAAAGAAAAACTTGGCCGTCTTCGGTCGTCGAAAAAGACTTGGTCGTCCTGGCAGACGAACAATATGCTGGCTGAAAAACATTCGTGACTGGAATGGGTTAAACACACAAGATAGAGACGAATTTGCAATGGTTATAGCCAACCTTCATTAGTGGAGATGGCATTAGAAGAAGAAGAAGAAGAAGGCTTCATTTATGTTATAGTTCTTTGCTTTTTAGCCTTTTCTTCTTTTTGGTGTGAAATTAAATTCGTGTATTTGTAATTCTTCTTCTTCTTCTTCTTCTTCTTCTTCTTCTTCTTCTTCTGAGGTTTTTAGCCTCAATTGACGTTGTCTGACTATCTTTTGTGTTGATTCCATTCCACTTTTCTTCTTTTGTCCACTCGTTTATTTCCTCTATACCACATCTCGATCGTATTTCCTCACTTCTTACTCTGTCTCTTAGAGTTTGGTTTGATATTTTTCGTAACACTTTCATTTCTGTTGTTTCCAGCAATCTTTGTGTTTTCGTCGTATCTGCTCTTGTTTCCGCTGTGTACGTCATTATCGGTCTTATTGTTGATTTACATATCCTGGTATTTATTTCTCCAGATTATGTTTTGAGACATCCTGCTGCTCTGTTTGCTATGTTTACTTGTTTTTGCACTTCTTCCTCCACTTTTCCGCAGCTCGACAGTTTTATTTACAAGTATTCAGTTTTCATCACTTGTTCTATTATTTTGTTATTTACGACTAGTTTACATCGTCTCGGTTCCGCTAATATCACTATCGCTTTAGTTTTCTCTGTTGAGATCACCATGTTGTATATGAGCGCCGTATCTTCGAATTCTTTAATTAATCTTTGTAGGTCATATTCAGTTTCGGCTGTTATTATGGCGTCGCCGGCGTAGCATATTATCCTTATTTCCTTTTCTTCCATTCTATATCCTCTTCTTTTTTTAACTTTCTTTATGATTTCATCCCTTATCAGATTAAATATTAATGGGCTTAGCGAATCTCCTTGTCTACTGCCAGATTCATATTTGATAGTTTGCGATAGTTTTTCTTTACATCTTACCATAGCTATGTTATCTTTATATATATTCCCAATGGTTTTTACTAAGTCCAGTGATATTCTCTTTTCATATAATAAATGTATCGCGTCCCGAATTCTCACTCTATTAAACGCTTTCTTCGAATCTATCAGACACATAAATACTAGTTTTCTTTTATTTGTCCATATTCGTCCGTTTATTGTTTTCGCTATTATTCCTGTTGTCAATTTGAGTTTTTGTATTTAAAAGATTTATTGCTCGATAATTATTGGGGCCTTTCTTATCTCATTTTTTGAAGAACATCACCATGATCACTCTGCTCCATCCATCTGGTATTCTGTTCGTGGTGATTATTAATAAGAAGTTGCAGTTATTGTACAAGGTACTCACCTCCATATTTTAAGATCATTTGGTATATTCATTTGGTATTTGATCTTCTCCTGGTAATTTTCTGTTCTTTAATTTTTCTATTCTTTCTTTTACATGGATTTGGGAGATATCGGTCTTTTCCTCAGTTACTATATTTAGCGTTTCTGGTCAAGGTTCTTCGTTTGATTTTTTAAACATTTCTGTCAGGAAGGCCACCCATGTATCCTCTTGTAAGTGTTCTCTTTCAACTAGTTCTTTCATTTCGCTTCATTGTTGTCTTATAAAGCGCCATACTTGTTTCTGTTGTCCATAGAAATCCATCTCTAGTTCTTTTGTGAATCTTTCCCAGTAATGTATTTTGGTTTTTCTTTCCAATTGATAAGTTTCAGTTCTTATTGTTTTATATTCTTCGTATGATTTATTCGTTTTTTTCTGACTTGTATTTTAGGAAAGCTTTCTTTTTTGGTGACATTTTTGTTTAACCTCTGTAAACCAGGCTGTTTTCATTAATCACTTTTTGTTTATTATTTTCGTTCCAAGGGCTTCTCGGGCAGCATTTAGAATATTTTTCTTAAGTTTTCTCCAGCTAGTCTCCACATTGTTTTCATTTTCGATATCCTCCATTTGTATTTTCTGTTCTAGCCTTTTTTGATATAATGATTTTATGGAGTCATCTCTTTATTTGTAATTCTAATACAAGAAATTGCTACATAGAAGAAGAATACTTTTGTTTAATTTATAAATTAGAAAAATCTTATATTCTCTCATGGACATCAGTTACATTTTTATTTTTATTGTTTCCATTAAGCTTTCTCATGAAATAAAATTAGATATTCACAACTAGGTCTTTGTCAATTTGAATTGTAAATAAATTAAAATTCTGTAAGTCTCAGTATTTGCTAAATTTTCTCCAGGGCATATAAATCGACGGTACGTCTCTGACTCAACCAACAAAGTGGTTTTTAAGAAATAACTTAATAGTTATGAGAAGGAGTCAAGCTGAATACTTATTGCAGTAAATGATCAATTTAAATAATAACAGTAAATAACTACTTTAAACAATGCACATAATGTTTATTTGACGATTTAAAATTAAAGTCACGCGAGCTATTTAAAAGATATTGTCTTTCTTGGTATTGAATATTTGTATGTATAAAGACTTGCACAAATATATTTATTTATGCAAGAAAACACCACTTAATTGCACAATTTGTAAATATAAAGTCATTGCATTATTTTTATTTTGTCCTGAAATAATTATATACATATATACATATATATACATATATATATATATAAATATATATATATAATATATATATATATATATATATATATATATATATATATATATAATATATATATATATATATTGTTATGATATGTAAAATTGAGAAAAATATTGGTTTGTTTAAAATATTTCAAAGTTCAAAAAACATTAAAATAATTCAGATAAGTAGGATAATAACCAACAAACATTTCGAAGAAGGAAAGTTTTTAAATTTTTGGATTACCTGTATTAAACAAAATGTAAGCTATGCATAAATTATTTCCTTTGTTATACTATACTTGAGTGACCCGCATAATTTTAAGTGAAATCCAAAGAACAATTGAACCGGGTTTTTCCAAATACATTAAGGCAGTGATTAAGGACAGTAGAATAGATTTTAGAAAGAGGGTTTTGTTAGTTTTTAAGAATTGTAGAAAAATATATTAGTTGTAAATAAGTTTTAGGAAATTTTATAATTATAGGTAAAAATTTGTTTGTTATCGAAATGAAAAAATGGGGGAATTGTGACGAGCTTTGATTGGCAGAGATTGAAAAAGGTGGGATAGGTATGTAGGAATGAAAGTTTAGCTAGATTTTTGAGGGAGAAAAGATAGTCAGTTGGTTTCGGAGGGTGCAAGGCGAACGGCCGTGGTTTCTCGGGTAGTTTCTCAGAGGTAGGAAGCAGTAGCAGTGTAAGTTTGTGAGTTTTCGTTTAGTTAGTGTATCTGACAGAAGCTGATCCAGTAAAAGATTGTAAGTCATATTTTTCTACTTATATTCCAAGAGTCACTGTTCAGGCCAACGAGAGATTCAGTTTATCGTAAAGAAAAGATATTCCAAGAGTCATTTTTCACTCAGGCCAACGAGAGATTCAGTTTATTGAGAGAAGAAGAAGCTAGCATAATTTGAATGATTCATGCTTTTGGAGGAGATCATTTAGGACGATATACTTGCAACAATTTGTTGTAAGATTGCTGATTAACTAGGGAACGGTTGAGAGTAGATAATATAGTATACAAGGAACAAGGATTTGGACCACTCATCATCAGAGAGAGATATTTTGTTTTCTGCAGTTTTTCTTTTATTGATAACACAATTTTTACACTTAATTTAGAAAGGATATAAATATTTGATTAGGAGAGTTAGAATAATTTGGGATTTTGAGATTTCAATTTAATATTGTTTGTACCATTAATTTTGAAGGTTCACGTAAGTAGAACAAAATTTTGAGAATCATTATATGAGATATTGTTTATTGAAAACATTTGAGTGTGAATTTTATTTCATTATTTTATTTCAAGATATAATGTTAGATCATATATTTTTTTTATTATTCCGGTATTCTTTGGACCTTACCTTTCACATGTAATAGCATAGATATTGAATCACGAATTTAACCCTGAGATAAGAGAATTAAAAAGTGTGATAGAGTCATAATCATATCATCTAAATAATTTTAATTAATTAATTAATTAATTAGCTAATTAATTAATACTTACAACTTAAGATTAAAAATTTAAATTTTGATAACATATCCAATTTAAATAAATGATATTTTTTTGATTTTAATTTATTTGGGAGTTATGGTAACCGCAATATTTTATAGAGTGAATTCCCATTGTACAATTTTTAGCGAATAAGTTTTAATAAACAATTACATATTGTGACAATATTATCCATATAATAAGGTTATCAAAATTTAAATTTTTAATCTTAAGTTGTAAGTATTGAAATATACATTTTGTTTACATATAATAATTATAATAAATTTACAGTTTTCTCCTGAAGAAGTCACAAAATCGTGACGAAATATTGAGAAATAACAAATAGAGTTTTATTTCATATAGACCAATTGCTGAGACTACAAATAATATTTAACACAGTACGGTCGAGAATAATTTGATAAATATATATATATATATATATATATATATATATATATATATATATATATATATTATATATACCGCAGGAACCGGTGTAGCATTAGATGTGTAACGCTAATGGAAACTAAAGGAAGTGGGTTGCAGTTGATCAAGGAATTCGAGGATTTTTTATGAATCGGTACTATAATTCCTCTATTCCATTAATCTGGTATCATATTTTATTCCATATTTCCTTTATTAAAAAAATATTTCTTTAGGCAATGACTTATACGTAAAATGTTTCTTCTATATTTTATTAGCTTCTTTTTTGTAATTTTGAAGTTCTTTTTATCTCTTCTTGTATCTCATCTACTGTGGTACTTTCTATTTTGCTGTTGTGGTGAATTGCTAGATCCAATAATCAGAAAGGCCAAACTGGTTATAAAAGTATTATTACCAATCAACTCTATACTATCTACAAATAATATGTCTACGCAGATGAAGTGACCATCATTGCAATCACAAAGATTGCAATAATAGAATCAATCAAAAAATTAAAAAAAGAGGCTAAAAAAATAGTTTTGGAGATAGATTACTGTACCTACTTTCAAATACTTGGGAGTGACAACTAAATAATCTGGGAAAGACAGAGCAGAAGAAAAAATTATAAAAGGAAATCAAGTATTGTATAACCAGAAATTTACTGAGAAGCAAAAGCAGGAATTTTTAAAGAACCTTAATTAAGGAGTTGTTACATATGCTATGAAAACTACCATTACTATCGACTCGACATACATAAAAATTTGGTATTGTATATAAAAATAAAGATAATTTTCTTTTTTGTATTGACCACCATACGGATATAAACGGTTTAGTAATTATTCGTTGAAACATGATAAAAAAAGTAAAAAATTACTGCGAATTTCTTTGTTTTACTATACATGTTTTGACTGTAGACTGTGCGGGATCTTTTAAAGAACTGTTTCCCAGCCAACAAATTGGTGAATTACTGACACTGCTTTATTTCTACTCCCACAAACAGGCAGGTGGAAATATTAGGGAAACCATGGTAGGTTTCCCAAGAATGAAATCTCAAGAAAACTTATACTTTCTCTCTCATCTCTGAAGAGCGAACGAAGACAGACATTTTTGCTTGTCTTTTAATGGGCTAAACTGGAAAATGATGGTACTGGGACAACCCCCATTCCTATCAAGAAATGACAGACTCCCGGTTTTTTAATATCTCAAACGAGAATGAAATAAAAAAATTTGTCACTGCGTTACAAAAACCTCTTCACCCCATTCTATGGTGTCAATTCTCTTCTTCTTAGAGTGCCGTCTCCCTACGAAGGTTGGCAATCATAATGGCTATTTTTATTTTTGAACTTGCTGCTCTAAACAAATCAATCGATCTGCATTGATACCAATCACGTAGATTCTTGAACCATGAGTTCTGCCTTTGGCCAATAGATCTTCTTCCTTGAATCTTTCCCTTTATTTGTAATTATATCTCTATTTGTATTCTTTTTGTCAACTCTCACAATCAGGCAATTAAGGCGATTAAGGCGATTGATTGCGCTCAGAGGAATCTGTCAGAGGGCATCTGGCAAATACCTACAACCACTTTTAATTTCTTTAGCGACCGTTTTAAATGCAAACAAATGATTCAATTTCGTTGATTCCAATCGACGTTTTTAAAACGCAATTATGACTGAAAAAGCGTTTTGCCCAAGGCAATTTAAAACAAACACTTAAATGTTATTTATTCTCGTTCGAAAAAATAATAGTGTTTTTCTTAGAGGATTTTTTAAAACGCAAATTAAGACCATATACAGGATGGAATTTGAAGTACGCGAATTAAAACTTCACACAGAACTGAGAAGACTGCATCAAGACATGCTTTGAAGCGTAACCAATTGGACATCTCTATGGCCTAGAAGAAGTGGAAGACGGAGAAAAGATGGATAGATGACGTGAAAAGAGTCATGAAGGTTATAGATTAGAAAACTCAATAGTGGGACCGAAAAAATGGAACAGATCACTACAACTGCAAAAGCACATAGCAAATTATAAAATAATATACCTCTAAAAAACTAGATTATTACACGCCTGGGGGTGAGCCATAATCCCTTGGGATTGCAAGGCTATGATGGCGATGACATTACAATACTTCACACTTATGTTTTATAAATGTTTTTTGTTTTTATGCACAATTTCTGTTTGTTTCGTTATTGTAAATCCCAGACACATATTTCTATTACCAATTCTTCCTTAGTAGTCTGTCCGAATATCATTTTTTACTTTTCAAAGATATTTGATTTCTCTTATAATTTAAATTTGATTTCAATTTTTGAATTCTTCTTCTATTTGTCTTCTATTTTAGGCACTTGATTTGACCGATTTATTTCTGTATTTTATTGCGCGGTTAAAACTAGTCCACTCATCCTCGACACAAATGTCACCGACAATAAATTTAAGTGTCCATATAACTTTTACACAATTAGCAGCAGCCGTTTTCTCTGTGATGATTACAAAAAATCATGTACCATAAAGAACTTCCTAATGGCATTTTCCTTAAGGTAAATTTATACATCTGTCTTAATGTTTAATGCCACAATATATTTTTATTAATCAATTTAGGCTCCATTTATAGACTTAGAATAGCACTTTTGCACAACCAGTTTATAAGTGTTAATTTCGAATTATGAGACTGACCCATTTGTGTTGACATAAAGCATTGTCTATTAATTATTAAAATACGTATTGGACACCCACTGTCAAAACGTTTTATTATATAATCTAACATGTATTATATTCGTCTTGTATAGCTATGCGCCGGTGTAATTAATAATGGACTAAGGTGACGGACGAAGGTTATTTTTGATACATAATATCGTTTTAAATTACACTATGTCTTAAGTCAAGCGTTTATAACGAGTAGTAAATTAGAAACTGTAAACAAATTTATAAGAATTTAAATGGATAAAGCATTATTTAGTGCCAGAACTTCGAAATTGTCTACTTCCTGCATTCTAAAATGGTTTATATTTAATATTTTTTGAAGTGATAAGAACACAATAGCACGGAGTTTCCTTATTGCTATAGTTCTCCTTGATTTATTTACATGTGGATATTTACAATATAATTTTTATCTATATATTAACTGTCTCAAATTCAAGAAAATTATTCTAACACACCGCACCGATGTCAAAGTTTCTTTAACAAACGTGATCTCTAAATAACTTACAAATCTGAGAACCTACAAAAATTCCTTCCTTGATTTTTACCTCACTTAATTTTGGAAATTTATTTTTAAGATATTGAAATCCTCTGCTGATTTGTCTATTACCTTAATACAATTTTTTATGTAATGGCTAATATAATATATTGTACCTACACGATAATTCTTTACTTCATAATACTGTTCCTTATTCTTATTGTCCTACGCACAGAGGAAGTAATATTAGTGAAACCAAGCTGCATTCATACAACTCTTGGATAAGTTGAGATTTGTCAACCGTGCCCTATATATTTTAAAGCCTCAAAGATTTCTTAGGAAATATGGCTTTTATAAATCTATGAACAACCGCCATTCCTGATACTCACATTATTTTCCTTGTTAAAACATTATTCCAATTCAACATCATTGCAATACACCATATTTCTACTTTGTGAAAAGTCGGATGAAAATTGCAAAGTATGTTTTCTATACTGTAGCAAATAAAAAATTAAATGAGTCATAGGCGTGATCACCAAATGTATCGTATCATTTAGCTGTCGGTATTATTTTTACCAGGAAGCGTGTCAATAGTGGAATTTATTTTTTACTTAGCATATGGCATTACAATAAGAACACATAATTGGATTCCATTTTCATAGTTTTTCTTGCTGTTCTTTCAATATTATTACCTTCCTTATCTCTTCCCATCTTTTGTTTCAATTCTTTTCAGCTTTTGTTAAGTTTCTGGTCAAATTTTCTTGTCTCTGTTGGCTTACTTAGTTCTTGTAGTTTTTGATGTTCTATGTTCATATTTTCTTTTTTCTTCCTGCGGTGGATTTTCTTTTCTTCTTTACGTAGTAATTTATATTCCTACTCTGTTTGTCAGGTTCTATAATTTTGTTGTATAAGAAAGTATGCTTTGTTTTTTTTTAGTTATAACCTGACATTCTTCGTCAAACCAGTCATTCGTTCTTGTTTTACTTTGTTTACCTTCTATGCCTAGCAATTCTTTAGCTGCTTCTTTTATGATCTTTGCGCACCCTTCCCACTCTTTATTTATGTTTTAACCATGTTTAGAGCCTTTTTCCTTTTGTTATGTTTAAAATTCTGACGCTTGTAACATGAAAGTATTTACTTCGTGGGTTAGTTGCAGCAATCGTTGATTTAGCTGCTAATTAAGCAGTTGATTCATCTGTTTGTGTCCTTATTTTGTTATGTAAACACATTCCGAAATATTGTCACTACATTGATTAATTCGGTTATTAAATACACTAGCTCTGTTATGTTGACACTAAAGAAAATTAAAGTTTTCTCAGAAATAAACTTTGGACTCGATATTTAACTTATTCCAAATAATACGTTTTGGCATTTTTTTAGATAACGTTAACTACATACAGACCAAGCAAGCGTTTGCGGTCGCTAGCACTCTTTCTTTTCATATATTAAATAATTAAATATCTAAATAATAATTCTGAAATAAAAAGAATATAACAATCTGAGTATTTTACATCTTTAACTATATAGTCTACTGCCGCTCACCTGCTCAATCAACACTTTATTACTGAGAATGAAAACTTATTTTATAAACTAGATCTAATGTATTATTTTTATTAGCAGAAATATAATATTTTATTGTTATAATGTTAAGAGTTAAGAGTTCAGATTGAATTCTGGTCAGTTCCAATTCCCTTACTTACAATTTCACAAGACGAGATCATTCCACTCGCCTTGTGAAATTAAATATGGCATTCTTCCGTTGTAGTAAAATATGTATCTTCACAAGACTTTAGTCTATTTGGCAGGGTAAAGGATTCATCTAGAATCTATTTTTCTGAAGGTTTAAAATAAAAATTATTTAAAAACTTTTTTATCTTTATTTGGTTTCTATGGATTTTAATATCTGGTGGTCTGATAAGTCACCTCCTTCACCGATTAGAGTTCTGCAATCGCAAAAAACAATTATTTTAAAAAATCTTAATTTTTTTGACAACTAAAATTTTAGCGCGATGAAGCCTTTAGTATATTTTTGACAGCTGCATAAAGTTGACGTGTTTCGAAAAATGACACATGCAGGAAAACTATTTTCGATCTCCCAATAAAGATTATTAATTTGGGAAATAGGACATAACCAGTCAACAAAAGAAAAGCTGGAATAATATTATGGGACTAATGTTCCTTCATACTACACTGTCAAATGTTTATTCCTCGAATTTCGCAGTGGCCGTACATCTACATTGAGTGAACCAGATACTGGGCAGCCCTCCGATGTAGTTACACATGCATATGTAAAGAAAGTATATGAAGTGGTCTTAAAGTGGCTTGACTTTAAGAATGACTGACCATAAGAATTAGTAAAGAACACACATGAGAATGTCAAAATTTGATTCGAATTGCTTTCTCATGCGGCTTATTCTCCTGATTTGACTCCCTTGGATTATTATGTGTTCTAAATCTGAAGAGATAGCTTGTAAATGAAAAATTAATTTAAAAGAAGAGATAATTGTCAAAATATTTGCCCATTTTGCAGAGCTTCTAGAATCGTTTTATTCGGACGATATACGAATATCGTAAAGACGATATCGTAAAGAAGTTGGGAAATCGCTAGAATCGCTGTATTGAGCTAAAAGGGAACTATGTCGAATAAATTAAAAGAATTTTCTGGAAAAACATATTTTTTGTTTCAAAGGAGTCACTTATCAGACACCATCTATTAAATAACATAAACTAATTTTCGGTTAATTTATTAAATTAAAATAGGAATTTGAAAAACCAATAATTATATCATCGTTAACTACTTCTTTGTCTTTAATAAGCACATACTATTATACACACATATTATACATATCGTTGCAACTGACTGCTATTTATTTTCTAAGCGAAAACATACTTCTTGTTGCTACATCTGCTTTACGTAGCAGAATAATGATATACGTCTAGTAGGCATTTATATAACAATTAGCAGGCTAAGTGCATTTTAAAAACACCTTCCTTAATGTCAGAGAATAATTAAGTGTAATTATGGACGGTGTTCTTTAGTTTAGCGGAAAAAATGATTCTAAATTAGTTATAAAAAATTGAATATACGGGCATATTAAATTATCATTAAGAAATTGAGGTAAGTATATAACATGAACACATCCTCTGATTGTAGGTAATTAGCGTACTTAAAAAGTTTACATTTTATCAAATGAAAAAATGAAACCTGATACAACGCAGTATTGAAAAATCGGACTATACAACTAGGGAAAATATCGTCACAAGTTTTGTTAAAATTTATAAATTTGGATTCTATTTTAATAAACATTCATTAACATTTTATCTCTGTTTGGCTCAATATTATGGTTCAGATATTTCTTCTTCTTCTGAGGCAAGACATATTAAATTTTGGCATTTGGTGGTAAGATATTTGTACCAAAAGCTATTTTTTTCTTTTTAAACTCCAGTAAGTCCTGTGATCCCAACAAAGGTCTACAGTTTCCTCATTGGTAGTTTATGGATCTTTCCTAGTTTATGCCTCAGATGACCAGGGAATTCCTGCTTAATATCACTTAACACATTGCAATGGCATAGAATGTGCGTGGCAGTCTCTTCTTCCATTTCGCATTTTCTACAACATAGTTCCATAGATCTTTTCTTAACCTTTCGGAGGTAACCCGAGCAGGTATGACATGATGATTTATTTTTTTTTTTGAACCTATTCCCTCTATCCTCCATTTTGGATATAGGTCTTCCCCCTGCTCTCCATCTTCCCTATCTTGAGCTGTTCTCTGCCATGTGGGAGCTCCTTTGTCCTGATTCCTACTTTCCACCTCTTCTGTGGTCTGCCTCCTTGATCTCGTTGCATTGTAAGGAGCCACGTTTTCCGATGGCATTTGTTTCCTTCGTCCGTCTTGGAGACGTTCATGGTGTCCAGCCCATTCCCATGTGCAGTTTTGGCTGCTTGTTCTATCGCGTCTACGGTCTTGTTTCCTATCTCTAAGTGATACATCCAACATGTGTCACCTCTCCATCGCTCTTTGGGTCTGCCTGATTCCTACTCCAAATTGGCCTGTGTAAATGTCCAATGTCGGTGCTCCGTAGATAGCATCCGGTATTATGCAAGAGTATATACCTTGTTTCGTAATAAGCGATGAACGGAGTAGGGGTTTCTTCTGTACTATTCACGGAAGACTGACTAGGCGGGGATGTCCTCAACCTCACACAGCATACGTCCCATATGCTGATGAAAGTTCCTGCAGATATGCAGACAGGTTCGAATAAGGCATTGTAATAAGTTACCCGCGATCAACTGAGATATGTCATTAGCAGCAGTAATTCATTAACCAATTAAGCAATGGGAAGTAAAAATTCCATGTAGGCTTAAGGCCAGATACCACACAGCCAGCGTTACTCACGTATGATTGTAAGCGGCTGTAATACTGCACAACAGCACGTTCTGACCCAGAGTGGGCGCTGCAAAACAGCGTCTGTTCCCAGAGTGGGCTGCTGAAACACACTTACCAACCCTCTGGGCCACGTGGTGATTTACGGGCCAATCGACCCCCCTCTGATATATATACACGACAATTGATGATTAACGTGCTCAAATGAAGTAAAATAAGCTTATATTTATTTTTTACAATTTGCATTAAAATACGACAAGAATGTATTTAATACATTGTGGTATTTTTCAAATATTAAAAAAAATATACATAATACCACGAATATGTATACAAAAGTTGAATGGAAAAGCAAACACAGAAGTGGTTCTATTCGCATTTGCTCTAAATACCGACATGAATTAATTTCAAAAATATTTTTAAACATTAAAACGTAGATTAATGGGACTGATTTTGTGGTATTTGCTACAATATTTGTCATTTGCTTCCTTAGATAGTGTCACGAAGGTAGAAATTACCCAATATTATAATGCTGTTGAGTGATTTTTTCTTGTAGAATAAATTTTAGGAGCCTGGAATGCATTTAGTTTGGTATTGGAACCTTACCAGTTTTTGCAAGGCAAATTTCATGTTTTACTTACTGTCTGGTTATACAAAACTCTTCTTCTAATAAGTTTATCTGTTCACTGGTTATGTCCTTAAACAGTACTTTAATATAATTACACCATTCCTTTAATACCTTTAATTAAAAAAAATCGGAGAGGACCACAAAAATCAAGTGATGGATGTTAAAGAATGAATAAAGGAAAACTGTGTATTCAGGGTGTGGTGAATTAAACAAACAATGAAATATTACGAGAATTAATAATAATTTAATTAACACCAACTATATTCCCTTCGATAGCCCTTCGAGACGAATGAACTTTAACTCATAGGTGCAAAAAATTATCAAAATTTAAATGGTTGGCACTAAACAATCAAAAATAATTTATAGGTTCAGGTACAACTAGGTAAACTTATCGCTAATTAAAGCTAATTACCATGGTTTGCACTTTACAAAACAAACAAAACGAATTCAATATGAGTGCATTGGTTCACTGTCGAGTTGCGTCTGTCCCTCTTAATGACTCACGCTCTTGTCGTTAGCGACATGCATTCCCCGCACTATAGGGATCATAGGAATATAGGGAAGACAAATGTATCGGTTTATTTACATAACCATATTTGAATTTAAACACAGGGAAAAATAGTAGAAAAAAATGTGTTGGAACATAAAAGGAATTCCTAATATAATTAGGAAGATAATATTATTATCATTAGAGATAATGCTATTGAAATGCTTGGAAAAACATCAGGAAAGAAGTTTAAGAATAAAGATACCTGATGGTGGTTAAACGAAGTTAAAACAAAATAACAGGGAAAAGATAATTATATGATAATTCCAATAAAGCTGAAGGAAAAATTCTATATAAATAGCCACAAGTCCAGCTATGATATACGGAAGTGAATGTTAGATAGTTAAAAAGAAAGAGGAGTACCAAATGCATGTGGCGAAAATGAGGATGCTTAGATGAGGAAGTGAGTATAAAAAAGGATAACATTGAATGAATATATTAGAGGTAGTAAGTCTAGGGGTGCCATAATTGACGCCAAAATGAGAGAGCATAGGCTAAGATGGTTTAGTCATGTTCAGAGGTTTATCACCCAATACGAAGAATTGCTTATCTGCTGGTTCCTGAGACAAGTAGTAGCGGACGATCAAAGAAGACGTGTGAGAAACGCTAAAGCAGTACATGCCTGTAAAGGGGATTGATATTGGTGTGACTCAAGGTAGAAACTTATGGAGAAATCTAATTAAAGAAGTTGACCCCGCATAGAAATAAAGAACCAAGATAATGATGATGAAAAAATCCTTTAATTTCGCTTTTGTAGCAATAATAACTTTCCATTGCTGATCAAATATAATTTAACAGACATACGTTTATATAATCCAGCTGCTTCTTTCACTTTTTTATACATTATCAATGCATGTCTATTTTCAAAACCTCGTCGATGACCTGAGCATTTTTTTTCTTTTCATTAACGAACTCTTCCATTTATGTATAGTTCTGTTTGTATCTTCAGTATATTTCGTACATACTGGTTTTTATTTTAGTTCTTTATTTATTTTTCTATATTCTTTTTATAACTTTTTGAACATTTTATCTTCGTTATAAGGAAATATTGTCTCATCTGTGTAGAGAAAACTACTGAAACAAAAATTGAATTTTTTATATTATTTTGGGCTTGTTACATATGTTATGTTCACTATATATTATTATTCAAAGAAAACGAACAATACATTGATTTTCATAATTTGTTTTAAAGTAATAGGTTGCTATATATAAATACTTTATGGCGGATGCAGAATGTAATAAGCTTCAAGAGCACGTTTACTGGCCGATAAATAATAGGTAGCTATAAAATATAGGATTTTAACAAAAAATCTTAATTCAATTTATTGTTTACGGCTAATCGATAAAAACAAACATCAGCATTCAATAAGTCGACTCTTATTTCCTCCATTCTTATGAAATCTGCAACGGAGATCTCTCCTTTTATTGATTTTCATTTAATGGTCGGCTATAAATGTTATGACGTCATTTTAAATTGTTTCCTCTTTGTGTAGACATTGAAAGTGGAACCAATAACCAAGTGGGAACACATATAACACATCGTCTACAAGAAGTTATGGTCGAGTATATTGACTGCGAAGCCACACAAAAAATACATAAATTTTCTTTGTTTACAAGACATGAACATTGACGCTTTTTTCTAAGCTCATAGGTTAAAAATACGTTAAAGGTATCCAAAATTTTAGCAACTTGATGCAGAAGATGGACAAAATATGTTGAATTAATCTTTTTTTTTTAAGTTTACTTAGAGGAATGGGGAAATATTGTATTATTGATTTATTCACTTTTTCGTTTTTTTTTTATTTTATTTTTTTGAATTCTTTTTTATAACAATTATATACTTCACCACAAATATATTCCTAAAACAATGTTTGACCATTGGTGTAAAAGACCTACGTCCTTCATTTATTATTTTGCAAATTTTGAAAATATTTTGCATCTTTTCTCTTTTCTCATTCATCACTATTATACTCTAGTTATAGAGACGACAATGCCACTGAAACCTCTAAAAATCATACGAATACGCTGAATTATTATTTGTGAATGTCAATTTTGATGCCCCAAAAAGTATACAACAAAATTTATCGTTCTACTCCCGGCTTCCCTTTAAAACCGCCCTTGTAGTGGAGGGAAAAACGGAAAAATAGATTTACCAAGAATATGTCTTCTTCTTCTTATAGTGCCGTGCACCTATATTGCGTTGGCGAATTATCTCAAGGCCAGACGTCTCCCTTTTGCGGCATGCAAAAGATCGCCAGTGATATTTATGCCTGTTTATCCAGTTCTTTATACTCCGTAGCCACGGCATTTATTTGCGACCTACTCCTGTCTTGCCTTCAATATTTTTCTGGAAGATTAGTTGAGGGATTTCGTATTTTTTCCCCTCATAATATGGCCGACGTATCCAATTTTTCGTGCCTTGATCAAATTGAGTAGTTCTCTCTCAGCATTTGCCTTTCTTAAGACTTCTTCGATTCTCACCCTACTGTCCATGGTATGCGGAACCTTCTTTGGAACGTCCACATTTCGAAGACCTCCAGCTTATTACTGGAAGGTACTCTTAACCGTCCATGTTTCCATGCCGGTATAACAACATGTACCATACATAGCGTTTAAACCATCCTGTAGCGGAGATTAAAAGAAAGATTGCGGTTACATAGTAGCCGGTTAAAATTTGATAAAAGCTTGTCTTGCTTGTTCGGTTACAGAGCATAATATTATCTTGTTGAGGATCCCATCGGCATATCATCAGCAGTTTCCAAGTATTTAAATGATTTCATTCACCTTATCGAAAGTCGTTCAGCTAGCTCAGGCGGGCTGTTCTGCGGCTGCCGCTCATTCGCTTTCACTGTCGAATTGGTTTAGTGGATGTGGGATCGAGCCCAAGCTCGGTGTACAGAAAAACAAAAAGTCTAACGCAGCAGTTTAAAATTCAAGATGAAGCTGCGGCCTTAGACTAGGATATGCTGGGATCTGATCGGCCCAATGGTGGAGTCAGTACGAGCAAGAGCGATACAGGGCTTGCGGCTTTGGTGATACTACCCCATAGATCCCTTAAAAACCGGACAGAGCGTAATCGCCTAAAAAACCCGGATAGTATATAGATATATATACTATATATATATATATTATACTTTTTAAAAAAAAAGAAAAATTATTAAAAATATATATAATATATAGTATATATATATAGTATAATATGATATAAGGACCTTACGATTGGAGCATATATATACATGTAGTTGTAATTCATAAAAGTGCGTTTTTTTCTCTTTTTCTTTTTACAAGCATATATCTTCAAGCCATAAAGTTTTCCTAACGGTGGTTTATTTTACTATTGTAACGTCAACTGCGTATCATGTTTAGTTGTCGTTGTTGTACGACGAATACAACCTTAAGGCAAATGGCTCATTAAACTTATCAGTCAGCGGTCTTTGCATTATGTAGATCGCCCATTGAGTGAGAATTAGGGGATCACAATAAAGGTTAAATAAAGCTGGCACATGATGTTGTATAATGAACCCGATTCCTGAGGTTATTAACCAAGGATGTTCTTCTAGCTTCACTGTGCACCCCTCGAATCTCCAATGCTATTTTCTCCTTTAATAGGGAATGGCTTGAAGAAAAGCAGATACTGGTGGATTCATTTATGCCATAGATATGACTCTCGGACACAAGAATAAGAATAAGAAAGAAGTTATTTAAGACTTTTAAAATGAAAGTTTATTTTCATTATAGACCCTACACTCGACCCAATGAGTACAAAAAATGTATAGTAAATTTAATATGAGTAAACTGTTGATGCACAAGTGGAAATTCAATATTCTTCAGCCGCGGCTTCTGAATGGCTCTTGATTAAGCTTGGATTATACGAGTTTACTTAGTAAATTGCTATTGATAATATAACTTCATGTTCCTCCTCACTAGAGGCCTTTAGTAGCATACTCTGGTAATTATTATTTACTATAATAGCCTTAGTAACTCGGTGCGTTTTGATTTGGTTTGAGTCTTCTTACAAAAAACGCCTGCCTGAGAGACGGTTAGACCCAGAAACACGTGTCAGGGAGTGGTTAAGAGACTCAAATATAAATCGAAACGCACCGTCCATTATATTTTGATTAAAAAAAAATAGTTTTAGAGCAATTTTAAAAAACCCTTTAATATGTCAATAACACCTACCTCAAGTCAGATAACAATTGACACACTTCTGTCATCGCAAACACTATAAATTATTGTAGATCGAGTATTTCTATACCAGCACACACAAAAATATGACGCATCAAGCATAGTAGACGCGATTTGGAGATAGCCATTAACTAGGGCTAAGACTGTGTTCTGGTATCAAATAGAGCAAATAATTGTAAATATATCGTAACTAACCTGATAGCTACATTTTGTTTCCACATTTAGCACTGCACCCATAAACGGTACTTTTGATTTCATGTGTTTTAAAAGCAAGAAAAAGCTGCATATCTATTTATACTTTTGTAATGTTCAATCTGTTGCTCTTACCTGATATTTACATATTTAGCTGAATACTCAACGATATCATAGAAATAATAATAATAGTCTTACAGATGCATGAATAGAACGTGTAATTTTTAAGAAGGCACTGTGTTCAATTTGCAGTTAATACAATAATAATAAGGCACGTCGGATTATCAGGTATGTTTCTCACATAATGAACACGTTTTATACAACTAGCACAGGGCAGGATTTAATATTACGTGTTCTATTTGAGCGCATTGGAATGATAATGTCAAAATACATTCAATTTGAACAATAAAATGTTTTGTGTAAGAGACCCTAAAACGAACTATAAATAAGTGTTTTTAGATTCTTTAACAAAAATTGAAACAAAACAAAAATAAAGGGGCAAATTACGGAAATTACAAAAGTTTATGGAGCAAAAAACAAACGAACGAAACATTCTGAAGATTACTTAGGAAGAATTCTAAAAAATCAAATAACATTCGATACGAATACAACTCTCACAATGCTCTAATGAATGCATATCTAGAAGAAGGGTATACGCCACATGATGTATCATCCAATATGGCGTTCTAGACAGTTGGGAGGAGAAAAGGAAATCTAGGTGGTCTCAAGATATCTATTTTGTATTTCGCAGACGACAGTACACTTTTAGCCTTTCTCCAGAGGAAATCACTAACTTCCTAAAAAAACTCAAGGTAGACAGTTTTGACTCATGATTAATGACAAAAAAATCAAAATTATGGTTATTGAATATCGCGGGATGCGAGGAAGTCTACTCTATGTTATATCTTGGTTTTCTGGTTAACAACACAAGCACTTGCGAACCCGAAATTCGAGATGCTTACAGCTTGAAAGAGCTGTAATGACTTAACCAAATCGGATATGGCATTATTGTCATATTACTATAACAATCAAGAAGAGACTCGTTTGAAATCTGGTTTTTTCCCAGATTTTGGAAAGTGGAATGTGGATGGCCAAAGACTTAAATGGACAAAGCATATACGCTTTTGAAATTGTGGCATGTAGACGACTACTTACGAATTCCATTCCAAGAATGTCTCGGTTCTAGATCAAATTAAACCCAATCAACGTCTTTCTAGTAGGTGCAGTTTACTCTAGATTTTTTGGTCATATTCATCGAAATCATGAAACAAAAAATCAAATTACATCAAGAAATTCAATCGCATCACAAAATGGAGCAGTTGTTGGTCCAAGAAAGGCCTCAGAATCAGCCTAATCAGGTCACAGAGAAAGCTTCTCAACAAATAGTATACTGAGACGGCACATAAAACAGTTGACTGTACAATATAAAAAGAATGGAACATATCTTTTGCCTGCATTTGAAGATAGTTGGATAAAATTGAAGATGTCTGATACATATCTGGAAAACTGGATACCATGGTAAACGAATTTACTGCATTTCACCAATGTTAAATCAATTGGCGATACTTCGTTAGACAAATTCATCTTAATGGTTGAAGAGAATATTGAATATATATTAAGATGTGACTCCATTTATTGGTTACTTATATAAACAGGTAACTTATAGATAAATAACATTACTTAATATATTAATTATGAATGTTTACGTCTCACATTACAAAACACGGACTGAACAGAAGTACGAGTAACGAATGAATTACCGAGAACCTATATTGCTGGTCTGTTTACGATTATATACCTCGAGCTGTGAGATTTTGAAACCACAACATATCTGTCAAGATTTCAATAACTATGATGATGTTGACAATGGAAGAAAAATATTAAAATAACTGCAGCATTATCTTTATTATCATAAGAGAAAATAATTTTGGCATAAGGATTGTATAATATGGATTTAGCTATATCAGATAAACATATCAGTGTTAAAAGCGGTTTCTTAATGTACATTTTAGCTTCAAACTTATTAAAATGATACGTTCAGGGGCTTTCGTGCATTTTGAAGCTAAGCTTCTATACTGGCGTTGTAATAATATTATTCTATAGTATAATGCTAAGGAAATCCTCACGAAATTAGCCACACAAAATAGTTGAAAGAGTCCATTTATTCGCAGAGGAAAGTTCCTTACACAATATATAAAAAAACTGAAATTATCACTTTTTTTAAGATACAAAAAATACTGAAAACATAGTATGATTGGCGCTAGTCTACCTACAGTACCACGTTTTTTCACCAAAAATCACATTATTTTCCACTAAAATGGATTTAGCCAAAATGTTGCATCTTTATTGTGGCAGATGGTTATCCTTTCTATTTCGACAAAGAGAAATTTAGAATCTTGAGAAAAATGCACTTAACGCAAAAGTTGTTGTCTTTTAGTTTATTTTAATTACTTGCCAACGTAATTTTACTGCTTTGAATACATTTCTTTAAATGAATATTGACTTTAAACTGCAGCTTTAGTTTATGGCTTTATATCTGTATATTCGGGCATATTTTTTGTTTTATTTAAAATTTGTGACTATCGTTTTGCTTTTATCATGAAATATAGCACCTTCATATAACATATATGTGCCTACAAATAATCATATATCAAACAGTTTTTAATATATAATAATTAATTGATTTTTAACGATTTCATTAATTTATTATTTTGCAATGCTATTGGTATATTTTATGGCATTAAAATGAGCAATTAAACAATAATTTTAGGCAACAGCTCTTAATTCATGATTATTATTCAAATTACCATAATGGCGAATTAAAATTTGTTTAGAATAATTTAATTTATTCAATAATTTGATTATTGATTTTTTTACAATATAATTATACATCATTACAGATTCAATTAAATTGAAATTCCCTTTTATCAAAACACCTACTTAACGAATGTTTAATTATTCAGGTTTCCAATATTATCTTATAATATAATAAGTTTCGTTGTAGGATTCTTCTGTTACACCAATATTCAAAGGCAACCAATTTATTTAGATAACATCACACTCTTTGAGTTTAAAAATGTGTTTCAACTTTTTTGATGTGTGATTTGAATACTCTATATTTACTCATGTTCATATTTCCAATTTAGATTTTATTTCCAAAAAAAAAACAACATCGCAATTGTCTTTGCCTTATATCTCTCTCTCTCTTCAATCCTGACCCCCCAGGGGGAGTGTAGTGGTCGACGTGATTGTCGTGTATTGTCCGTCTCCAGAGATCTCTGTCTCTGGTCATTTCTTTTAATTCATGCATAGGTCTTTGGCATATTCCTGTAATTTGATCTATCCATCTTGTTAGGGATCTTCCTCGTGATCTTCGGCCTTATATCATATGACTTATATCTTGGGTCACAACAATATCAACTTCACATTTTATGCTTAAGGGTCTTCTTCTAGTTCTTCTTTGGTCTTCCTTTCCTACTTCTTTCAAGAACTTGTAATTCAGCAATTCTTCGGATTGTGTGGTCCTAAACTTAAATATCCCTGATCACCTTTACCTATGCTGTCCCATTTTGGCATCAGTTGTTCTCACACCTACACTTCCTCTAATGTATCTATCCTTAATTTTATTTCTTTATATCGCCTTACTCATCCATCTAATCATTTTCATTTCCAGCACATATATTTTCTGTTCTCTTTTCTTTTTAACTTCCCAACATTAATTTCATGTCACAAAAGGCTTGAGACCAGATATTCTTGATCTCCAACTCTATTTTTCTTCTTCTTTTTATTGCGGCGTCTTGTTTCGAAGTGGAATCCAAATGGTAATTGTAGCTTTGGAAAACTGCTCCAGTTCAGTCAAATCATCTCCTCAAGTCTTTCAGCCACAAGTTGTGGCGTCTTCCAACCAATCTTTTGCCCTGGACTTTACTCACCAATATGATCTACCAACTTTATTCAAAATCTATATTCAGGTAGCATTAAACAACTGGGAAACATGTACTTAACAAATCTTTTCATTGGTGATGATCAAGTGATTATGGCAAATGATGAGAAAGACATGAATTATATGATTCAAAAAATAACGAAAGAATACTACCAAAATTGGGAACTAAATTAGTTTACCAACAAAAATGACAATCTATAGGTCGGTTATAGAACCAGTTTTAACATACTGATCTCAATGTTGACAAATGACCATAAAGGAGAAGAAAAAACTGAAAGTGGTAGAAATGGACTATCTAACAAGAGCGTGTCAAATATCCAAACTTAATTACATTCCAAATAAAAAAATAAAAAGAAGAACAGAAAGATACAATAGACTCCAAACAACGTGTTAACGGGCATGTAATGCGAATAAAAGACGGATGATGGCCAAAACGGACATTAAACTATGTTCCATAAAATAAAAGAAGATGAGAAACAGTATCAGAATGGAGAAAAGAAATCAGAGGAATAATAAGAGATAGAGACATGAAAAATATGGGAAAGCGGAGGAAGACGATGGATAGCGACGACTGGAGAGAAAATCTTAACGAGGCTAGAACCCATGCAGGGCTGTAAGGTCAGAATAATGATGATGAGAGCCATAAATAAGGAGAAATGGACCGACCGAAAAAGGTGGAGATCGAAATGCAGGAGAGGCTGTAGGATCCCCGTAGATATTGTATTCGAATATTTTCTTTTGTATTCATGTTTGGCAAAAAGACATAAATTCGAAACACCGTACATTAGCAGCATTCAAATTATAAATAATCGTGACTTCTATTATTCTGGTCAGTGTTTTAAAATTGATATTGCTCAACTCGAATTTCTGCAACGAAATGAAGATTTTCCTGATAATTTCTTTTAAGTTTATGATTACAATGGATATGGCTATAGAAGTTAATCATTTATCTCTGAGTGTTATATAACTAAATATAATTTCACGTAATAATATTAATGGTAGCAAACACAAGTGAATATTTTTGATCTGAAGAATTGAGAACAGGAAGATTTATTGAGAACGGGAATTATTTCCAACATATTTGTTATGATAATATTAGTGTTTGCCTTAAAATGTTATAATTTGAATTATTTATTACCTTCGTCTTTTATAATTTTTGTCGTTTTCTTCTGCCAACTTTTCTTAAAGTAGTTTTCGGAGTTTTTTTGTTGAATTTACATTTAATTTAGATATGTTTTTTTGTACACACTTATGACAAGTCAAAAGAAAAAGGCAAAAAAGTATTTTTGAGTGTGTACATATATTTTTTTTATATAAAAATATACACACACTTCAAAAATACTTTTTTGCCTTTTCTTTTGACTCATTTAATTTAGTGTTATTAATTTCCGGTTCTATTCCGAATTTGTTCCTTCCCTGTTTTAGTTTTTTTGTTTTTACTAAATTTTAGCATCGTTTAAAAATTATATTTCTCGTATTGAGACCAGATTTGTTTTTTATATATACGAACGATTTAATAGTGCTATTATAGATTGACCTTTCTAACAAATTCTTAAAAATGACCTTATCTATTAGGTTTATTCTTAGATATATTTTGTACAGGTTCATATAGATAGTCCATAATGTGGTACAGATTATTTTTAGAAACAATTACTAAAATCATTTCATTTGCGCATATTGATTTCGTTACATCTGTAAGTCCCTCAAAAGTCAACATTCTTTCTTTCTTTCTTTCTAGTACATTACTTTGTCAAAGTTAAAGGTTTGGTTCAATGGTCAATAAAAAAATTCGAAAAATTTAAAAATCTTCAATGAAACAATCTTTTCTAATTAAAACGATATTTAGTAGGGTGTATCACCTTCTCGAGCACTAATTACGGCTCTCATTCTATCGGGTATAAATCGTATTAAGGCAGAAAATTCTTCCTGAGCGGTTTGTTCCATTTGTCACGATGTTTGATCCAAGTTAATAATGATTTGAAATTAATCATAGATACGTCAAATACGTCGTTCCAGAATATTCCATTTGTCCTCTATTATTTATTATCTGTTTTGTGCCGCATAAATTATGTTCGCAGCTTCTGGTATTTGAAACCATTCTCTCAAGTTCTCAGCCCAGGATTTCTTCTTTCTGCCCCAAACCTCTTCTCACCTTCAATCTGCCTTCCACGATAAGCTGTAGCAGACTGTACTTCTCATTACGGAACACATCGGCCCCAGTCCAAGGTATTCTCAGTATAGGTCGATACAGCCACATTTCTAGAGCCGCTAATCTTCTTTATATGTTGCTGCTGTTAACGTCCACCCTTCTAACGCCGTAAAGTAGCGTAGAGAGTACGTAGCATTTCGTGGGCGCGCCATCGGAGGTTAATGCTTAGGTTGCTGTTGCTTAAAAGCTTCTCATTTTGAGAATTTAGCTATGGTAATAAAAGGTTTTTGATGAATTGGCATGGTTTTTTGCCATGGTAATAAAGGCCCAATTTCATCCAAGTGTGTTATTCTTGCTATCTGCGGACGAGCATATTTGCATCAGACGTAAATTTTCTTCAACAAATTATGCAAATGGTACCAAACATTGTTCAATATACCTTTTAGCATTTAGTTGTCCCCTCGAATTATTACAAAGCCTTTAGGGAAATGCCTGCCATTTTAACACCCACCCACAAATTGAACCCTCGGAGTAAAACTTTAATGTTAACATTCATCAGCTCTTCTCCACATTCTGCCCATGTAATAATTATCTGTTAAATCTTGATTCATCCGAGAATAGCACCACACCCCATTCCTCAACACTATAATTAAGACGTTTGCCAGCGAAATGTCAAGGTTTTCCCAGATTTTCTGCTGGTAATAGAAGTATTCTGGACCTTAATCTATATTTATTTAAGTGTTCTCGAATGCTATATACAGAACCCGTGTTTCTATGGACATTATTTAATCGTTAAATAAGAACTGGTCCGATGGTGTAAAGCTTGCAATAATAAAAGCGATTCTTCAACTTGACTGTGGTTCTTTCTCTACCTTAACCTGGCCTACTGGTGTATTGTACTGTTTCTTGAAATCTTGGTATTACTTAAACATTACTGCTTCGCCCATCATCCTGTAAAGTAACAAATTGTGCTAGTTCTTCTAGTGTCATTAATTTTTAAAAAGAAAGAAATAAAAAACAACTAAAGCCAAAATTGTAAAAACTTAAAATACCAAAATAAACTTAACGCTGTATTAATTTAAGACACTATTTCACATTAATAAAAAAACGTTTGTGAACAGCTGTTATTGGCCAAAAATCATCTTAACTGGTTCAAATAAGAAATAAACATTACTCCTCGTAGGCCTAAAATAGAATTAAAAAAATACATTAGTTTTATCTAAACACAAAAAAAACACATAAAAATCTAAGTTCCTGTAATTTTCTACTTCAGAGTATATATATGTGGTTTGTGTCGTGACGAAACCGTCAACTACTATTTATATTGGCGTTGAATATTGTTTTTATCGTCGAGTTGTCAATTTAAACTATTATATAATATATATATATAATATAATATATATATATATAATATATATAAATATATATATATATATATATATATATATATATATGATGGTTTTTGTAGCATTCATGTTGTTTCTTATAGATTCGCTGCTCTTTTTTTCAGCCTTGATGTTCTAGCATTTCTTCTCAAATAATCCATTTCAACTGCCAAAAATCTTCTAGTCAGGTCTGCATTAATTGTCTATATTTCAGAGCCATAACAAAGAACTGATTCAACCATGGTTTGCCCTATTCTTTTTTTGTTCCTTTTGGAAATGTTGGCATCCCACCATAATGAGTTCAGCCATCCTACAATATTACGTCCCTGATTAGTTCGGTGTTTAATTTCAGTTTCTCCCAAGCTGTTCTTATCAATGAGTGCACCTAAATATTTAAATTTTTCCACTTGTTTGATATCAACGTCTTCGTATATCAACACTTCAAACCTTGCATCTGAATTGGTAACTAAATATTCTGTTTTCTTCATGCTGACTTGTAACCCCCCATTTTACACATTCTCTGTATAGACGCTTTATCATAAATTCTAGATTATAAGAATCTTGAGCTAGGACGACTTGGTCATCTGCAAAGTTCTGAGAAAACAGTACGTCATTTCTTATGGGGATTCCCACTCCCTGGCAGTTATTTTTCCAATTTTTGAGGGCTACCTCAATATATAAATAAAATTAAACAGTAAGGGTGACATACTGCATCCTTGTCTTAGTCCTTTAGTTCCTTTTATTGGCTCTGATAGTCTATTTCTAATTTTTGGGTAAGTAGTGTTATCCCTGTATACTTCTGTGATTATTTCTAAAGGGTATTGACTAATGCCGAGTTGTTGTACAGATGGCCACAGTTTGAGTCTTGGAACTGTATCATACGCCTTTGGTCTTTGGTCTTCGCTAATTAGATGTCCTACATCATTTTTCATTTATTATCTTTTCAAACAATCTCCCGAAAGTAGGTAGGATACTTAATTCTCTGTAGCAGTTAGGATCTTTTCGATTACCCTTTTTAATGATGGACACTTGGTGAGCGGTTTTCTATTCAGATGGTACTTTAATTTGTTGGCAACGTTGATTCATTAGAAAAGTTATTTGTTTTATTAGGAGTGAACCTCCTGCTTTAAGTAACTCTACAGCTATATTACCAGGTCCTGGAGATCGCCCGTTTTTCATTCTAAATAACGCAGTACGGATCTCGTTGTTAATAGTAATAATGTTACTAATTGTTTGTCTGTCCATACTGTATTCCTCTCCCATATATTTCATTCTGGACTCTTGGTGTAAGTTTTTATAGTGATTTTCCCACTTTTCTATAGGAATTAAGTTGCTTAATGAGTTATGGGTGTTTTTCTTTAGATTAGTAATAGTTCGTCATTCTTCCGTAGTCTGAGAACTACCAATTAATTTATCAACTTGGAGTCATTTTTGTTCCCAGAAATTGCTTTTTGCTTTTTTTATTTGATTGCGTACTTCTCCGTTTTTCCTTTGATATGTTGCTCTATTGGTAGATGTTTTATTTGTTAGCCATATAGCTTATATATTTTGTTTTTTTCTTGTATAATTTCCTTTACGTTTTCTGTCATCCATGGTGGTTCGTGGTGTTTTTTGTCGTTGTTCTGTGTTCCTAATACTTCATAAGCCATTTTTTTTATCACTTTGAGGTTGTTGTATTCTTGTTCTACATCCATATTTCTTTCCATGTCTGGATGTTTTACATCCATATTTTAAACTATACTTAAATATTTTATTTGTAAGCGTCTTATTTAGTTTGTACAATAACTAAATTTACTATAAAATGCTAATTATATAAAATTTATTATTAATTTTAGTCTGATTTTGACGGGTCTAACAGAAGTAAACAACATATACTTGGCAATTATGCAGACTAAATACACAGCGTAACTTTGTTGATACGTCAGCAGGTGGCGTTAGAAGCAAACATAATAATTTATTAAATAATTTAAATAAAATTATACAATTTGTTTAAAATATAAATAATAAATAAATAATAAAATTACTTTATTCAATTTTCAAAAAAATATTTGAAATTTAAAAATACAGAAAACATATTATGAAGCTTCGCGTTAGTCTACAGTACTGCCTACTGTACTATCTTTTTTCTACATGAGTCGTAAGTTGAGTATTAGCAAATTGTTTGTGAATATTTGAATAGTAATAGTAATATAGCCGGGCTCTTGTAAATTGACTTTAAACAGTATTCCTCATTAAAACTTGCTCTACTTGTGTGGTATATAAGTACCCCTGACCTATAATAATACCTTTTTACACCACCTCATATTAATTTTTTACACAGCCGCTCCTGTTGTCTTTCCACCACCAGGCAAGGTACACACATTCTCTATATCACCTCCACTATGATACTAATCAAACGAACTCGAACCGTAATGGCGCAATATCACGCACACCGCCCTAATTGACTTGTGAAATCGCCAACACCACAAACACTACCTTTACACCCCGCTAAAATATGCTTATTGTTTCTTCAAGGCATTAATAAACGCGATGGGAAGAACGAAGTGCATCTGTAGCTGTTACTTAATACTTGTGTGATTGTAAAATATAGTTAAAGTGGTTGTTTGATTTAAAGAGACACAGTAACATTTATACAAAGAACTCACACTAAAGAAAATCGCAAGTATTTTGAAATAATTTAATGAAAAGAGCTAAGACTCTGTTTTGTTGTTGTCGTCAAAGTCATTCTGCCACTGTCACTTTCAATGCATTATTCCGTTCAATTGTATATTCCTACATATTTGTATATGATTAATAATCTGGCTGGTTAGTAAAAATATTTTTACTAGAGATAGTGTAAGCACTCCTGACCACGGCGCAGTATACGAAATTTGGTTTAGTCCCCACTTCCATGCTAAACGCATTGTACTATGCACTGTATAATTCCACTAACAATAGAACTTTTCTGCCTTTACGTGAATTTTGACTCCGCCTTCGCGCAGCTTCATGGTCAGGAGTGTTTGCACTAACTTTACCTTTCCCTTGTGCTGTATATTAATTATCTATATTTTTTTACGAAAACTTGCCTACTTACCCTATTAGTTGTATTATACGACTTCAGTGTTAACTTTTCACTTTATCAAAATTTATCAAAATTTATCTAGGTTATTTAAAGAATTTTCATTACCTATTAAATTCTAGTAAAATTTATTTATCATCAGCTTCTTTTTTGATACAACATTAAGATGAATACGGAAAATAAAAGAATTAGCGTCTGGACCACCTGGTGTCGTGGATTATATCTTTTCCAGTCAGTGTACCTATCTAATATTGTTCAGTTGCAAGAGTTGCACTGCAGTTTTTGTCATGAATTGCAGATGGATAATTGGGCTTAAAGCAAAACGTTTGCCTTTGGTTTAATTTCTGTTAAGTACGTCAATATTGTAATAATAACTCATATTTACTGTTTATAGCATTTATTTAACATTAAATAATAAGTTAAACGCATGCCTTACTGAGGAAAATAATAGACTAAGTATAACCGTCGTAATAATATTTTTAAAATTGAATAAGATACTTTTTGTTGTTTATTTAATTTTTTAATAATTATTTATAGATTTTAATAAAAATAAAACGGTTTAATGTTGTATAACTTACTATTCTCTTCGCGTTAATGGACTTTTCCAACTGTTTACTATAACTGCGAACCACGAATCGCTATTTCTTTTTATGAGAATATTCGTCTCAATATTTTACTACAAAGAAAAAAATAATAATACAACGCCAGTTTAGAAGCTTCGCTTTAAAAGTAATTAGTTATTTTTTATGACCGCAAGGAGTGTTTGCAAATTGGTAAATAGTACCTGTTCTGCGAATATTATTTGTTCATTTTTACTGTCACAATATATATATATATATATATATATATATATATATATATATATATATATATATATATATATATATTATATAATAATATATTTTCAGATTGTTTGCTATTGTTTTATAGTTTTTTATTTTAACATATGCCCACAAGAGTTCATCATCCAACCAGCGCAATATATGAGCTGATATTTTTTTTAACTATGCTATTCTAATTATATCGCTTACCCATCTCATCATTATCCAGTCTCAAAAGTCCACTGCTTAGGAACATATGCCCCTTCCTCGTATTGTCAAAACCCCATCTATTTAACGCCACTCTCATCCAGTTTTTATTTTATCTTCCATGGCGTAGGTGCTCGACCGGTACTTCTCTTGTCTTCCTTTGGTCTCTATTACAATAACCTCTTTGTTCATCGCCCAACCGTCATTCTAGCTAGTGTCCCGCCCATCTCCATTCTAGTCTGGCGATCCTTGATTGAACTCTTCGCCTTTC
The DNA here is from genome assembly GCA_918026665.1 of Diabrotica balteata. NCBI lineage: Eukaryota > Metazoa > Arthropoda > Insecta > Coleoptera > Chrysomelidae > Diabrotica > Diabrotica balteata. The sequence continues at coordinate 53,272,054 of OU898277.1, forward strand.
CTAACATTATTTTAGCGTATTTCTTAATGTTATTCCTAACATGGACTGCTCCATTTTTCTCTGTGTAACTCTCAGTTTGGTAGCCGAGGCTTTTGTTGAAAGTAATCGTTTCTGCTTTGTAGGTCAACAATGGAAGGACGCATTCATCAAATACTTTTCTCTTTAGGCATATGGGTAGCTCACTTTTAAAAGTTTCTCTCAGTTTTTCATAAGCTGTCTACTCAAGACCTATTCTCCTCTTCAGTTTATGGGCCTAATGATCTCTGCCAATCATAATTTCATGGTCTAGTTATTTTTATTTATCAACAAGTTTTACTTCTTGCCCACCAATACTGATGTTCTAGTTGGGTACCAAATTTGTCATTATTTATGTTTTTGAGATGTCTACATTTAAACATTTTCTGTGACTACATTTTCTGTGACTACAACGACTTTTTGTACCATCTCTCTTGCCATTCCTAAGTTCTAAGCTATTATAACTATATCGTTGAAATATATTTGTTCTTATTTTGGCGTATCCTCTTTATTTATAAATCCACGATGTATTTAGCTTAAAATTATTCCTTCCCATCTGTCCAAATAGTATATATTCTTCTGCCACTAAAAATGTTTATACCATCATAACGAATGAATAAAAATGGTAAAAGCCAATGACAAAATATAGAACAAATAATAAAACAGTACTGATCTACCCATGAAATGTTCAGCATCCTTTTATGTTGTCACATATCAAAGGAATTTAGTCTTCTTATCGTCTCCGATTAACCGTTTACGATTCGGCTTTATAGTTCAGGACACTGCAGGAACTACGCATTTGTCCATATTATTGTTCTCTACATTAAAAAGCAAACACTTCACTGCTTGGTAGAGTGATGTAAATATTTGGAGCCACATGCAACAAGAAAACGTAGGCCGCTGGAGAAATCCATACGGCAAGAAATCCTATTAATGGATACGCTTACTCGTACATCAATGAAACAAAAATTGGGGATGCACGCTACCAAGCATATTGCTATTATAAATAGCGGCTTTAGATGAAAATAACACGCCAAAGCGCGTTTTGACAATAGCGTGCTCTGTTTTTGTAGATGCAATACGAAGGATGTTGTCGGGTAATACCTGCATTCTGTTTAATTCGCCTTCTTAAGTATCATCGATCTCATTGTATAAATAAACTCTGTATTAGTAATCTCGAGTAATATGTCTCCGAGTATTCATTTAGGAGTTTCCTTGTCCCTAGTATTGAAATAATTCGTCCATGTACTTTTTCCATCTAATTTTTCTTTTTATTATGTTTTGCAACTGATGGTATAGGATCTCATCGTTCTTAATTTTTTTCTTTTATTAATAATCTTTAAAATGTCATATATCATCAAGTCTTGTTACTTATATCTTGTTGTTGAAAGCACTTTTTACTTGGCTCTATAACCCACGTTTCGAAAATCTGCCATTGATGTTCGACATTATTATTTTTTAATCTAAACGTACTTTGACATCTTTCTAGATTGCCAATAATTGTTTGTTTTAGTTGTTCTGCCGCTTTCTCTGACTTTATTGTTGTCTGTATTTAGGTTTAGGTTTTTGTGCTTCTATATATGAAGGAGTCTTTTAGGAAATTAGTCTCCTTAAAGTCTCTAAAGACTTTAAAGTCCGGAGCTAAACCGGAGCCCTATGCACAACACAGTGTTTTTTAAAATCTTTTATTAGTCGTTTTTTTGCAGGAGTATTGCAGGAGTCAGTTTGTATTCGAAACTCTTTATAAATACGTTAGTATTTTCAGCTCGTTATTCCAGCCGTTATAGAACATTATATCAATTAAAAAACTTACATATACTTTATATATTTAGTATTATATATTTGGTATATTCCTTTAACCAATTTTTACAAATAGCAAACAGTTCCAAAATAACCTTATTAAAATTGATCACATCCCGATTCAAGACAGGCCGTGATGTTCGTGCAAGCGAAACATGTCTTTGTTTTACATTTTACTTTTACGGTTGTGTGCTGACAGAAGAAGTATGTGGCTGTCAGTGTAATTATTAGTTTTATTTCGGATTTTAGTGCCTTAAGAAACACAAACGTATTGATGTTAAAACCAAGTTTAACAGCGTGCTTAAAACGTATAAATTTCTTGAGAAAATAACAGTTATGACATCACTGCTTCTTAACTTTTTAACAACATTCAACTATGTTATAGATGGCTACTAGTTTTGGTTAGCTTGTTTTGTAGTAAAATAAAAATGCTACAACTATACATAATTATTTTATTTTGACAGAACTTATTTTGATTAAAACATTGAAGTAGGATACAAAAAAATAATTCTAAACAACTTCTAATAGTTACGGTATATTGTAGTGTATAAATAAACATGTCTGCTGTTGTTTCTTTCACCATCCACACAAAAGAAGGGCAATAAAACAAAAAAATCCCCTTAACACATAAAACCTCATGATAATCATGAAAAAGCAATATGAAAATCTCTGACCTCATCAATGTAAGTCATTTCAAGTAAGGTATTACTTGTGATACGAGCCAATAAAAAATTACAAAATGGCGTGCGATCGTCATTTTTACTGAACAAGTCACCGAAATGTCAATAAAAGTATATATCAAAATATCATTAACAGCCTTAGTTGAGCTGCCCAAAAACTGCTTAATTTGAATTATATGACTCATATGATATGATATGGCTAAAAGTATCCTTTTCATCATCATCATCATCATCTTGGTGCTACAGCCCTTAGAGGGCCTCGACCTTCTCAAGCTTTCTACGCCATTCTGTTCTGTCCCTTGCTTGCATTTTCCAGTTGCCGACTCCGATCTTCCCTGCATCTTGTGTTACCCCATCCATCCACCTCAGCTTTGGTCTACCACGTCGTCTCATTCCCACAGGTTGCGCTGTTAGAATCTTTTTTATCATGTTCGATTCAGGGGCCCGGCTACATGTCCTGCCCACTGCAGGCGGTTTCGCTTAATTATAGTGGTAATATCTTCACCACCAAACGTATGCTTGTAGATATTCTGCAGTTCAAAGTTATATCTACTCCTCCATATTATATTACGTTCTCACAGACCGCTCCGAATATCTTGCGTAGCACCTTTCTTTCAAAAATGGATAGAGCGGATTCATCTGTTTTCGTTAGCGTCCATGCCTCTGATCCATATGTGAGAACGGGGACTATCAGTGTTCTATACAGCCTTATACGAGTTTTTTGAGACAGATGTTTATTAGCTAAGTACTTTGATAGACCATGATAACACCTGTTTGCAATTATTCAATTATTATTCGCCTTTTTATTCCCTCAGATGTGTTATTATTGGGGTTAACCGATGTCCCTAGATATATGAACTCTTTGACTGCTTCGAAGTTTTGGTTATTGATGATTTAATTTGTGTCAATATTTCCATCTCTTGTGTTTGTGTTAGTCGCCATGAATTTGGTTTTGGTTTGGTAATTTGGTTGGATACTTTAAAAAGTATCCTTTTTATTTCACAAAATATCGGTGCTATAAATATTGCAAAGGGATGGGACTAAAAATTAATTAAAAAAAAGGAAGAATGGAACCGGTTCGAACTCTAGTTCTAATGTTCAAATACTATCAAGAAATGGAATTGAAACTTAGAAACATTTAAAAGAAATTTGAATAAGTTTATTGATTAAACTGTTAGATTATCTTACTGGTAAATACCGTACTTTAAATTTAATCATAGTTTAAAAGCCATAAAAACCTGAAATAATTAGTCAATTCAGACCTCTCACCTCTTCAACTTAAAAACCGTAACGTCAAAGAAATTAAACCGCTTGAGTTGCACACAACAAATGGCTAAGAATTAAGTCATAACCAAAAACAAATTAGAAGAGATTTTAAGATACCGAGTAACGCAGGAATAAGGATTTCGTAACAATTATGTGAAACTTAATTCATCATCTAGCTGTCAAGTCACCCACAAATATTTTTAGACGGTTCACTCACGCCAAGAAATTTTTTCTTGGTAAAGTATGAACTAGTATGAGAAGACAATATACAGCTACCAACAGAAAAATAGTCCACAAGTTCTTACTTTTTGGTAAACTACTATGTTTTTACTCACTCTTTCTGATTACTTAGGTTATGTATATTTACAAAAAATCAGGTTCTGTCAGGTCAATGACGTAGTTAGTTTTAAATTTTGTGTTGCTAGCGCGTTTATATTATTGTTTTAAATTTTTTCTTTAGGACTATTTACTTTTACTTACTGTTTTTCCTTCTCCTTATTATTTTTGTCTATTTTATCGTATAAATCGTCAATAAAAATTCAATTTTTTCTGAAAACAAAGGTGAACAAATCCGATTATTTCTAAGACATCCTTTTTAATCTAAGCAAAGAAATCGTTTGTTACTCTGATCTGCGCTTACGCTTCGTAGTTAAAACGTAATTTTTACATTTTTCCTAATTAAATAAAGGTATGCTCGTGCATGTTCGGGTGTGTATTCCGGGGAGAAGACCAAGAGGACGGTCAACAAACAGATGGTCCGACCAATAGAGACAATTTTGTTTGGAACATTAAACGAAATCACGATCTCCAACAATAACCACAACGAGGAGGAAAAGAGAGAGCTCTTTTATATTTTATTATCATTCTTTCCATGGTTTTGTTTAGGCTTGAAATTATATGTGATGTTGATTCCACACGGTTCTGTAGTTTTTGTCCTGTTTAATGATCAGTTTCCATTCCTGTCAATCCAATAATATTTGTAAGGTCCATAGATTTGCCGGTTTGTTGTATTCTAATGATTTCTCTTGCACTTGCCTCATTAAAAGTATAGCGTCAGTGTTATCATTTCATTCAGTTTATTTGTTATCACTTTGTTTGTTAATTTTATTGTTGTGTTTAATAAATTAATTCCTCTGTAATTTTTCGGGTCCGATTTGTCACCCTTTTTGAAGAGAAGTATTAGATGCTTGATCTCCATTCTTGAGGAATTTTGTTTTGTTTCATTATTTTTTGGATTAGTTTTAGTAGTTGTTTGGTTAGATCTGGTCCTCCGTACTTTAGAAGTTCGATCGGTATTCTGTCCCCTCCTGGTGATTTTCTATTTTTTAATTTCCTTAATGCTTAATATTGTTCTGAAGCTATTTTCTTGTGGCATTGTAAATTAATTATTATTTATAACTGGGAATAAGCCACAATTAAAGATAAAAATACGTTTATTGACGTTTCAATTTCCAATTCGGAAATCGTTCTCAAAATACAAACATTAAATTCCAATTTAATTCAATTTAATCCAATTCCAAAACAATTTAATGTTTGTATTTTGAGAACGATTTCCGAATTGGAAATTGAAACGTCAATAAACGTATATTTATCTTTAATTGTGGCTTATTCCCAGTTATAAATAATAATTAATTCCTTAATGCTTCCTTAACCTCTTCCTTCTCAATATTTATTTCTTCGTTTGTCGTCACCTCTGATCGATAGAGATCGAAAAAGTAGTCTACCCATGTTTCCTTCTGAATATCCATCTTTTTTCTTTGTCCTCTGATCATTCTTTATATTTCTTTTAGTGTTGCGTAGAAGTCGTGTTCCATCTGTTTTGAGAAACTCTTGTCGTGTTTATTTTTTATTTGTCTAACTAAAGTATTCGCTTCATTTCTGATTCATTTATAGTGGTTGTATGCCTGTTGTGTTTGTTGTGTTCTGTATTGTAAAAAGGCTTCCTTCTTTTCTTCACATTTTGTCTCCACTTTCTTTTTAAATTATGGTGTTTTCTTTTTTGATATGTTAGTGTTAGTTTCTTTTCTCTCTCCAAGTGATTTTGTTGCTGCGTTAATTATGTTAGTTTTGAGTTTTTCCCAGCTTTCCCCGATATTATCGTTTTCTAATATTTCATTCCTAGCGATCTTTTCTGATATTCTTTTCCTGTATAAGTATTCCGTTGATTCCGTACTTAGTCCTTCGACTTTGATTTTTGTTTGTGTTTACGCCTCTCTTTTGGGTGGGAAGTATTTCAGGATTATTCTTGTTTTACATAATACTAGGCTATGGTCGCTACCTACATCTGCTGAGTTGAGGCATCTCTCTTTGTCCACGGGTGTTATTAAATGTATAATATTTGTTTTGGTCTTTGTGGTCAAAATGTTTTATTTATTCTTAGTTCGTTATTCGTACAGAATTTGATCATCAGTTCTCCATTTTCGTTTTTAACATTCTCGTTATGTTTTTTGTTTAATGCCGGGTATTACTTGATTGCCTATTCTAGCGTCAAAATCCCCCGATATTATCATCTTTCCTCTGACTTGATCTACTACTTGTTGTAATTGGTCGTAAAACGCTTTCCTTGTTATTTGAGGCTTGTTATTTTCTGGGCCGTATACTCCGATGATATTCAGGTCTACCTTCTCCATTACATAAGAAACATAAGAAAATTAAAATAGTCATTTCAAAATATTTTACAGAAAATGAACTAATTTAAAAAAAATATGTTTTCAAAATACAAAATTTTCACTACACGATACTAAAAAGAAAAAATCGTCACCTGGAGTAATATTATGGTGCATGTTTAATTCAAAGCACTGACTAACGCTGTAGTACAGTTTTTTTATAAACAGTATAATGAACTTTATTAAGCGTTACCTCAATAGAGTTTAAATCTCTAAATTTTCCCTCCAAACAATGCCCGTATTTTATGTAACCTCCCGTCACTCAAAAAGCGATCAGATGTCTCTGCCATATCGGCTCTAACAATACCAAAAACTCGGCCGCTTTTTTATAAATATTCTTGATCCTATTTGCTCCCTACAGGGTCAAACGTAGCACCCTAACAAGATCATGATTGACTCTTGAATTGTTTAATTTAATAATGGCCTTTGACAATAGCCCTAATCTAGTTTCACGCCCCTTAAAAAAGGGCCTGTTGTTATGTAATCGGTAGACCGTAAATTTGACGTATAAAAAGAGGATATAATGCTTTTTTATAAATCGCATGCACTGCATAATGGAGTCGTTCACACATTTGCTGTAGAATGGAACGATAATTTTGAATACAGGGTGAGCTAAAACGGCTAAATATATTCTGAACACTAATTAAAATTGTATATCCTTTTATAACCTTATTCTACTCATATTTCTTATTGTATAAAGAATATTTCTTTAGTGTTGATGTACTATAAATATTTTTGGTACTGTACGTAGCCAGTTTTTAATTCCCCGATGCAGACATTACTCTTTTTTTGCAATGGTCTTGCTGATAATTTTTTAACCGGTTTTCTCCTTGTATGAATAACTTGTAAAAATTTTACTTATTTCGAAATAAGTGAGATATGGCATTGGCCGTTTCTTTTCAGCAATTATTTTTGTAGTTGGGAGAGAAGATCTTAAATTTAGACTAGGTTAAACATATAATTATTCAGTAGTACCTACAAAAATAACTGTCATTGCAGCAACACGTCCCTGGACTTTTCTTAAATCTATTAACAATTGTCCATTTGCTGCTTCATTTTATATAACTTTTAAAATGTTATAAATTACATCTTGCATTTGATGATTTAAAATTTGTCATTTTCGCACATGTACTATATTTGTATCACCACGTTTTTACACTGTACAAAAGTAACCGGCAAATTATATGAAGCTTTTCCTACCTTTTTAAATTTTCCCAATTCGCACCCAGAATGCGCGTCTCTTTACTATCTTGAGGTATTGTAATAGTTTAAAGAATTTAGCAATGTTTCTTGTTTGCTGCTTTTAAGGGGTCATTGCTCTTGTTTTCCATTTAGAGTTCGTGGCATCACCAATTTATACATTTAATATCTCAATATGCTGTCTTTCCGATCTTCTTTTTCAAGTCTCTCTGTGCCGTTTACTTTTCTAGGACCTGCACTGCATTGCGTATACGATTTCCTCATTTTAAGATCGTTTCAGTTTACACCCAGTGTTTTCACCTGGTGGTGTTAAACGTCACCTCCTTTAGACATTCACAATAGATGGCCAGACCACGTTAGGCTTTTGATTAATATTTTATCCAAAATTATTTAGTTTTTAAAATTTTTATTATAAAAAGAAGGATAATAATTTGTAATTTATTGAGTGTTTTCAAGTTTCCATATATGTTTTGATTTACACGAACCTCCTTCTTTATATCGAATCTTTGCCTTTTAAGTGTTCATTAGTCTAATTAAAACTTATCTCCTATTACCAATATAAAAAATAACTTTGATGAATTACCAAGCAGTAAAAATATTTAGTGTTAAATATATGCTAGTAATATATATTAATTACTGTATGAAATGTTGCAACCTTCAGAATTGATTAACAAACATTTCAAAAGAAGAGTCTTATATCACTTTAAGCGTAATAACTTTATACTAATTAGCCGATAGCAAATAATACATTACAAACAAAACAAAATTATTGTCAATAAATAATATAATTATCACAAATTAATTATTTATAGATATGATAATTACCCAGCTTATTCCTGTTATTTATGTTGTAATATTCATATTTGCTTAAACAGACACCACATTGTGATTATGTTATGTTATAAAAGTTGTTTTCTTGACTTACAAACAAAAAAATCAGCACAATTAGTGTATGTAATTAATGATTATTATATGGTAATAGCTCTTAAGGAAAGTTTATGATCGATTAGATTTAATTATGTATCTAGAGGAGTAAAAAAGTCTGAATAATAAAGTAGCTTAATACTGCGTAAATCGTAAGTGCCTTAATATGATTCTGAAATAGTCGTATTTGACGTTTGTTTTCCATCTATATATGTTTTATGATTAACTTGCTTGTGGTTATCTATACACTTTTATGGGAGTTTGGACTTTAAAATTAACAAAAATAAGAAAATAAATATCCTTGGTGTAAACTGTTTATGAGAGTAATAACTAACAGGTTAACGTCGAAGCTCGATAGCTATCAACCGGTAGAGCAGGCAGGAAAGGGTTACAGTACAGCGGATCATCTTCATACAGTCAGAACTCTAATAGAGAAAGCCAATGAATATCACTTGAACTCATACATTGGCTTCGTTGATTATGAATAGGCATTCGACTCCATAGAACTTTGGGCAATAGAGAGAGCTATGAACAACTGCGGGATGGACTCCCGATACAGAATGCTCATATATATTATTTACAAAAAAGCTACAATGAAAATACAAATAGATGCGAAAATCAAAGCTATACCACTCGACAGAGGAGTTCGCCAGGGAGACGTTATCTCACTAAAGCTATTCACACTTGGACTTAAAGACGTGTTCAAAGACATTTACTGGACAAATAAAGGAATATATATTAATGGAAGAAAACTGAGTCATTTAAGATACGCTGAATGAAAAATAAACTGAAAAATAACGAAGAATGACATAAATTTAGAAATAGTAAGCGAATACATCTACCTGGGACAGATAATGAAAGTTAACAAAAAAAATCAAACTGCCAAAATTACTAGGAGAATAAGATTACCGTGGGCAGGATTTGGAAAACTGAGTTGGATCTTAAAAAGCACTAAAATAGAACAATTTTTAAAAATAAGAAAAGAGTAAAAACTAGGAAAGAGGAGCAGAGAAAGACCACAAATGAGATGGGTGGATGATATTAAGAAGATCGGAGGACACAATTGGAAGCAATTGGCGCAAAATAGAAGACACTGGATTGATTTGGGGGAGGCCTATGACTAAAGTATTACTTAATGCTGAACAAGAAATAACCTTTGTGTTTAACAATTATCACGAGTTGACAAAATAATAAAAATGTATGTTCTGTAAAGAGTCCCTAACACGCCCCGCACAAATAATAGACGACTTATGATAGAGTCGCCTATTTCCCAGCTATATTAAAATAGAGACGACCACATTATCATGGAGATGATAGAAAAATAGGTCATCGGGAAATACACAGCAATGAAAGAGTTAATGAGATACTACGGAAAACAAGCAGGAATTAGTTGAGTCCAAACAGGCATCTTTAATGAATATGCCTCAGTCTAGAGACAACTGAACAACTGCAGATTCTATATAATAGTAAAGAATGTATAACAGAACCTATATTGCATGACCGCTAGATACTAGATTGTCTACAAGAAATACTTTTTAGAGACTACCAAGGTACCAAGTGACTCCAAAAACATGTGATGCCCATCCATCAGATCTATATAGGCTCATACAGAGTTTCAGGCTTCTGTAATATGTATCATGAATGAATAAAAAATGTACAATAAACTAATTAGTTCCAGTTGATAAAAAACTACAGCAGTAGTAAAAGTAGGGATGTACTGACTACATTAGTGGACAAAAACGAGAACCTCAGAAAGATAAACACCGACCACAACACAAACTGAGAAAAATTTGGCACAAACATCGACAATAGATAGTTTAAACACTACTATAAAAAATCTCAGAAGAAAATAACAGAACTAAAATGAAAAAAGATAAAAGGTAGAAAACTGCAGACAATTACCAATACGGCAAGCAAAACTATACATATTAAGACAAAGTTTTATAGGATAGAATCATCACCAGCCAAAACTCATGAAGGACAATGACAAACATCATTATAACAGGCACCTTATAGGTAATAAAAGTGATGAAAGGAGCTAAAGTAAAAGTCAATGTGACTGTCATCATTGGAGACAAGAAAAAGAAGATAACAGAACTGCTGCAGTGCAATGAGTATATCGTCAGTACATAACGAAGACTCCAAGAAAATAAAGAGCGAAATTCAAGAACTTAATATTCAATCAATGAACACCAAATAATAAAGTCCAGATACCGCAAAAGGCCTTTCTCCATATTTATTGTTGATTGTACCTGTAGCTAAAGCAAAAAAAAAAACAGTCCTTAAGAGAAAGGGGACCATACTAAAACATTTGAAAGTGAGAATTCAAAACTTGAATAGAACGATACACAATGTACTCCAACTTGCGAAATGTGCAAACTGTGAAGGATCCCGTCTGGACAACTACTGTAAAATCTCATATGGACCAACGCATGGAACGATAGGGGAAAATTCTACAAGAAGAAACGGATCGCATAAAAACGCTTAATACATGATAACGATATTTATGGAAATAGATATCGTAAGAAAACGTACTTTATAGAAATAATAAACCAACAGAAGGAGGTGTCCAACACAAGATACCAGATGAATCAAGTTTTAAACCAATTAAATGTTGACCTTTTTTCAGAGTACAAAATTCTTCTCGGTACTCTTTCTGCCGTTTCCAGTAACCTTTGCGTTATAGAAGTGCCTGGTCTTGTTTCTAACGCATATGTCATTATTGGTCTTTCACTGGCTTTATAAATTATTGACTTCATCTCAGTGTTAATGTGCCTGTTTTGTCATATAGTGTTATTAAGACATCCTGTCAGTCTATTTGCTATTGTACTTGATCTCTGACTCCTTTGTCCACTTCTCCATAGCTAGACAGTGTAATTCCTAGGTGTTTTATTTTCATTACTTGTTCAATACTGATGCCATCAATTTCTATTTTGCATCTTTGGTTCTTTGCTGATTGCTATTGTTTTAGGTTTCTGGGATGAGAATGTCATATTAAATTTTTTTGCTCTTATTTTAAATATGTGGACCAGTCTTTACATACTATCTTCGTGACAGAGTATTTTTTATTTCTTTGTTTTCCATTCTGTATCTTCTTTCTTTGTTAATGCTTTTAATAATTTAATCCATATTCAAATCGAAGAGCCTGGGCCTCAATAAATCCCCTTGTCTTATTCCGCTGCCTATTTATATAGGTTTTGTAAATTGTTCATCTAATCTGACTTCCATTTTGTTATTTTGGTAGATGTTTTAAAAAGAAAAAAAAAGAAGAAAAAGGTACGTGGATTGACTACCTCAAAAACGCTCTATGCAGAGTAAGAACAAAGACGCTTGAACCGGTAAACACCAAAAATTATCAAAAAGTAAAATGTAATAGCATGTCTCGCAAAACAAAAAACCAAAAAAGGTATATCGATGAAAGGCAACCGTATATACGTATTTCTGACTATTAGTCGTCTTCAGTACGGTGCAGCCAAAAAAAGGAGCATGTTAACTTGGGAAGGATCACTGCAGGAGCAATGCGACCAATTTGTGACATTATAATTAGAAGACCCTGATTCTAGGTCAAGAGGGCAAACAGCTAACAATAATCACAGAGGAAGCTACACTACCTGAGGAAAGCAATGCCGACGTTCCAAATTCAACGATGAGCATGATGAGGTGATGGAGAACCTAGAACGACCGGGCCATCTAAATATGTGACAGAAGAATGAAAGATCCGCTGGCAATAATTTCAAAAGTTAAGTCGTAGTGTTTTGAATCTACTACTTAAAAATCAATTTGTTTATTACATTTCATTTTGTAAAGTAATATATTATCTCATTGCACTGACCATGATTGCTTTAATTTTTACGTTATTTGGCATTCAAGTGTTATTTTTAAAGCGACGCTTCTATACTGGCGTTGAATTACTTTATTTTTATAGTAATCTGAAGAGGCGAGCGTCACAGTAAACAATTGGAAGAGTCCATTTACGCGACGAGGAGAGTTTTTTCTACAACATGTACACTTTTTAAATTTTATTTAAATCTATAAAATATCTATAGAAAATCTAGTCTGAAGCTCCGCGCTAGTCTACAATACAGCCTACTGTACCATTTTTTTAAATTTGTTGACTATGTGACTGCATAAATATAAAATAAATATTCAGACAGTGATTAGTGATAATATTAATAATTATAAAAAGCTATTACTTACATATCATCAATACATTCATTAAGTACATTTTACATAAACTTTTAAAAATATTAAGTAATACATTAAATCTAATTAATTCATATAGCATATATTTATCTTTCCATACTGAATACCCTAAGATTTATTTCTATAATTTTTCAATTTAAATAAAGATTAATATATTCTAACGCCAGCGTTGCCAAATCATAAAGACATTTATTAGCTGTTGTGCTGAAGGTGATGTATCACTAAATATAAATTTTTATTATTAGGTGCGGTTAACAAAATTGATGTTTCTTTGAGATCTGGTGAAAGGAAATAATTTGTTCAATAACGTTTTCTATAGTTAATAACTGTTATGTTAGGTTTACCATTAGTGTATCCTGTATTATTTAAATCTACTATTTAAAAAACATTTAGTTCGATATTTAGATTATTTTTTGTTATTTCAAATAGCCTCCGCTCAATTGTTTTTTGTGTAACACTTTCATATATACTTCTTACTTGTCCGAATATATTCATATACCAGAACTTGTTATATATCTGTGAGAATATTAGTTTATGTGTACATATTTATTACGACACTTTGGGCTATTCGTGACAATAACATTAAATCAACGGAGCAATTGCAGACTTCTATTGTTAAAGTGGAGAAGCAAGACAATGTACACGCCAATTTTACCAATAATAAAGATGACAAATAAGGTTTAAAACCACATATGAACAAAAAGTAAGAACTTAAAGTTAAAATATAGAAAAATGTATCCACTAACGTTATAATGTATCACAAAGCCTTTTTTTTATCAAGAAGCTCTTACCCAACGCCAAATTATATATTCACAATGATAATCTACATTAAGGCTTAAATATGAAAACTATCAATGAGATAATTACTAAACAAGGCCGGCGCATCACCAAAGGCTTCACGAGCATGCGAACTCCACAGTTCGTATGCTGTGCCACTAAAGTAGCATCACGAAATAGCGTATTTAGTGGCGCTATTATTACTAGAGAAACGCCTTGGTAAGGCGCTGTAAACAGTTAGAAGAGTCCATTTACGCGACAAGGAGAGTCCGTTATACAACATGTAAACTTTTTCTATAACATTTTATTAAAATATATGACATAGACCAATTGGTATAAATATCTTTCCAATTGTCAGATCACAAGCTATCCCATTCAGAAGGAGATTTAACTACAAAAAGGCAAACTGGCAAAGGTATGCAGACATGCTAAATTTTGAGCTGCTACATCTTGAACCAAAAGTAGAGAACTACGAAAAATTTGTAGAGGTACTCAAAAATGTGTCTAGAAAAGCTCTTCCCAGAGGCTGTAGACAACAAGATTTCTCCGGGATGTCCAGCGAGTCCAAAGAACGAATGAGAACATACGAAACCCTCTATTCCACTGACCCTTTTAGCCAAGAAACGGTTAACTGCGGAGCAGTACTACTCCAACAGCTAAGTCAAGCCAGACAGGAAAAGTGGATTGAGACTCTGGAAAAAAATGCACATGATACATAGTAGCAAAATAGGATGGAACCTTATAAAAAAAAACTTAGCGGTGATCCAAAAAAACATAAATCACCTTGCAAGGTTACAGCAAACCAACTCGCTGCTCAACTCCTAATGAATGGAAGAACTACGAACCGATATAAGGACTCAAACACTAGAAGAAGATTGGATTCGAAGACAAACCACCTAGGAACTCCTTTTACACAAAAAAGAACTCCACGACGGTATAAATAGGTTAAAAAACGGGAAATCGGCAGATGTGGATTATATATTCAGTGAACAAATAAAACATCTAGGCCAAGATCTGGAGACTGGGTCTTGCAACTTTATAACACCTGCTGCAAACACTGCGAAATTCCAAAATCATGCAGGAAATCTAAAGAAGTAGCCTTGTTAAAACCAGGAAAGGACCCAGAAAATCTCAGTAGCTACAGCCTATTTCTATGTTGTGTGACTTTTTCAAAATATACGAGAGACTTATACTCTCCAGAATAGAAAAAAATGTCGACAAGCACCTCATCCCACAACAAGGAGGATTCAGACCCGGCAAATCTTGCACCGGTTATGTCCTCGCACTAACAGAACACATTGAAGAGGGCTTTGAAGAAAAACTTATAACAGGGCTGCTTTCGTAGATTTAACAGCAGCCTATGACACAGTGAGGGACAAAACATTGCTCCGCAAATTATACGATACTATCAATGACAACCATCTGAGTAAGGTCGTATATTCCTTACTGCAAAATAGACGTTTTTTTTTCGTTATGTTGGAGGGTAAAGTAAGTAAGTAGGAGAGTAAGCCTGCTAGAGGGAAGTAGTTTAGCACCAATGTTCTTGTAGTAACACCTACAGACAACATTTCATAAAAACTAGAGGAAAAATAATAACTGGGAACAGCATACTCAGAAAGCTAACGGCTAACATCAGCACAGGCACTGTGTCTCAACTGCTGAATATGCGTGCTCAGTTTAAGACAGATCTACCCACAACAAACAACTTAATACTGAAAGAGGATGCATGAAACCAACACCACTTTCAAATCTATATAAAGCAGCGGGTTTTGCAGAACCCTCAACACGTAGAGGCATTGTAGAACACATAGAGAAAATTAAACAGCTCGCTGACGAGCGGTATGTCCTATACAAAGCTCGAACACCATTTCCTTGGAACAGTCTGGATAAGCTAGGGACCAGCTAGTCCCTAGACTTTAAAACGTGGAAAACTATAAATAGGATAAGAACGGGGCAGCTCCAGGAAAATCAAATATGGAAAACCATGGGGAAAATAGACCATGATGATGTGAACTGTAACTGTGGATAAGCACAGAATATGGAATATCTATTTACATCCAGAAAGTGTTCTCATCGATGTACCCTCGAAGATTTGTGTCTCGCCAACAAAGATGGAACCGACGTAGCCCGACACTGGGCCCAAATTTTATGAATGAGATGTACGGTCACGATAAAGTAAAGTAAAGTAAGTAAAATTTATGACACGAATACTAACTAATAGCGGTTTTATGCAATTCTTAAATATATACTACTCTATACAGATAATTTACATAAACATTCGTGTTTGTTTAAATTACACGTGTAATTTAAATAATAAATAAATAGTAAAATTACTTTATTTAATTTTAAAAATATTATTTAAATTGTGAAAATACAGGAAATAGTATGAAGTAGTAGTATGAAGCTTAGCGCTAGTCTACTGTACCGCCTACTGTAACACTTTTAGTGTGACTCAGCGTTGGCCTTAAGTGGCACCTAACTTGTTAAGCTATTTTTAAGTTCAACGTTTTCAATAAACATTTTTAATATCTTTTTATCCACAAATGCTTATCAAAACCTATTAATTTTATTAAAATCCATCATCGGAGCTATTTAATCATCTTTGTTCTCAAAACATATCTCATACGGTATTGCCTTATGAGGAAACATATTGCTGATACGTGCCTGTAGTCTTTAGTATTTCAAGAATATAGTATCAAATAAAACCCGTATGTTAAAACAGTTATTATCAATACGCATTCAAGGAAATAAATGTACGTATAAGAGAAATCCTTTAACCTCTCTTCTTACATCTCGCAATTTAATTAATATCATTTTATTTGAAATAATGATTACTCGCGTACCTCGTAGGTGCAACTTCGTGAAATATTTTCGATAATCGGACTCACGATCTCGTTTATTACCAGCCAGTGTTGTAAATTATTGTTTACGAAACTACTTGGTGTCTGTAAATATCTCGTTAGAGTAAAAATCGGTCCGCGGTCTTTTCTAAATCGTTAAAGCTTACATAAGGGTAGATGGAAAACAGTCATCTCTCAAGCGCTAACGAGAAGTACAATTATTATTAATTTTCAATGAAATAGAAAATAATTGAAATATATATTGCTAACAATTTTGTAAATTTTCAAATAGTTATTACTTATATTAATAAGTTGTTCAGTTATGAAAATGCTATTAGAAGTCGAAGAAAACCTTTAATAGTTTTCACCTAATGATGTCAATAATTATTAGTTATAACACTTATACACTGTACTTTTTTAAAGCTGCTATTTAATCAGTGACGGCTGGTGATTATTTTGTTCATTGGGACGTTGTTTCGGGAATTCAAAATAATAAATAGGTATTTACCAAAAGCCTACTTTTTAAAATAAAACTCAATCCTTTTGTTTTTATCATGAACCGTTCTTGTTCAAGAAAGGTTGCTTATGAAAACGTCTTGATCAAGTAGAGAAACATCTTTCAGTTGTGGAACCTCATGTAGGGAAACCACATTTCCAAGCAGGCGTCACCAACTGTGATTGCTTCTTGCTTGGGTAGTGCAGCTACTTCTGACAATTTGGAAAAATGGTCTATAGCAACCATCAAATACTTATTTTTTGATGTTTTCACTGGAAATGGTCCCAGAATCTCGATAGCCACTCGTTTCCATGGAGTCCTTGTGATGTATTGTGGGATTGATATTTTTCTGTATCAGTTTGGGTCTCTTCTTATATGCTCACCTATTGATCTATTGATTCTATTGATCTCGAAATGCTCCCCAGAGCGGCTATCATGGAGTTCTGCAAGCACGCCCTTTTCACATTTCCTTGGAAGAACAGCTTAGAGTACTGTTTTTGTCCTATATGCACTCCCCCAGTAACGAGTGATAAGATCATCTCGCAGACATAACAATTCCCACTGAAGCCAATAACCCTCCACTACTTGCCCATATTTAGCAATCTCCTGCCACTGTGGGCTAGCTTCATTGTCCAACCACTCACGGACTATTTTTAGATTTGGATTTTTCTCCTGCTCACGGAGTAGCTTTAGATCTGGATCTTTCTTCTGCTCACGGACTAGCTTTGCATCGGGATGTTTCTTCTGCTCACCAACTAGCTTTAGATCTGGATCTTTCTTCTGTTTAAGGACTAGCTTTAGATCACAATCTTTATTTTGTTCGGCCTAAAGGTTTTTCTTGGTCAGAGTGTCTGTTGAAAAGTCCATCGGTATCTAAACTATCGCTATTTTGTCTTGTAGATTGTATTGTGGATATATATGTGGAAGAATCTGGGACTGCGTTGCTGTTTTGAAGATTTGCCTGCCGGTCGACTTTCTGGTTTCTGATCATGTTCGTTGTCTATAATCATATTGAAGGTGCCCTACCAATCCGCAATTGTCTTTTCGTTTAAGCATCGAGAAAGCATTGCACTATCTGCCTCCTTGCATTTAATTCATTCCACTCTAATTTCGTTGTATACTGTTCTAATACACTAAATCATTAGTTATAATGATTATAAGTCGATCATCAAAAATTTTAAAGTAAAATATCATATTAATAGATTCTAGATCAACAGAAAACTTATCCCAAGTTGTTAATCAGATTAACTCAAATGAGTATATATGAGTACGAACATTTATATATTTCAAACTTATTTAACTCACTCAATATTTTCTACATTTCATTTTACTTCTTAATTAGGTTATGAATTTATAAATAAATTGTTCTTTAACAAACGTTAGGTAAGGTAGACCCTTTATACTAAATTCAAGAATAATTGGCAATCCGCCCAAGTGCAAAAATGTAAATAGCATCTGAATTTAACAAAGCCACTAAATAAAGATGTAGAGTAGTTGAAAACAATTTGTAGCGATTTGTTCGTGATCCTTTCGCGTTCAGGCCTATTTTGCATATAAAGAATGCAGTCCGTTTAGGTTAACTCTGCGTTCCGAATGCAACACGCCGGTCAATGGTGGATCGAGTTCATTATAAGGGACTATTGTTGTATAATCAGGTGTTTAACCCAAGATGTGTTTATTTTATTTTGGGATCAAGTGTATTAAGACCGCTTGCGACTTAATAAACTTCTTGTGTTAGTACTGTTGTTGGTTGCTTTTTTTATTAAATACACCAAGAAATCGAGAAAAGTAAATTAAAGACAGTTAAATATTGGTAGAAAAAACCGAATTGTTAAGTGTATAATTCGTTAAGATTATTGCTCTTTACCATACGTACGAAATCAATAAACACCATTAATATTGAAAATATACTATAATTCAAAATTGCTAACACTTATTTTCTTCGTCTTTAAAGAAAGCAAAAGTATACTGGCTGTCCCCATTAATATTCGGGATATCGATTAGAACAAATAAGAAAGTTTAACACTACTAGGAAGAAGTGCTCACTAAGATTGAACGGAGAAAAAATAAAATATCAATTACGTCATTTATATAAACAGGGGAGTATCAGCACCTGGTATTACGATAGTAGATGGTATATACATGTTTAGGGGAAGATAGAACTGTCAAAAACTTTTGAAGCGCTTCGACAGAATTTTTTTGTACACGAGTTTACTAAATTGATAATTACGCCAAGTGTGAGTAGAAAATTTACTGTAATGGAAGTAAAAAATTCTGACATTTTGGATTTTAAGAATTGGGGGATCAACTTTTGTAAAAGGAATGTCGTTTCTCTAGAGACAAGCAAAAGAGACACACCAAGAAATCAACAACAACATTTTTTGATTTCACAGTTTCACCACTTTAAGCATGATGCCTCTAAACCTGGCTATCTCAGTGTTTCCCCCTATAATTAACAGCCCTTTTAATGTTAGCACTTTTCACCTTAAAATGCCCAATGCTGGTATCGTAAGATGGCCGTCAAATAAGGCATATAAGAGTAAGATTCCTACTAAAAAAACCAAAATAGATCATATTAAATGGGTGTTAAAATATATTCCAGAAAACCACCAACCATTTTATAACAATATTGTTAACTGACCAACTACAAAATAAACGGAAATAAGTTATACCCTTCCATTTTTTTTGAGTTTTTGCTAAATAAATATTATTTATTGAAAAAAAAGTTTTATTTTTCTGTAAGTTGTTGAAAGGGGCTAAGTGGCATATACAAAAATAACACTTAATTTTCTTGTAGTTTCTTCATCATGTAACTGAGGACTTTTTGTTCTTGTGCAATCACTACTTGATCGTCTGCAAAGATAACGTATATAGATATTCTTTTCGTATCGGGACTCCCATGCCTTCACATTTTCTTGCCCATGTAGTCAACGTTTGCTCTAAGTATATTTTGAAAAGGATTGGAGATGTCTAACAACCTTGCAGGAGCCCTTTTGTTGTGGTGAAGTCTCCTATGATTCTTGTTCCCATTTTATTGGACATTTTATTTTCTTTATACAGAGCTTTTGTAGCTTCTATGAGTTCTGTCTTTATTTCTAATTTCTACATTGCCTCCCATAGTTCTGACCTTGGTACAGAGTCATAGGTACGCCTTTCTCAGATCCAAAAATGCCAAATGTATATCTCTATTTTTAAATAATTTTATCCATAATAAGGTCGAACAATGGAGGACTCAGGGAATCTCTCTGTCCTATCCCATTGAGAACTTCGATGATGTCAGTTAGTTCTTCTTCTACATTTACTTTTGTTGTGTTGTTTTGGAAGATATTTTCGATAGTTTTAAGTATTTCTAAAGGTATCTCTCTTTCGTACAATAAGTTTGTTGTATTCTAATTATTTCTCTTGCACGCTGCACGTCCAAGTTATATTCCATCCAGACAAACGCTGAATAAATAAATAAATAAATTAAATTAATTATGTCGCTTAAAGAACTGGATAAAAATCTTTTCTATCTCGAGTCTTATCTGGTTCATATGCCATTGCTATCTGGTATCTTCTTTTTGTATTAAAC
The DNA here is from genome assembly GCA_918026665.1 of Diabrotica balteata. Classification (NCBI taxonomy): domain Eukaryota; kingdom Metazoa; phylum Arthropoda; class Insecta; order Coleoptera; family Chrysomelidae; genus Diabrotica; species Diabrotica balteata. Next base: position 53,292,492 of record OU898277.1, read on the forward strand.
TCTAATAATTTAATTTATACACTGTTCAATACCAAAAATAGATTCTTCTAGACTCAGTTACCCTTTCGAGAACTGTACTGCTGCGCCACTGAAGTGCAGCATGCATACACAGACCGAAGAAGACTGCCTGTACCCGTAATTATCGGCTGTAACACAAATTATTTCAACCTTATCTACATAACTAATTGCACACAAATAAACTTGATAATTAACACTTTGTTGCAAATTTGCTTTATTTAGTAGGTATTTGTGTTGTTGGGATGAATAAATAGTTTATGGGCTGGGGAGCGTTGGAAGACGAATTTCAATAAGGGAAATGGGGAGGTTAATAAAAGACGGTTGAATGTGGGTACATCGTTGTGCTGGTTTGGAATATTCTAGGAATTTAAAGTGGTGATGTTAAATAGCACTGGTTATAATTAACTGTCAGGTTAACAAAGCATATTTTACAATTTCTGTAGTTGATTTTAAATACCGTTGATGAAACTTCTTCACTTCAAATATGATTGTATTTATCAAACATTTTTTTGTATTATGATATAAAACACTTGACCATACTTTAGGGACAGTGATAAAAGCTTATTTATTTTTTATTACGTTTCAAATCTAATGTACTCCCAAATGAGTGAAACACTATTTTGAGTAGCTGTAACAATTTAAGAAAGACACTACGCAAATAAATTAATACAATTGCAATAGATACTTATTTTAGCTAGACAAATTCATAAAGAGTATTTCCTTATAAAGTTCTTGCACGTCATCCAATATTGACGTTGAAATTTTCATACAGGGTTGCCGTATCAACGGTATAGTAGAGAATGCAAGGAATTATGAAATGATAAAATATAAGGTTACTTCGTTACTTCGTTACTAAGGTTAATTCGTCTCTTTTGTGGTACATTACGAAAAATTGAAACGACAATATTGCTTATTATAATAAAGAATTTATATTATTAAATTTAAATACAGAACCAATTGGACTTAATTTATACAGGGCTATTTAAAGCAAGAAAACTATAAACAAAGATTCTTTTTGTCTTAGTTTTGTAAAACAATTTAAAAATGAATATAACTTTGAATATCAATCAAATCAAATCAAGATAAAAGTGTCAATGTGCACATATATTTATTAAATACTGTAACACAAAAAACGATGAACAGTGTTAGAAGTACACATAATAAATAAGGTTGCGTTGCTCAGAGTCGGAAGGGATGTGGGAGTAAGGGGAAAAATAAAATGCTAAAAAAATACTTTAAGGGATTTACTCTCAAAAAAATCACTCTAATACTGCCCTGCAGCGGGTATATGTAGAAGAAATATAAAAACAATGGCACATGTTTTCTTTTTGATCGGTCTTTTAAACCTGTCCTGGAAGTTTATAAGAAAAGTTAAAACTTACGTTAAATTTGTGTTTTCACCGTCAAAAGGCTTTTCTGAATAGACTAATCTCTTTGTAATTTTGTGGGTCTGTGTTTTTCCTTTTTAATGATTGGTATAGTAATACTTCGTGTCCAGTGTTCTGACACCTGTTTTGTTTTACATATCTTAATCTAAATAGAGATTGTATTTCAAACTGTTTTTTAATCCCAATAAATTTAAAATGTGTACCAATGATACAATAAGTAAATAATTTGACAACAGACAATTAAGTAACAATCCACTGATATGTTCCTTTTTATTCTAAACAATCTTTAATTATTGAAATGAGGTTGATGCTCGAATAAATGAACTTTGAAAAATAAGGCTATTATCGAGCACAAGTTAATTAAATCTAGCCCAAGTATTTTCGCTTAAAACAGCATCTTCAGGGGCATTTCGTCAAAATATAAACTATCCGGCAAGCGTAGAATGTGGAAACATTAATATTAACATAAAATTGTACAAAACACTACACTAAAACGAGGACAAACAGTTTAAAATTACTTTAAAGATTCTACACTACATTCTTTGTCAGTATCTGGAGGGAGAATCCCTTTGAAACTTTAATCAATGAAACAGTGTTGATCATACTGCAGAAATAAACAGGTGAATAGAAATTGCCAGAGCAGCATTTATATGAATGAAGCCACTCCTAACGTCAAGAAATATTAATTTGGAAATCAGACTACGCACCATTCGATGTTATATATTTTTAATATTATTTATATATGGCGCTGAGACTTGGATATTAAAAAAAATGCAATTTAAAAAGAATCAAACCTTTCGAACGCAGGTTATGCCGCAGAGTATTAAAAGTACCATGAACTGATGAAATTACAAATAAAGAAGTACTGAAGAGAGATGGTAAACAAACAGAACTAATCACCACTATACAAACAAGAAAACTGACTTTGATGAGATGACCAAAATATGAAATTTTGAGACTCATAATATAGGGAAAGATTTAAGGAAGATCTGTTGGCCGAAGGCAGAATACTTGGTTGAAGAATCTACGTGATTGGTATTAATGCAGATCGATTGATCTCGCAACCTTCGTAGCGAGATGACACTTTAAGAAAAATCAAAACCGTGTTAAAAATAAATCAGAAGGTTTGAACCAAATCTCATCAAGGATTAGAATATCTATGATATACTCATATATAATTTTTTACATAAGTGCCTATATTAAACGATTTTTAGAGGCAAAAAGAAAATCAAACAATGAAAGTAAAAGGTTATCTCATTTTTCCATTAACTAAAATTAAATTAGGAACCAGTTGGGGCAATTATCAGCAACATTATAAAAATTTACGACGTCATAAATGTCCGTTATTGTTTGAAGTTATTAAAGAGGCCATCTACTCATTTTTATAGAATTATAAATTAATGCTAATGAGCTGGTTTAGGCCCGTATGAGGTTTCACGATAAAATATGCAGGAAAAAAGGAAGTGTTAAGAAATTAATATAAATGTTTCTTTAACTCGTTCATTATGTTTTCAAAAAAAATTCAGCTAGTCATCACACCTTTAAGTTTTATTTCTATTAATTAATTAATTGATTCTTTTTTGTCTAAAATAACTCTTAAGGCAATGGTAAGGTCAATAGAATCTAAATCAATCAATAGGATTTAATCTTTCTTATTTTATTTTAATATATTACTTATTTTTCTAAATTAATAATCACGTTGCTATATTTGACTATGTTAAGATACTTTGCCCTGCTTTCAGTTAAGAGCTCCTGCTGTTATTAGTGATATTACTCCTTTTTTATTTTAACGTCGAAAAGTTTTAACTAGTTGCCAGGTTTCTGGACACCTGCGACCTCCAAAAAAATTTGCTACAATTTCTCTCCCAAGCTTCACTTTTTTTCTGGCATCTCTTCTTTTGTACTCTGGGGTGTGTTTTTTTATATGCTATTTTATCGTTGTCATTTTCAGATCTTAAGAACTGCTGACAAAGTTTCCTCTTTTCTTCTAATATCCTTTTCTATTCATTCGTTCCACTAATATGATTTTGCTCTTGTGTCCCTTTTTTCGTACTCTACCAAAGTTTTTTTGTTTAACTATTTCTACAATTTTTTAACATTTCTTCTTCTTCTTCAACCATTATTCTTCCTGAAAATACTATTTTGGATCCTAGGCTATAATGGTCACTGCCAAAAGTTGCTCCTCTAAATTCTTTATTTAATCTACTAATAAAAAATAAGGACTAATGTCTTGGTCTATCACTGTACCATTTTCGGTACTCTGTATTTTCACGTAATGATATTAAATATGTATAAATTAGTACCAGAGTAGAAAGTTTTTTAAAATCTGTGGATTCCCAAAAATCGGTATTAATTTTAAGACTACTGGTAGCTACTGTAACCAAGGATTAAAAATAAAATTTTCATTGTTACAGGTCCAGATATTTAAAGTTTTTTTCATTGTTACAGGTCCAGATATTCCTGGCTTCCTTCTTCAACCCTTCCGAAAACCAAAGAGGATAAGGACAGCGTTTAGTCCTTCGCAATTACTTAAGTTAGAGCACGCTTTCGAGAAAAACCATTACGTAGTAGGCGCTGAAAGGAAGCAGTTGGCACAATCTTTATCATTAACAGAAACTCAGGTAAATCAATAATATGACATAATGTATGCTTTTCCGAGCCTAAAATCATAAACATTTAAATAAATAGATTTAAATCCTGAATTTTTCTTGATTAACGGTTGACAACGTTATAGGATTAAGGACTAACAGTAAGAGCACAATCAACAATAACAAAGAGAGAAATATTAAGAACATAAGCATATCCTGAGAAAACTGATAAATAACTGTATGGACATTAATTATGTATGTATATACAGTATTAACAGGCCATTTAGGCCCATTACTGGATGGATGATTTCCATCGTTTTCTATTCTTAGCTATTAACTTCCAATCTCTAATTACCATCTCACTGACATCTTCCATCACTACATCTCTCCATTCCTTTCTTGGTCTTCCTATCTTTTTTTGCAACCAGGTACTCTCCAAGCAATATTCTTGACTTCTTGACCTTGCACTCTTTGTAGATATCCGAGCCAATCTAGTCTACGTTTTTTCGCCACTTTTGTTATTTTAGGGTTAACATAAAAATGGTTCTGCATTAGTTCGTCTTCTCCATTCTCCCTCTACTACTTTTTCACCAAACATTCTGCGACGTCTTTCTAATGCTTCCAATCTATTCTGTATGTTTTATTCATAGCCTATGTCTCGGCAGCGCATAATATTGTGGTCTAATTATACTTTTGTATACTCTCATTTTCGTATTACGAGATATATCTTTAGCCTTAATTATTTTGCTCATGGTTCAAGCACACCTGTTGCTCTTGGTCAGTTTCAGGTTGATTTCAGTTTCTTCCTTACATATCTGATCAATACCAGTACCTAAGTACATATATTCATCAAATTTTTCGAATTCTGTAACTGATCCATTCTCCACCTCCAATTTAAAGGATGCCCTGGTATTTATTCCTTTTTTGCTCAAGATTTCCATGTACTTCGATTTATTAATATTAGCTTTTAGTCCCGTTTTAGAGCTTTCCCAAATCAGTCTTTTTGCTATATATGCCAATTCTTTTCCATTTCTTGTAATGAGAACCACATCATCAGCATATGCTAATAATTGGTGTTTCTTGTATAAAATAGTGCTGGACCTATTTATCCCACTAACCCTTACAATTTTTTCTAGAACTATATTGAATGGCAATGTAGACAACGGGTCTCCTTTTTCGAACACCTTTTTTCACTTCGAATTCTTCTGGGACTGTACAGTTTCATTTCTCAGCACAAATGGTTTGTTTAATTGTCATTTTTACCAATCTTACTATTTTCTCTGGCACTTGGGATTCTTTTAGCATTTCTATTTATTTGTTTCTGTCTATTGTATCGTACGCGGCTTTGTAATCAATTAAAAGTACTTGTGCTGAAAAGTTGTAGTCATAGCAATTGATCAGGATTTGTTTTAGCATAAAAATTTGATCGGTTGTGGATCCTCCTTTCCGAAATCCTCCCTGGTATTCTCTTACATTATTCTCTACATATATTTCAAATCTTTTTTTAATTAAAATGGCGAGGACTTTATTACTTCTTATAAGGATATTCCTCTATAGTTTGTGCATTCAGTTCTATCCTTTTTGTGTATAGTAATTGTAATCGACATTCCATTTTTGAGGCATTAGTTCGGCACCATACATTTTTAGTATTAGCTCACTAAGTTTGTTTATTAAAGCCTCTAGTCCATTTTTTGATTTTTCATATCTTTTATTATTTCTTCAATTTCTTTTTTTGTGGGCTTTGGTATTTCTTCTATTACTGTTTGAGGTTTAGGAACAATATAATTTTCTTCAGTAGTCACTCCGTCATTTAGCATCTTTTCGAAATATTCTTTCCACCTTTCATATACTTGCTCTTTGTCCACTATCAGGTTTCCTTGCTTATTTGTTACATTCATCGTTCTTCCCTGATACCCAGTTTTAATGTATTTTACCTCTTTGTAAAAATTTTTTATTTCATTTTTCTTGTAATTTTCTTCAATACGCTTTATTTTATCATCGATGTACTTTCATTCATTCATTCATTCGATAAAATTCAAGAAGGTACTGACTTGTTCAGAGTTCGATCTTCAACTGAGACTAAGGTTTACTAAGTGCTACGTATGGTCAGTGCTGCTATATGGCGTACAGGGCTGGATACTCAAAACGAGGGATATAAACAGATTAGAAGCTTTCGAAATGTGGCTTTATGGCCGTATCCTAAAAATACCATAGACAGCGAAAATCACAAATATAGATGTCCTTAAAAGAATAAACCAAGAACGCCAACTCTTGGAAACCATCAAGAAAAGGAAAACGGCGTATCTAGGTCACATCATGCGAAATGAAAAATACCAGTTCCTCCAACTTATAATCAATGGTAAAATTGAAGGCAAGAGAGGAATGGGACGCAAGAAAATGTCCTGGCTCCGAAACATAAGGCAATGGACAGGGATTAACGACATACAATCTCTGATACATATTGCAAGAAATAGAGAATTAATGGAAAATGTGATCGCTAACATCCATTAGTGATTTGCATCCGAAGAAGAAGTACTTTCATTTCCTCTCCCTTAGGATTTTCTTTACTTTTTTCATTGTTCGGCATCGTCTTGTTTTGGCGATCGTAAACTTTTTAATCTCAAATCCGATCTTTTTTCTTAACTCTGTTCAACATTCGTCATCAAACCAGTGGTTTTTGTTTAATCTTTTTGTTTTTGGTATGTTCTTCGACGTTGTTTCCTTTATAGTCTTTGTTATTTTCATCTTGTTTCGCGTAGATTTCTTGTATATCCTTTTGATAATTCTGCACTACTTTTTCTACTACCAAATTTTCGCAGAATTTCAATTTTTTTTTATGTTGCACTTTTTTTTTTCCATTTATGCTTTTTAATTATTGCTTCTCTCAGATTAATTCTACCCAAAAAATGATCTGAGTCTACGCCAGCCCCTCTTTTTTTCTCCTGAAATGCGTACTCAATATTTTCATCCTGTTTTCAGTTGCGAATGTAATCAATCTTTGGCCATGGATATTAATTACTATTATGGTTATTGATTTATTTCACCTACACCTCTCTGTCTCCTTTTTGAACCAATTAACCTATGTTGTTTTGATGTAAAATAATTGACTACTCATTTTTATCTATTACTAATACAAGCAATATTTCAAATATTCCAAATGTATTAAAAAAATATGTCAGAATGGGTAATAATAAAAAATATATAAAAAAATTTGATCTGTTTTATTACAAATCTCGTATTATAAGGATATCTATAGAAAATTTGAAACCAGCCATTTCATAAACGGCGTTTATTTAACGTTAAAAAGCAGATGAAGCTCTCCGATGTTACCCTCCATCCGTCGCACAACTCACCCCATCCGAAGTAATCGCAAACACAAACAATAGAGGGACGGTGTCATCTCCCGCCAAGATGGCGTTAAACGGTTCAAATTCCCCCTGCGCCAATAACATTCATCGTCTTCCCTTGTAATTGTCCCTTCCCGATAGACGTGGAGACGGTCCCCGCCGGGTTTTTGTAATGATAATCCCCATCCCGTGAAATTGATAGTTTATTTCTCGTTGCGTGCGCACTACTTTATCGACCCAGCGGCTGATTCTGACACGACGCCACGTCATTCCACGCCGGGATTAAATCTTTTGATGGGAGTTAATGAAGTGGATTATTTTTCTGAATGGATTGCGTTCTCGTAGGAGTTCAGCCTTATATTAGACCATACTTGAAACAAATATTTTTTGGAATACATTCATCTGTATAGAGATATATTTTGTGTAGTAATATAATATATTATTTATATTTATATACATATATAAATATATTTATCTATTTACATTGTGAGTATGTATACTTCATTCTTCTTATGATAGTACCATATTATCTGGTTGTCAGTTTCTGTAAAATATTCTATGTTTTAACTTTTGTTGCTCTTCTTCTTCACGTGCCATCTCCGCTACGAAGGTTGGCTATCATCATGGCAATTTTGACCCTGGAGGCTGCCGCTCGGAACAATTGTATGGAAGTGCAAGCAAACCACTCCCTGAGGTTTCTCAACCATGACATTCTTCTCCTACCTATGCTGCGCCTGCCTTCAGTCTTTCCTTGCATAATTACTTGTAACAGTTGATATTTATTTCCACGTGTAATATGTCCCAGGTATTGTAGTTTCCTCATTTTAACACTCAATACGACCTCCTTTTGTTTGTTTATCCTGTCTAATACAACTTGGTTAGTTATCTTATCCTTTCAGGAGATTTTTAACATTCTTCGGTACGCCCACATCTCAAATGCCTCCAGCTTACCCATACATTGCTTATTTAGTGTCCACGCCTCCACCCCATATAACAGGACGAGAAAACATAACATTTAAGCATTCGTATTTTCAGCTTTAGGCTTAGGTTTCGGCTACACAACATTTGTTTCATATTGTTAAAGGCACTGCGGGCTTTCTCTATTCTTATTCTTATTTCTCTGGTGTATTCGTTTGATTCGTTAATATTTGTTCCGAGGTAATTGTAATTTTGTACTCGTTCAATAAGATTCTGTCCTACATGTAAGTTGATATTATTGGTACGTTTCTTTGTAATTATCATGAATTTGGTCTTCTTTGTATTCAGTGACAGACCAAACTCTTCACTTGCTCGCAAGGCAACAAAATTTAATTTTGTTGCCTTAAATCTGACGTCACAATGGGCAGAGATTTTAGTAACCTTTCTGTTTTTTTTAATTGTTTAAAGAATAAATAAGGAAAAGAAAAATCAAACGATTTCTACCTGGCGAAATCAAATTCAAATTGTGACCACTGTGCTTTTTAAAACTTGCAAAGCAAACAGCTTGATAAATAACTCGACAAGGGAATCTAAGATTGGATTCCACATGCCGTTTACCATAGTCAAAATTCGTAGTGAGTTCAATTTCTGGTACTCCAAACGGAGTACCAGAATTTGAATTCGATTTCGCCAGTTAGAAATCGTTTGATTTCTCTTTTTGTTATTAGATGGCGTAGTTACGTCCGTATATAGTTATTTTATAACTATTGTCTAAGACGGGAATAGATTTTGTTTAGATCGAGAGAGGTAGCTATACCGCTCTGACGAGATCTCCTCCTCAATCCTTTAGCCCTTGTCAGGGCGTAGTGACACCCTAAATATTATTAGTCTGCTGTCTCCATTGACTGCGATCTTGTGCCATATGGACGGCTTCATGTAGGGATTTTCCCACCAAACTCTTCATTTGGTCCACCCATCGTATTGGAGATCTTCCTCTTGGTCTTCGGCCTTCTACCTTACCTTCTACTACCAATAGTTCCATGGTGCCCGTTCTTCTAGCTATGTGGCCAAAGTAAGTTAGGTATGCTTGGTTTACTTTTTTTAGTAGCCTGTCTTTTATATGAAGCTCTTCCAGAATTGACAGGTTGGTTCTATGTTATGTCCAGGACACGCGTAGAATTCTTCTATATACCCACATTTCGAAGGCTTTGATCTTACTCCTATCGATTTTTTGAGAGTCCATGTTTCAGCTGCATATGTAGCAATGGGAAAAATAAGGGCATTGACCAACCTAAGCTTAGTATTCCTTGTTATTGTTCGGTCTTTCCATATTTTAATTAATTTAGCAGTTGCTAGACGAGATCTAAAGAGGTCTAAATACGTATAAGCGGCTTGCCGCCGCTCTGTATTGAAACAAAAATCTAGTACCGTCTTTATATAATAAATAAGGACTTGTGGTCATGGACATTCATTCTGAGCGATTGGTATTATTTGTTATTTGTGAATTTGTGAGGCAACAATAGTATTAAGATATTTACTATGAATGTTCATATTTTAAGATTGTTAATGTTTGGTTAAATATTTAATTTTTTTTTGTATTTTAAGTATTTTGTTGTTGTTTTATCAGGGTTATTTCAAAATAAATCAATAAATCATTGAATTTATTTACGAAGTTGAAAAAAATTTATATTTATGTTTTATTCTTTTTTCGTTGCCAGTGATTTTATTCTGTAAAAGACTAAAGATATTCGTTTTCTCGTAGTTTAAGTTCTAATATAACATTCTATGAAAACTTTACTATAAAATTTTCAAAATACGTGTTTAAAAAAATGTTTTTTGAATGTTGTAATAGTTTTTGAGTTTACTTTTTATGTTTGGGCATATAATGCCTAGTAAACATATGTTGAAGATATCCAGTATTACTGAATTTTTCGGTAATGACAACAAAACTATTATCAACTATTTAAACTACGAGAAAACGAATATATTTAGTCTTAAGGGTGATAAATTTACTAGCGCCAAAGAAATATTAAATTATTAATTTAAAGCTCTGTGACGTCAGAGCTTAGGTAGTCTAGTTAATTCATCTCTTAATGAAGATCTTTTGTAGCTAGAATCCTTGCCCGGAAAGAGAAATTAGAATCATTGTTAGTTACCTAATATTTTATCTTTGCCAACATTAAGAGCTTTTGATAATTTCGGCAAAGTGAAAACTAATTAAATAGATTATATAATAAACTTTCTTTTTCTTCTGTTATCCATATTCTATAAAATCGATTCTTGGTATAAATATCTTGAAACTTTAGTACTTTATAATACTTAGTATTATTTCATCCATATTCAGGTTAAACAATGGAGAACTCAGAGAATGTCTTATTTCATTGCCAGCTTCAATTGGGTCAGTTAGTTTTCTTCTACATTTACTTCTATTGTGTTGTTTTGGTAGATACTTTTTATCATTTGGATTCTTCCCAGAAGTATCTCTCTTGCGTACAATGAGTGGATAACATCCTTAAATTTGTCCTGTGGCTTCTTAAAGTCCACGAAACATAGATATGTTGGTTTGTTTTATTCTAATGATTTCTCTTGCATCTACCGCATTATAAATATTGCGCCGTTGCATGATTTCCCGACCTAAAATTTTGGTGTTGTTTTTAATAAATTAATTCTTCTGTAGTTTTTCGGGTCCGATTTGTCTCCCTTTTTGAAAAGATGTAGTAGGATGCTTGATCTCTATTCTTGTGGTATTCTGTTCTGTTCTATTATTTTTTGGATTAGTTTGAATGGTTATTTGGTTAGATCTGGTCCTCCGTACTTTAGGAGTTCATTCGTTATTGTCCTCTCCTGGCTATTTTCTATTTTTTAATTTCCTTAATGCGTCCTTAATCTCTTCCTCCTCAATATTTATTTTTACATTTGTCGTCACCTCTGGTGTTGGCGATTCACTATCGTCACCGGGATCAAAAGTGTTCTAACCATGTTTCCTTCTGAATCTGTTTTGCTTTTATTTGTTTGTTCATCTCTTTTCTTTGTCCTCTGATCATTCTCCATATTTCTTTTTATATTCCGTATAAGTCGTGTTCCATCTGTTAAATTAGGAGCCAACATAATTAGGGAAAATCAAATAAAGAATGCAACTTGCGTATTTACCCTATTTTATTGATGTTTGTATTTGGAAGTGGTTAGACTGTTCGCACTTTTTAAAGACTTTCATAATAAGTCTACGATTTTTGTTTAAGTTATTTATTCTTGACTTACATAATATAATTTTAATTCTTTTCCATAATATTGCTTTCGTTTCGGCATATGTACATTGAAAAAATATTTCATACATATTTTGAAGCGACGCTTCTAAACTGGCGTTGTATTACTTTTTTCTCTATGATAAAATGCTGAGGCGAGCGTCATAGAACCAGCGCCACAAGAAGTCGTCACGAAATATCGGTTTTTCACATCGATTTTCTACTTTCCATCATTAAAATCATCAGGATATTAAATAAGAAGTAAAAGATTAAAAGAATTGCTGTCAACATAAAATTTGATTTATAACGATTGTCAAAATTTAAAAGTCTTTCAATAATATTTTACTTCTGTTTAAATTTGAATTACTTGTTTAACTTTTTATGACACTTCTAGTTTTAAAATAATTTCATATTCATATTTTTAAACATTTAATTTAGTTTATATAATGATTAAATTTATTACCAAACGATATTTCATTATATTTTATTAATAAATTAACATTTTGTCTCAATTTGACAGGTCTGTCAGAAGTAAACAACGTATGCTTTGCTAATACGTTAGCAGGTGGCGTTAGTAGCAAACCTAATAATTTATTGAATTATTTTACTACAATATAATTTGTTACACAAATATAAATAAGAAATAAATAATACAACTTCTTTATTCAATTTTAAAAATATTATTTAACTATGAAAAATACAGAAAACATAGTATGAAGCTTTGCGCTAATCTGCGGTAATATCTACTGTACCATTTTTTTAAACAACCTTTTTTTACCACATTTTTATATAAACAAATTCAATAATTTAACAAATTCGAGAAATACCAAAAAAAACCAACATCGTTTGGTTATAACGTTGATTTTGTTTAATACAAATGTTAACATTTACTTAAATAAGGAATTACACGACAAGAATAAACCTGGAAACAAACACTTTCACGTCAAAAGAACCATCCACCTTTCAACTTAATACGTCTTACAGTTTCAAATTTCTGATGATATCATCTCCGAGTAAGGTGAACCTCAATCAAGTTATAATAATTGACGAAATGCTCGCTGGCATTTAGAAAACTGATGAGGTTAATTAAAGTTATCCCTCCGTCGATCTCTTCTTCTTCTTCTTCTGTCGTTTCTATCAGTCATCGGTTACCACCGTCAGTAACCACGTCCGTAACAGCTTTGTTAAGTAGGATATTGCGAGATAACCTTTGGATAATTAACCTTTGATGCGAATTCTGTCTGTATGTAGAAAGTTTTTTATGTGATTTATTTTATGATACTTGTTTTCCTGAGTTTGGCGAATTTATTTATGCTACACAATTTTATTTTTATCTTTTTACTAGATGTATTTATACTAGATATATGTATTGTGTGTGTTTATGTATAGGCAATGATTAATTAGTACCAGAACAAATAAATAACAAAAACAGTTATTAATAAATAATATACATAGTTGACAGCTTTAAGTTTTACATCTTAAAACTTCTCCCTACTTCTAGATTTTTTTTTATTTTTATGCCAAGGTCATTTTTACACTAACTTCTCATTCACTTCTATTCTTTAGTTTCTAACAGCTTAGTGTCTACTTATATACTTTTACTATCATATACACTACCATATAAATCCTGATTCTCTTGAATCTTCTAATTTGTTTGTGCCATTAAGAAGCTGGAAAGGCTCAGCATTTGCGTGCTTGAGGAGCCTGTCTTCTTGGTTTCTCGCATACTCGCATACAATAATGGTGTGTCGAATAGTGTCAATTCTGTAGTGTTGTTGTGTATGTCATTATATCTGATATAACCAGAAAATTTATAGTATATCATAAGGAAATCCTTATCAGTCAGTGTAAGACCAATAATAAAGGCTACTGAACACGGCAGAGATGAGAGTGCTGAGAAGAATTACAGGAAATACGCTGGAATATCCAAAGAGAATAAAGACGTTAGAAGAAAATGTAACGTACAGTGTATAAAGGAATGTACACTAAAAAGAAAAAAAAATGGAATAACCACATAAGCAGAATGGGGGAGACCCGTGTTGTCAAAATCGCAAGAGATAAATCCCCAATCGATAGAAGAAGTATCGTACGACCGCGCAAAATATGGAGTGACAATCTTCAATAGAGGTATTAATTCACCAATAAACAAGCAAAATTGCTTATAAAGACAAATAAGAAGAAGAGAAAGAAGAAGTACTTTTTGTTTTTGAATTGTTGTATTGAATGGATATAACTTTCAGCGGCACAACTCACAGAATTGTATGTTATAACTCATAACAGGCCTAAGGTTTTGTTTGTATAGGAGTTACTTGTTACTTCTATATAAGCATCCCATATATCTTTTTTATTGTGAGAAATTGGGTATACCTAAATTATTTTGGTCACATATCCCGAAAAATGAGGATCATGGAACTATTGGTAGTAGAATGAAAGGTAGAAGACCAAGAGGAAGATCCTTCACACGATGGGCAGATCAAATGAAGAAAGACTCTGGTAGGAAAGTCCCTACATGAAGCCATTAATCTGTCACAGGATCGCATAAAATGAAGATAGCAAGATATTTAGAATGTCATCACGCCCTGGCCAGGGCTTAAGGAACGAGGAGGAGGAAGTTGTTGTGGGTGGATGTTTTCGACTCATATTAAAACAGCCAGTACACATATTTGTATTAAGTTCCAATTGTCTTTTATTTTTCATATGTTTCTTCTAATTAAGCTTTGTGTTAAGAGTAATATATCGGTGTTTTCCTGCGAAATCTAAAGATCTTTATTTTCTATATTCACTTTTATTAGCAAAGTCGATAGTAACGGACTTGGATTTAATATGATTCTCCACTACTTTGGTCAGTTGTTGTTATGCTTAATTAAATTTTGCAAGTTCTTTAGTACTTCTTGGTGACTACTTTCAACGGCATCATGTAATGGTATCATCATCTAATGTAGTAATGGTACTTTGACTTCATTCAGGAGTATAATTTATGTAAAATATATACAAAACTGGTACGAAGAAACATAATTAATTAGCTCTCTCTCTCTTAGTCTCTGTTAAATTAAATTATCATTCCTTTTGCTGTACTCTGACGCATCTATCTCTATCTAATATATGTGACTTATATGACACTAATAATGGAAAGTAGTGATCTGGTATCACTATTAATTATTCATCTCATGACCTACCAAATTTTTAAGCTAGATACACAAAGATGGTAAAACAAATCTTTTTTCTTCTAATGCCGTTTTTATGAGGACAATAATTCGGTGCACCTCATTGAATGATTTTCCTTAATTTTTTTTTTTTAATTAAAGTGTCTCGGCAACTATTGGCCATTGACACTGGTACAAAATTGATTACAATATGTTTATGTTTACAGACATATACAATCTGTTTATATACAAGTTATGATACAACATCTAATATAATTACACTAAGTAGTAAAGGTGACAGTCTTTTAAAAACGAACTATGGCACTGTACATGTTTGTAGAACCTAGTAGATCACTTAAATTATTTTAAAAGTTATAGTAGTCTCTTTGAGGTTTGTAGTGTACACATTCTAGTAATATGTGTTGGACTGTTATGAGACTCATTACAATGTTCACATCGACGATGGTTTTCCGAAGACATCAGATATCCATGAGTAAGACGAGTGTGACCTATTCTAAGCCTTCTAATAATGATATTGTCTTTTCTGCTCATTTGATGCATGGTGATGGAGGTAACAGTTGGTTGAATTGTGCGTAGTTTTGTATTTTGCATGTTCCAATGTGTTTGCCAAGTGCTTAGTACGTTGTTTTTGATACTGGCCTTTAGGTCTTGGTAAAGTTGTATGTTTTTCATATTTTCTAAGGAGCGGGCCAGTTTTGCTGTATGATCAGCGTTCTCATTTCCATTGATACCAACATGGGATGGTATCCAGATGATAGTTACTGAAACACCATTTCTTGACTATTGTTGGCAGATACTGTGGATGCGCTGTACAATGGGATGTATGGAGTATACATTTTTGATTGAGTCAATGGCGGAGAGAGAGTTGGTGCATATCGCTAATGATTTATCATTAGCAATGGGCGAGTCTAATGCCTTAAGTATTCCATACAGTTCGGCTGTGTGTATACTGCATCTGGGAGAAAGCCGATGTGACGCTATTGTTGTGTTTGAGGTACTGACGGCGCAACCGACGGCCTGTTCATCTTTGGAGGCATCTGTGTAGAGAATTTTGTCATAACGCTGTGTCTGTATAAGTTCCTCAAATTCTTGTACCAAGAGAGTTCTAAGCGTTTCTTCTTTTTTGTATCGGTTCAAGCTGGTAAGGACAGTAGGTAGCTTTTCGGTCCACGGGGGAATTCTGGACGTAGTAAACGGAGTTGTGAGTTTTAGGTCTATGTCTTTTAGTAAAGTTTTTGAAATTTATGGGAGAGAATGTGCTCGAGGGTGACTATTATCTGGGACAGGGTGGGGAGTATTAATTAGTTTAATTACTGGGTTTTTTGGACTAGCAGAAATCCTAGAGAAGTAAGACAGAAGTAGACGTTGCCGTCTTATAAAAAGTGGAGGTTTTGAAGATTCGATATTAAGACTTTCAGAAGGACTTGATTTTTCCTTAAATTTAAATTAGTGTACCAATATTTTTTTTATTTATATTAGTGGTTCAAGCCTATTTAACTACAACTTTCCATAGAATTAGGATATTAACAGAAATAATCTTCTATTACAGTCGTTTTTGTTTGTACAATATTCAGATCATATCTATCATTTCTTCTACAGTACAATTTATGTGTGCTACTTTAGAATAATAAAATATTAACAACCATATGATTATTGTTTTGAATAGAAAAATTATTGAGAAATAATGTGCTTTGAAAATATTGAAACTTTCTATTAATATGCAAAAACTTTGAAACATCCTGTATAACAAAACTCATAAATTAAACCTTTATATTCCTTTATTGCCAAATACCAGTAGCATGCAAATAACAGTATATACCCGCTAGAGATATAAAATCCATTGAAATATCCTCCAAAAGCATTCCCAGGAATATACCTCAAAAATATCTATCTATCAATATGTCTAAATGTTTTTTTTAAGTTGCTACAAACATATTTTTCTTTTGAGAGATTTTATTTTGTAGAAAAGTACTTATTTTAAGCCAAGAGAAATGTTTAATTATGCGGAAACAACCATTCATCAGAAATGGATCCGAATATTTCCCCCAATTTGGTTGGAGGGTTAAATTCGATGAAAATCCCGCTGAAAATTTAGCCATCATAAAAATGATTAAGAGATAAAAGGATTTGCTCGATATTCGTTTATTATTTCGAACAGTTATTTCGCTAGTCACTTGTTTGTATTCTTAATTGAAAACGTGTGATTCCAAGTTTTCTCTACATATTTTAATGAAATGTAAACAGTACGTATGGAGGGATTATATTTGAGTTTTTAACCGTTGCAGGGTGTTAAAGCTATTAAAAGGTCCGTGTGCGTTTTGTACTTTTTTATTTGTTCACGAGATTCGAGTTATTAAAAGATAGGATCGGTTTGTTGAGGGGAAGAGTTTAAACATTATTATTGTCGTAGGCGTATGTTGGGTCGTATTTGCAAAATGTTTACCTTTTTGTTCTAAAAATGAAAACAAAGTTGCTGTTGTTATGGGTGAAAATTAATTAAAATCCAAAATTAAACTGCTCAAAATATACGTTCGGAAGAATATGGAAATCATAACAGCCTGTTTATTTTTATATTTATCACGTAGCTTTTTGTTTAAGTACTCCCGTTGATTATTCCAATAATCATTTTCATCTGAAATTATCTAAATATGTATATTGACATTTTATGGTTTTGTACGTATGTATAAATTTATTTACAACGTCAATTTTTTGTCTTCTCAGAAATGAAAACAAAAGACACATTATAAGAACATAAAACCACTTAACTTTACTATGAAATTATGAAAAAAGGAACCTAACAGACAAATTTAAAAATAAGTTTGGAATTATCCATTAAAGATGAACAACAACTGTAATTTTATTATATTGCACTAATGGAAAAATATAAAACTTAAGACGAAAATGTTTGTTGAGTAGCCTTTCTAAATAATGCGACAGAATACTTCGAGAGGTTAGGTTAGGTTTTGTGGTCGACAGAAAACAGCAGCTACCAGTGATAATATAAAAATTTTAAAAGATTTATACGATGAAGTTACAACTAGTATTGAAACAATTGACAGATTTCGATTGACGATGTAGTGGATGTAGGCTATTGTATAAAAAGCAAATATAATAAAGGTTAATATATTAGGACTATTGCGGGAAACAGTTCAGTGATAAAATTAGATATCGTGGTTATGATGGGTAGAGTCAAAATGAAATCACTTGTTCAACGTCAAGATGAAATCACACAATACCAGGAATCATTCATTTTAATATTGCTAAGAATAAAGAAAACGGCCAAAAAATTAAATGAAAAACAGTTAGTAGAAATATGCTTGTGAAAGGAGCTACTACTACTGGCATTCTTCTTCTTAGAGTGCCGTCTTCCCACGGAGGTTGGCAATTATAATGGCTATTTTTATTTTTGAACTTGCTGCTCTAAACAAATCAATCGATCTGCATTGATACCAATCACGTAGATTCTTTCACCATGAGTTCTGTCTTCGGCCAATAGATCTTGTTCCTTGAATCTTTCCCAGTATTATGATTCTCAAAATTTTATATTTTGGTCCCCTCATCACGTGGCCTAGGTATTCCAGTTTTCTGGTTTTTATAGTGGTGATTAGTTCTGTTTCTTTACCAACTCTCTCCAGTACTTCTTTATTAGCAATTCTATCAGTCATCCGAGGTCTATACCCATACCGTGACATTTACGTTTTCACTGATTTAGTGCTTTTGCAACATATCTTGAACAACGTTGGTAAAATACAGCATCCTCGGCGCAGACCCTCGTTAACGATGAACTTTTTAGATAGTCTGTTGCCAAATTGTACTTGTGATGTAGAATTTTCATATAGATTTTTTAAAGCTTAGATTAGAGTGTAGCTAATGTTAGTTTCTTGTAGTGATTTTCACAATTTAGTCACAGGAACGCTGTCGTATGCTTTACGGAGGTCAACAAACATGAGATGGGTCTCTTGATTGGTTGCTAATTTTTTTTCGATTAGTTATTTTAGACAGAAGACATTATCTGTGCAAGTCCTTCCGGCGTGGAAACTGGCCTGTTCTTCTTCTTCTTCTTATGAAAGATAATGTGACTGAAGAATTTCTCATCTTTGAATAAAATGAACTCACGTAAGCACATGGTTTATTATTTCCTTAAAATGCGTATTACTATTTAAGCAGATTTATTTTTGCGGTCAATTAGGGGTTGTGGATCAACATCATATCTATTCTAGATATACTAAGGTCTCTTTTCGTCGATTAAGTAGCCAAGAAATTCTAAGAGATCCTTCATTTTTGTGGCCCGATTTTACCTTATATTTTAAGTCGAAATATTTTTTTACTACGGGAAGTATGCCCTAGAAACTGCAACTTTCTTTTGTTGATACTAAATATAATTTCCGTATCTTTTTCCATTTCTTCTAATAATTATAACCGTAAATAATTATTGGTAATAAACCTACGAATCTTTAACAGATAGCACAAGTACTACATTCAGAGAGAAATCTTTCCAATGGAATGTTAAATTCTTAAAATAAATGTATTCCACATATAGGACAATATGCGATAATGTACGACATAACTCAGATGAACCTGTCTATTAAGAAAGTGGTGAAACCGTCGAATCTCGCTACGCAGCCGATATTTAATGATTGTTCGCTAATTCCGATGATTAATCAAGAAGCAAACCAGTCAGACTCACACACTATCTTTCTCGGAGATCAGAAGAAGGAGCGTTACCATCTTACCAGCCAACGCATATAAGGGCAGGGATGCCATTTATAACGTTAAACCGACTTGGCAACGTGCTATTAAATTATTAATTTTCGACCGCGTTATGTTATCAATACTATTAATTAGAAGCAAAATGAATAATTAGTCTGTAGAGCGTATTTTTGTTGAAGATGGTATCACGTATGGCATGCATTCTGCCTCGAGCACGGAACGTAAAAGTACGAACCTGTCAGATCTTAACGGCATAATAAATAAGCATTAAAAGAAGGTCGATAGGGATCTCTTGTTGGCTGGCGATTGCTAAACATTTTGGTTGAGGTGTTCAACAACTGGCAGGAACCAATTTACCAATTAGTTTTGTTTAATTCTTAGATAAGCATGCTTGAATTATCCTATATTTCTCGCAATTTATCGACACGTATCGATTTAAAGACAATTCGATATAATTTACATATATAATCATAATTTCAATCACACGAAACATTTATAGGTAATGTTAAAAGCATTTCAACAGTTATTAAGGTAATTCGAAAAAACTAATGTCAGTAAATAATAGGAGTCGAACGAATATTAACAGATTAACTGAGAAAATGATAACAGAGCAGATTCTACACTTTTTATTATTATATTTTGACGTGTAATAACATGATAAAAATGTCATAAGTGGTTAACAACTTTTATTCGCAAGACGGTTTGTACAAAAAAGTGAGAACCCCACATTATTATATTTATTTTTATTGGTCTTTGGGGCTGACGTTTTTAAATTATTTCCTTGAATCAAATTTTTGCTTCTTGTACAGATACATTTTGTTTAGCACATTTTCACCAGTTAAACTACGTGAAAATATTGGGGAAAATCAAATCAAAAACAAAATCAATTAGAAATAGGAAGTGTTATATATAGGGAAAACAAAATATATTAGAAATGTAAAAAGGAGAATAAATACTGATGGAAACAGAAATAGTTGAACGATGGAAGGAATACTTTTAGAATTTACCAAATATTCAAAGTAAGACCAGGAAAGAAGATACTACATTCCATTTTGCAGATGTGAAACAAACCATCACCAACACTTTAAGAAGTAAAAAATGCGATAACGTCTCTTACAGATCACAAAGCAACAGATATCAGAAAATGATGATTACAAGAATATTGAAACACCGAAAAATGCCTCGAGATTAAAAAAGAAGCGTCATAGTACCCATAAGTAAGAAAGGAAATAAAGAACAATTTCGGAGCTATGGGGGCATATCGCTTATGGAAACAGCATATAAAGTTTTAGCACTTCTTGCTAAAGAGACTCAGTCCTTATGCGGAAGATATTATAGGCGACTACGAATGCGGTTTTCGCGCTGAAAGGCCAACGATAGATCAAATATATACAATCCGACAAATATCAGAAAAAAACTGATAATTTAAACGGGATGTGTACCAAATCAACAAGCATATGATTCCATAAGAAGGAACTACGGCTAGCAATGCTAGAAATTGGAATACCAAGAAAATTAGTGGAGCTAACTCAAATGTTATGTTCGTAACAGACTCATATGCACAGGTAAAGACAAAAATAGAAAGAGAACTTCTTGTCAATCTTGCAATAAGTAAAATATCGTCGGTGCTGACGGATGGTTTTGGCAATAAAAGGTCAAAACTGGTGTTGGCCTTCGCTAAGGACATAGATAAAGTGGCTTATTCTACAAGATATGTGCAAGACGTGTTTTCACAACTGTAGGAGAAAGCGGGTAATCTGGGTTTCCAAATAAATAAAGAAAATAGGAAATACGTGGCGTATTTAATGACATATTTGTATGATAGAAAAGTAAAAAGTATGCGATCCATGATCTTTTATGTATTGAATCTATTAATAAGGTTGCTTCTTATTGAGCCGTTCGAAGGTTGGCGATCCAAAAGGTAGTTGTAGTTTTGGAAAACGCTACTTACACGAAAGATTTCTGCTACTTAGTAATTAATTAGCAGAATTAGCGCTTAAACGATCTTCTCGGGTTTTTTAGCGATGAGTTCTGGAGTCTCCCTACTGATCTCTTGCTCTTTTAATGTTACTTTATTTTTCAATAT
Source organism: Diabrotica balteata (assembly GCA_918026665.1). Lineage (NCBI taxonomy): Eukaryota > Metazoa > Arthropoda > Insecta > Coleoptera > Chrysomelidae > Diabrotica > Diabrotica balteata. The sequence continues at coordinate 53,313,953 of OU898277.1, forward strand.
GATGTGGAGAAATTAATATTTTTCACCTCTCAACACATAACCTAGGTTTTGTATTTTCCAGTCTTTGACCATGTTTAGTAATTTGTATTGTTTACTCATGCGCTTAAGTATCTACCTATCCCATCGTTGGTAAGTTTTTCTTACCAACCATTTGTATAGATATATCTCTTTTCTAGATGACTCTGTCAATGTTTTTCACTATGGCTCCAGTTAGTTGTCATTCCATCGTTTTTGTGGCCTTCCTACCAATGGTCTTGCTATTGGGGTACCGTCTCTTGCCATATTTACCACTCTATTTGTTGTTATTCTTGTATCTCTTCTAGCTCTCTCTCATGGTGTTTTACCATTAATTTTTTCAAGAATTTTAGCTTTAGAATCATTTATATGTAAACTGAATATTTTGCAATGAAGAACTACTGTGATTTATTATATTTAATACTTCCTGTGCATTGTTTGCTATTAGGATGGTGTCTTCAGCGTACCTTATGTTATCTATGATGGTTCCGTTAATTTTGATTCCACCTTGGACCTCTTTTAACGCTTCTCTGAATATAGATTCCGAATGTAGATTAAATAATAGTTAATAGTTCTGATTATAGTTCTGAGATAATTCGCAGGTCTTGTTGGTGAATTAAAAAATTAAAAAGTTTACTGGTAATTGTATATTAAAATATTACGATGAAGCATTATTATTATTTTCCTTACTAAGTTCTAAAAACTATTTGCTAAAACCGAGTGATATACCATTGGCGCTTAAGCAATCGTTAAGTGATTATTCGATGGTGTAGGATCATGGACTTTTAATAAACGTTAGTTGAATAAATTGGAAGCATTTGAAATGGAGACATATCGAAGAATTTTAAAAATATCTTATAGAGATATGAGTGATCAATGAAGAAGTTTTGCGGCAAATAAGCAAAAACAATAAAATGTATACTGTCAAGGTAAGAAAACTTCAATATTTGAGACATTTAATCCGTAGTGAAAATACAACCTCCTGCAGATGATAATGGAGGTCAAGATTCAAAGTAAACGTAGCATAGATCAAATATAAAACACTCCAAAGATAGAGATAGCGATGATGACTGCTAATCTACGTGACGGAGAAGTTACGTTACGAAGAAAAAGAAAAAGAAGAAGGAAAAAAAGAAGACAAACTATTAACATCTTCAGCACGATTACTATATTTGAAGATAACTTCAATAAAATATGATGGTGTATAAGCATCAATATATAAATACATATCTTTGGAAACAATGATACAACATAAAGAGCGAATACCTATTTGACGGGTAGAAAATAGTTCATTTCCATAAATAATATCATCATTATTATAATTGTGATTCATTCAATTTACTACTAAAAAATGACTAAGGTTTTTTATTACCTCTTTCATTTGATTAATATTTAATTATAAAGAAAAAATGCAGTGATTTAATCAGTTGGATAAATAAATTAATTACTGAAATTAACAACAATATGATTTATGAATATTGCGGTTGGTATGGGTTTTGTTCCGGTCTACTACGTATGCGTGGAAAAAGTTAGTTTTCTTTATGTCGATAAATCCTATCTTCTTTAGGGATACTTTATACAATTAGAGCGAATACTGGAACAGTAGAGACATGCTCTTAAGATGAAATGTCTAATAAAACTTTAGTAGGATCTAATAAAATATTTAGAATGTTTGAATAAGGAATTTCTACCACAACTAGGATGATAACATTAGATGGTTGTAAAAATAATATTAAAGCCTTAGATTTAGGATCGATATTGCAGAGTAATGGAAAAATAGATGGAGAAGCTTGTATATATTAGAAATGACAATATATTCTTGTAGATATAGTGGGATGTACGATATAGAAGGAATGGAATGGTACATTTTGTTACAGAAAATTTCCATTGAAATTGAATGGTTAAGTCACAAACAGAGGTAGTCTAGTTGTAAAGTACAGCACTGAGTGATGAAGTGCTATAAATACCGAAAATAACTGTATATATTGCAGAAACGGGAATGTTTAGGGGAATAAGTGAAGTGGCAAGTTAGGATAAAATTAAATGGTAGTACAATCAATGTGTATGTGACAACGACCGATGATAATATACACCTGTGCATAAGTTAAGATGGTGAGGACATAATATGTAAGATGAACATGGGAAGCAGCCTATATTAAAAATCGCAAAATATCCTGTTTCTACCATGAATATTAAGTTGGAACCAAAACGGGCCTAGTAAGAGACAGAGTAAAATGTAATATAACTGCTAAAGAAATCAGTATTTATATCTTCCAAGTTGGAAAAAAAACATCTTTTTAATTAGTAACGTTTTCGCAAGACATATACATATAATATAAGATAGACTGACTGCTCCAATGCAGTGTCGCGTCTCCTTAGTGCGACAGAGAAAACTAACGCAAAGCGGTCCGTGCAACTCTATCTAATGGGCCGAGTTTATCGACCACGTGACCTTCTCATTGGCCATTTAGGTCACGGGGTCAATAAACCTAGCAAATTAGAAAGAAGTGCAGGGACTCCTTTGCGTAAGTTTTCTCTTTCGCACTGGGGGAACATGCTGGTATTCCAACGAACCTATCTTGTATTATTATGTCTATGGTTCAAGGCTAACCAAACCTAACCTTACCTTATTTAACCGAACCTAACCTAACCTAAACCAATCAAATAAATTTTTTTACGCTGTTTGAAGAGGACTTTTAGAATTCCGCACCAGGACTGTAGCAAGAGATAGTGTGGTATTCCTACCTAAGAAAAACATTCATCCGTTGAGGAGGACATGGTGAAGAACTTTTCTAGTAGAACTTGACTATGCCCCTTTAAAGCTCCCATCCACTCTAAATCGCATCTAGTCTACTGTACTCTGCTGCATTGTAAATAAAATTCTCGATGCGTTCTTCCGTTTACTCTTCATTCACCCTTTTCCTTTCATTTCCGTAGTAATCATATCATTTACGAGGTTCCAATTTTTCTTGCTATGCTGCATTGGCTCAAACAGTACCTTTACGGTGTTCCAGCTGTTTTATACAAACGGAGTATGCTCTGTAGTATCTTCATACTCTCCTTGACAATATTAGTCTTTTGTAAGTCAGACGAGAGTTAACCTACCCATGTTTACGACTGTCTCACATTTTCATACAAGAGCATCCCGCTCTTGTGTATCCATCTCTGTTGCGATTTACTTATTATTCTCTATATTTGTCTCTACGTCTCCAATTATTCGTCTTTTCCATTAGATCTGTCGGTGATACCCAGTGAGCACTGCCATCAAGTGTTACTCTAATTTTGGAGGTGTATTTCTTAATCTGAAAAATATTTATCCAAAAATCTAATCGATTGGCTCGCTCATCTTTGTTCTTTCAGATTTCTAAACAGTCTCTTTAAATTTAACAAAATTTTTTGCAGTTATCAGCTTTAATACTTGAGACCTCAGATGCTTTTAAATCATTTGCCAAATTTAAATATTTTTAAATGTGAACTAAATCTGATGGTTTATAAAATCGCAAGATCTCCCGCCAACAATACATTAAAAATAATTAGGACAATTCTGTCTTCTCTACTATATTTTTTTTTTTTCGAATGTAAATAAATTACCCGGAAAACGAACTCTAAATCATTACTCTTTCATTCTAGTTACAAATACGTATCTGCTTGCCAAAAAATAAATAGTTAAAAACAAGCGTAGCATGGTTTTATGCTAGCATTTGTCTCAAATGGAGCCTAAACTCGAAACAAATGACTGTCTTCGTTCCGGAAGCAGACGATTCACAGTCCGAGTTAAACCGGAAGCAAACGGAAAACATGAAAAACGCCATTGTCAATTTTACGATTTTATTATTCCCATATTTTCTATAGGCAAAATATAAAATACTTTGTACAGGGGTTTATAGTCATATTCAGTCGTTTGTCAACTGGTTAATGACTTGTGAATTTCAGTTTGGTGTTGTTGGCAGTAGTGGGTGTGTCTGTTGTTGGTTGTCAAACTTTTTATTGTGCACTGACGGGGGTCTTTTGTATGCAATATTTGCATATTCTTTTTTGCGGATCCGCCTAAATGGTTTCTGCCGACTTATAGTAATAGTATTTTGATTTATTGGTGACTTCATGGGTTAGAAAGGAGTAAATATGAGCATTTTAATGACGCTTTTAACAGGCGAAATGATCACCATAGATATTGGGTTGGAATGTTGAAACAAAAATATCTATCAACGACGAATTTTCATACACCTAGAAGTTTCTCATCAATTGCTTTAAAATATGTTTAAATATGTGTATGTTTTGGATACTAAAACAACTGTACGGATACAACATGACTAAAGTACGAATAAATAATGCCCACTTTGATCAGTTTATGTTGGGTGCAGGAGTTCCCAGATAATTCGATAATTGGAGGACTAGTAGTGGTAGAGCGTAAAATGAGTTGATATACTAAACATCTAATCACTTTTCTTTACAAAATACTTTGGTAATCCTGTTTTATTGTTTTTGTTTTAAATCCGAAATGTTTTATTTATATTTTCTGACAGATCATTATTGGCATGAAGCAATATTGTAGAAACTCATCATGTGTAGTTGGTAGTTGATGTGTCGCATAAATGTGAATCAATCAGTTCTCCTATTGGATTTTGTTTGCCATAGATGTATTTTGAAAGATTCTGGTTGTTTATATTCCATGCTTGAATATAATTTATTGTCGCTATAAGTCAAATGGTCAAACCGGTTATGATATATGGGGCTGGAACTTAGAAAGATTTTTGGGGCCGTAAATAAAAATGGGCTATGGCGTCTAATGTACAACTTTGAACTATTCAACTATCCAGATATTGTGGAATTCGTTAAAGTACAGAGACTTAGATTGGCTGAACACATTGGTAGGGTGTCAGATCACGAATACACGAAAAGATTAACATTTTCAAAACCAGAAAGCACAAGAAGCAGAGGACGACCACGAAGTAGATATATTGATGATGTGAAAGAAGACCTACAGATTCTAAGGGTCAGAAAATGGTGGGAAGTTGCCAGGAATCGACAGGAATAGCGACTTCTTTGTGAGCAAGCCAAGATTCAGAACGGATTGTCGAGCCACTTATGATGATAAGTCAAATGGGCGAAACACACTATCTGTAAAACTTACAGAGAGTGTGTTTAACTCTTTTTAACATTTAAAACTTTTTATCGAAACACCATTCTTTAAAATAACTTTTGAACACACTCTATAGCATACTTTATAGCATTATTTACACACATCTAAAGAAATTCTTGGCGAATATCACAGTAGATTCACCCTAGACGGTTAACAGTAGATCAGATTTTCGTATTCAGGCAGCTTCTTGAAAATACCAGAGAAATTGATATTGATACCTTTTACCTGTTTATTGATTTCAAAGCCTAATATGATAGCGTTCTACGAAGCAAGGTATAAGAAGCAATGCAATGCTTTGGAATTCCTCTCAAACTGATAAAATTGGTAACAATGTCACAAGTCACATATAAAGTAAAAATCTCAATTAGCTACTCTGTAAAATTCAGTAAAAATAGAGGACTGAGGCAAGGATATGCGCTCGTGTGCTTCCCTTTCAATATTGCCATTGAAAAAGTTATGAAAGATCTACCTAAATACTTACATATGCGGACCTTGTCGCACGTACGACTCATAAATCTAGAGAGTGTGACAAGTAGCTCTTTTAGATAGTAGACTCAGAAAAACACAGGTTTAATTTAAATAAAAATATATTTCAAAATACAATAAAAACAAAATAAAAATTATATCCTAGATAATATGTACAATTTAAATGTCAATCTTAGCAGAGACGGTATCGACGGCTCGACGATCCATTGGTTAATACCTGCGAAAATTAAAATATAATTAATGTCATAAAAATAGAAACGAACCTAAGTGACTAATTAACACTTAGCCACGGAACGGATATGTATCTGATCAACAGTTTAAAACCATTCTTTAGCTGCGACTAGATCACTACTCAGGCCATGTAGCGAGAATGCATGACTCACGATGGACAAGCAAAATTACAAATTGGAGGCCAAGATCAGACAAATGTAGTAGAGGAAGACTACCTACACGTTGGGCTGACAACATCAGGCGCATCAATAAAAATTGGCAACAAAAAGCTCAAAATCGCAAAGAATGGAGGAGTTTAATAGAGGCTTATATCCAGCAGTGGACGTGATAAATGAAGGCTAGATGATGATGACGATGATGAGATCAACACTCCAGCAGAAGCGGATGGCCTTGGGTCAACACCTTACATCCAGTGGAATTGTTCCCAGATTAACACTCTGATAAAACTCCATTCTCTCGTTCTTCTTAGGGGTAAGTGCGTGAGTACAGACCGGAGGAAAACTGATGGCGATGACATCGTTACAAGAGATGTGTTCTGCATTTTTTTAACGCGGTAAGAGATATGGATTTGGTCAATAACAAAACTAAAACTAAGCTCATGGCATCTAGGATAGGTCACAGAGTTAAAAACATGGGACATTACTTTAATATCGGACAACTTTAAGAACTATGATTTTAAAGTTGTTCAACAGTTCTCTTATCTGGAAAGCATGGTAAACACTAACAACATATTAAAAGAGATAAAATCACGCTATAACAAATGAAAGCTTCTATGAATTAATTAAACATTTCAGAAGCCACGAAAATGGAACCTGGCATGGTCAATATAATTTTGAACTAAACACTAAGTATGAAGATTTAGCCGAAGCCAGATATATACTCACTGCAAGAAAAATTAGACGCCTACGGTGAACAGAACAATTAGCCAAAACAAACTAAAGCTACCCCGCACGACGTATTCTATTAGCGAAGCCCGAGGCAACAAGACGGAGAGGTACGCCAAGGTTAAGATAAAGGGATGGTAGATCAGGATGCCAAACAAATCGGTGTTGCGACCTAGCATCAAGCTGCTAGGACCAAATGGAGAAATAAGTTTAGTAAAGTCATCATCATAATGATTCTTTAAAAGGATTGTGACTTATTTTTATATTATTTTCGTGATTTACCGAATAAACAGTTTTAAAGAACCGAAACTGGTTAGAATATTACAAGGCAAAATTTTTTTTAGAAATTATTACTTTATTATCTTTTTCTTCAACATCATGATCATGATTAACTCATCTGCTTTTGGCAGGTGTTAAATATTTTAATTAATTTATGTCATTTTATGAGTTTAAAAAAATAATTACTGGAAAAAGTCTTATTTTCTGGGATTTTTATAATCATTTCATTCCTGTGGAATGTTATTACAGGTACCAAATAATGTAGAGTACCCAAATATTTAAACCTCAAGTCTACTCGTTCGGTATCCGCCTAAAAGATTGTTGGTTAAGAGGGAATACTAAAAATACTGCGTACAATGTTGAGAAGCAAATGTTCAGCGAAGAAATCAAGATGTATTCATAATAAAAGTGCATAACAGCCGCATAAGCATGCCAACCTTATATAATTTGTCTTTCAGCACGCTTTTTTCTTGTAATTTTCAAGAAATAGTTCCGACTTGCAGGACGTCACAATTGGCGACGGTGGACGCATTTCCTAATGTATGTAATTTGAAAATACAAGGGCCACTTGATTTATTTGCCTTGGAATCGTGACGCATATGTTGCTTACACTTTGCGTGCACTGTAAAAAAATAAGCACACAAATTATAGTTACTTTGATGAAAAAAATTCACTAACCTCTTGATAATTTATGGGTGTGATAAAATATACTGCCGATTCTCACGTTCATGTAAAATGAATGCAGAAAAAATTGTATATTTCACAGACGATAATTTTCATTTGTACAAAGAATAAAAGATATTTTAAGGTTTATAAAATTTTTAACAAGGTTTAGCGCTACTAATAATACAAATAATTTTGTAGAAGTTGGATGTAATTAGAGTAAACTATATGTAATTTTATATTTGTCGTTTTCTGCTTCGAAAAATTCTATTTCTTAGCCATTAAAAAACTATATATAATTCATGTTGTCACTTAAAGTTTTTTATTTTATTGTTCAGAACATTTGTAAAACCAACCATGATAAATATAGTAGCTATATGATTATAGAAATATACAAATACATGGAAAATACTCCAAAATTAGACATGGTCTACACTCTCGAAAGTAAATTTCCAGAATTAGAGAATATTATTCGAGCAAAATAATAGTGTTAGGCCATAACATGTTTTCTTGCATTTTACCTAGCCAACAGTAGGTTCCTAGATCATTATTGAATTTATACGTAGACGACACTGCACTAGCAGCATGTAGTACAGATCCAGACCTAGCTACAGTCATCCATAAAGATCTCTAAATCGAATACAAGCCAGATGCATAAGATGACAGGTAGTAATAAACCTGGAAAAACACAGGACGTCATGTACCAACACAGAAGAGGCAGACCAAATAGAGATCTAACGTTACTCAACACTCCAATAGAATGGCCAGCCAATCTAAATGCCTAGGCGTAACGCTTGACAAAAAGTTAACGTTTACAGAACATGTAAACCAAACGGCCAACAAAGCCAAGGCATTAAGAAGTCAAATCTCTTCGCTGATAGGCCGAAAAAGTAAGTTGAGGTTCAAAACAAAGATCAGAGTTGCAAACAGTATTATCCTACCAACATAAGAGTATGCCTCTGCAGCATGGGAACAGACCTGAAAAACAAACAGGAAGAAGATCCAAAAAATCCAGAACTAAATAATCAGAGAAGTGCTGAAAATACCAAAATACGTAATGTTAAGGTACGTATAAAGAGACTGAAACCAAAAGAAGATCTTACGAACAATGGACGAAAGATTATACCACATTTTCAACGACCTCAGACACCATACCAACAGAATATTAAGAGAGTTAAGAGACTATGATGAAAACCTAATGACAGTACTCAGACGGCACAAATAATAACTAGCAGGATAAAGAAAGGACCTGCAGCAGGATCTAAGAATCCTAAGAAAGTTCAACTGCAAAATTGCTATCTTAAAAGTATTAATATATTACATTGCACTTCTATTTCTATTTTTTTTTCTCTTCTTCCATTAAGTCGTGGGCTTGTTTTTATTTGATCTTAAGACTGTAGCCGTATTTCTAACGATAATTGCGAGCTACTTTACCATTATCTAATAGATATTTAAGGGGTCTAGTCTATTTTAAACCACTTGATGTTATAGCTAGTCTCCCATTATACATTTGGGTAACGGGCTGATTCCACTCTAGTCCTCACTGTCTTTATTATCTTACAATATCCTGGATATTACAGATATCTCTTATTTTGTTGATTCCATTTTCTGAGTGTATTCCAGCTATTATTGACGAAAGAAATTGTTTTACCTGTATGCCGTAAGATGTTGCAAAGATAAGCCCATCCGCATGCTTTTTTGCCAAACGCGAGAAACTCACTGGACACAAAGTTTATTTTAACCTATTTTATGTACCACACCATGGACAGATGTACTCACACCAACATTTTTCTGAAATTGCTCTGATTGAAATTCGACGATTTTCACTAATTAAGAACTTCACAGATGCCACCTTCTTGTCTGTTGATACGTAATGAATTCATATAATTTCTTCCACTTTTAAATTTTGCAAACCTACAGCACACAAAAATTTACTGATCGCACGTTGATTATATTTTACAAAATCGCACAAAAATTCGTCGAATTAAGCCAAAATTTGCCAGTTTTTGACACTATTTCCGAAAAAGATGTTTTCTCGTTTATATCCTAATTCGTACTCTCTGATTCTTTCGAACTTCAACTCCCATTAACTTTTCGTTGTCAGTCCCCTTTGTCTCTCCTTATCTAGTTTTTAACTGATAGCCAATTGAAGTTTGGCATTGGACCTTAAAAATGCTGGGCCTTTAAACTTCTTGTGAGAATTTATTTAATTAAGACGCAAATAGACACTACGCAGTTAAATATTGTGTTTAGATGTCTCTCGTATATACTTAGGTAAGCAAAACTTCAGATTGTTATTACGTACCAGCCAGGAGTGTATCAAATTAATTTTATACATTTTAAATATTCGATAGTTAAGGAAAAAATTCGTGTTACATAATTACAATTGTTTCTAAAGCAAACCTGGCCAAAGATGGGTTTCAATTGAAAAGAACACATTGTTAAAAACGTTGTCGGTGAGCAGCATTATTTTTAAAACATGAAAGCATTTACTCTTTCAACTTATCTTACTCTATAAGGTTGCGGGTACTGTAGTCATTCTTTATTAATATAGTCAATTTTTATAATATAGTCAATTTGCTAAATCTAATATTTTTCCTTTCCACTGCATAAGTATTTTCATTTCAATATCTTTCAATGGATCGTTATACAACATTCATCATTTACATTTTGATGAATTAAATTAATACTTTTAAGTCAAACGTAGTAATATAATTAGAAAATACAGAACTATGAAATGTTAATTTAGATTAAAAACATATTACTTTCTATTATCAGCTCATATTTAAATATATATATATATATATATATATATATATATATATATATATATATATATGTATGTTATATATATATTATATATATATATATATATATATATATATAATTATCCCAACAAATTAAACACTAAGATAATAATTAGTCATTATAAAAACTCTTTTTAAAAAAAATCAAGAAACAACATTGGATTGAAAATTTATAAATAATACATTAAATGCACTGTCACTTGTCAGTTACAAAAATTGAAATTTCTTCATTATATTCCTGTCTTTGTTTGATGTATTGTGTTATATAAGGAAAGTGCATGTCATACTTTGAGAAATGTAAAAAATAGGAGAGATTTTACGTTGATTTTCAATATAAAAATTGAATCTTTCACCAGTATATACATATATCTGTTGCCAATACAACAACTAAAAACAATATTTACACCTATAAATAAAAAATATATGTATTAGTCTCCAACTAGCACCACATATGTGTAAAAACCGCATCATTAAGTAAATATTCCAGCTATTACCAATAATTACCATTTAATTCCAATTAGCTATTAAAATATCTTCAACTGTATGACTAATTGCTTTATAAAAATTAGTACTGATTGCTTTTAAGCTTAATCCACATCAATTAATTATTGATAATTTATTTATTAACAAATTATTTTTACCTGATCATTACGATGGTATCTCTATAAAGATAATATTACTTCAAAATATTTTAATTAAGCTGGCATATAAAACCGAGATCGGCAGGTATACAGGGATATTCGCGTTATGGTGTTAATAATAGCAGAAAAATTGGTAATACTGGTTTTTTATTATGAGAGGATTTTCCAATCTTCGACTAAATATGCTTTTATTAAAAGGATATTTGATTTTGAAATAATGTTCAATATTATGTTATTATCAAATTAAACCACAATTAATTTTAAATTTGCTTTAGAAGATTCGATTTCAACTTCAGAAATCTTTAAAAAATATTATTTGTTCAATCACAAATAAATCACTTAATTTGTAATCTCACATTATTCTTAACTTCTTAATATTTTATAATTTCACCGTGTATAATTGAAACATTGTGAAAACATATCATATAATATTTTAATAATTAGTTCATTTACCTACAACCAAATAAATTGCCGAATAATATATTTTCTAATTGAACTTCCTAAGTGTTGTAATTACGGCCTAGATTAAATTGCAATGTAAGCTCATAGTTCAAAGTTTGTTAGTATGATAGAAGGAACAACCTCTGTGCTGAGGTATGAATTATTTGTGATATTATAAATTGGGTATTTGAGCTCATGTGAGCGCAGTCTATTATAGATAGTTACCTTAACATCATCATATAGTGCAATTAGTAGTAGCTGTCAATAAAACCAAGATTTTTCTCCACAACTTCAACTTTTTATTATATTTATTATCGTCGATCGACAAGAAGCGGAAAAAGGGATAAAACGATTCGAACCTCATAACTACGTTTGAATCTTTCCATTATTTTTAAATAAGAAGTTTTTATAATCTATAGTTTTTATTAATTAACATTTTATGGTTGGCTAAATTTGACAGGTGACTTATTTGGCCTCGATCTTATAGACAAATAGCCATTCTTTTAATTGAAAATTCTAAGGGTGGTGTTTGTACCTTCAATGATATCAAATTTTAAAACTAGTGTGTGTATATGAATTATGTATTTATGCATTATGTGTTTGTGTTTTACGAACAATTGTAGATATGTCTCCGGCTTCTGTTATTTTGGCCTGGGCCCTCAACTGAGCGAGAAGTATGTCAATAGCAAAAAAGTGCAAACTTTATAAAACAATAATACGCCCAGTGCTCACATACGGATCGGAAACATGGGCAATGCCGACCCGAGATGAAGAGTTACTACGAGTCTTTGAATGAAAAGTATTGAGGACCATATATGGCGTAGTAAACGAACAGGGTCTGTGGAGAAGGCGATATAACTTTGAACTCTATAGACTTTTTGCTGACGCAAATATTGTGAAGACCATCAAAATAAACCGCCTAAGGTGGGTGGGCCAAGTTAGGCGGATGGATGAGAGTGATCCCACTAAAATAACTATGCTAAACAGGCCGGTCGGAAGAAGAAGAAAGGGCCGACCTAAACTCAGATATCTGGACGATGTACAGGAACATCTAAGGGAGATTGGAGTGAGGGGCTGGAGAAGACAGACACTCGATAGAGAAGGATGGAAGAATGTTTTGAAGCAGGCCAAGGCTCACAAAGGGCTGTAGCGCTAACTGATGATGATATCTCTGGCCTATTAATTCTATAATGTTGGTATACTCTTGTTGCATACTTTTGTCTTTATCATTGGTAACCAGAGCCCGTTAAATTTTTTTGGTGGTTTTAAATTTTTCTGTTTTTGCTGTCTGTTTCCTTCTTTATTATTGATGTAAATTTCCATTGAAGTCTGCGCTCATTATTTTACGCATGTGTACTATTTTATTGGAATTTATCGGAATCTCTGTATTTTATCGATGCTTCATGCTCATTTATTCTGATACTTAGTGATCTTGCGATTTATCCCATATAAGAATTGTTATTTTCACAAGGTATTGTATAGATGCCATTCTTTAATATTCCTGTGTGTTGTTTGGTTTAGTTTTGGACAGAATTGATCTCAGTGTGTTGGTTGGTTTAAATGTTGTTGTGATTCCATCATTTCTTGTTTGTACATGACTATATATAATCATTTTTTGTTAAATCCTCAGTAAACACGTTCTTATCTTCCTTAAGTGTTTTGGCTCTATCTTATAGTGATTTGATAAATCCAGTTTTGATATTCATCTTTGAGTGGTAATTTAAACAAACGTTTGTATTTGTGGTTATTCGGTAGACTTCGTGGTATATCCTGTATCCTCAAAAAAGTTTCAATATAAGAGGGATTTTCCATGTTATTTGCTGGATATTATGCATAAACAATTCTGCTTCTTATCTAATTGCTTTATGGTTTGTATCCATACTGACAGATCTTGTTATGTCTCAGCAATTGTCATGGTCTAAAAAATTACCCAAAATATTCTTAATAAAAATAAATCTGTTGAGTCAGGAATCTGTAACAAATAAACAAAAATTAAAATTGTCCAAATTATACTAATGCTCTATTTACTCGATTAGAACCTATTATATTTTGGTGTTACTAGTGAATAAACTGACAGCACTCCCCGTATAGTCATTATACGTATAAAACGTCGCGTTTGCTATCGAAACGTAATTACCCAGGTCATTCACAGCTTTAATAACGCTACAAAATATAATTACAATATCATTAATTTACATAAGAAACAGGTTGCCATATTTGTTCCATATTTCAATTGCTAATCACTCAACCAGCTGTGAAAAAGAAAGCAATAAAAAGGTAGAAAAAGGGAACATCGTGCAATAATATACAAAGAGGATGTTTATACAGTGAACTGGTGTATTGGGCATTAGTTGCATATTATTATAATTTTTCTAGATATTATTCTACACCAGGGGTTCCCAAAAGCTGTTAACCGTACACTTTGGAATTTGGTATATTTTACATTGCGTCATTATCTTGATACATGTACTATGTAATTACTAAAATGCAAAAAAATCTATTTTCTAGTTAAACCTAACATTATGTAACTTATTTTCTTGCATTTTTAGTAATTATAAAGTGGATATATTTCGATAGTGAGGCAATATATTATATATAAAATCCCAACTACACGGTGACCGGCATTTGGGAACCCCTGGTGTAGAACAACATTCAGAAAAAATATAATAATATGCAGTTCAATGCACGTTGCAAGGGATGATAATTCTGATATGGAGCTGTATTTGAACCTAGAAATGTATATTTATTTCTAATCGACATTAAAAAGTGCAAAATTGTGTTTTAGAACTTTTTGCTGAGTGCAGGCAAACAATTATGTAACTCTAAGAATTTTGATTATTAGATTATTTTTATTATTTTTTATGTAGTTTAAGCGACCAGATAATGGCTAAAACTATAACTTAACTATTACCTTTACTGGTTCTGTTGTTTTACTTTATTTAACAACACTAACATCACGACACTTCTAGCATTTTGGGAACCACTGACATATGCATATACAAATTTTACTAGACATAAAAATCTTTGTGTGGTATAACAGTAAAAAAATTATCTCGCGCAGTAGCCGATAGACAAAGGTTTCAGGAAATTGTAGACATGATGACGGCCAAGGTCTGAATATGGACACGGCACCTAACAAAGGAAAAGATGTTTTTGATGCTCTATTAACCGGAAAAGCTTAACCTTGCTCTGGTCTCCCAGTTCAATTAATTCATTAAAGCAGTACCACATCAAACTAGCAACTTTCTGCCACGCCACTTCATTCAGTGCCGCTTGACTGCCAGACAATAAATGGATCTGCTCTTTTTTAAGGGCTCTCCCATTATTTCTGCTTTTACCTAACAGTATCCCATAAAACCTTGCTTGAAAGACGGTGCAATTATTCTCTAAGGCAAAGCTTTTGCTAATTATTGGATTATTAGAGTATATTCCTGCCCCACAGCCTCTCTAGTGTTGGATCTAAGATCTCGTCTGAATACCAGATCTTGCCCTAGGTGTGGTACTCCTTGTTTCTCCATACATTCCTATTTGGAATAGACAGCATGTATGAAATGTTACTCCTTGCTTGGGTCCCATATTAATAAAACGTGTGTTATGACATTTTTGATTGCCTTGTATACTTCTTCCATGCTGATACTCTACCAATAGGTAGAGCTGAGATACAGCTGGTTTGTCGGGTTTTATGGAGTTGTTTGTTGCATTTGTTTCAACCTACTTAGTCCTTTCCTAAATATACTTTTTCAACTATGCTTCTATTTATCTCATTTATTATGTAAATATTAAACACTTTTAAAGATATTATAATCCATATTGCGTTTTTTATTTTATATATAATTATAAATTTATATTTGTTTTTACTTAATCCATTTTTTTCTTTGTTACAGGTCAAAGTGTGGTTTCAAAACCGAAGAACCAAGCACAAACGAATGCAGCAAGAAGAAGAAGCCAAAACGAATTCAGGTGGAAATAAGTCAGGTTCCCCTAATTCGCAGCACAGCTCCCACGTCAATAAGTGGAAAGAAGAAAACTCGGACGAGTACGGAGAATACATCGATATGGACATGGAAGATGAGTGTATTAGTGATGTAGAGAGTGAAACATAAACTGTAGAAAGGGTTTTAACTGTTGGTAAATTGTGGAATATTCAAGTAACCAAACCGTTATCTTCTTTTCATGGAAACTATAGGCTTATTTGAATGTGAAAATACCTATAATATCAAATTTTTATACTCATTTTACGGACTTAAAATCTTTAATATTTTATTTATGACTTTTGAGCATTAAATAAATACAAATGATATAGAAGGGTAATAAAAATGAAAACATTTTATAGATTACCTGTAAATATGACTTTAAAATTATTCAGAGTAATATATTTTTTATATTTGGTAATAAGTAACGATCATTATTTTGTTGTGATTTCATCGTATTTTATTATTTGACTCATTGGTTTCTCGAATGAATCATCTGTTAAGTACAATTATATTTATGGTATATATCATGCAAATTAAATATAGGTGTGGATTTCTGCACTAAGCTGTTATCTTTTTATTCTCTAAAAAAAGTGAAACATTTTTCCAAACTTTTCATGCTGTGTTTAAAAAGTTAACATTTAAAGTTTTGCGAACTTTTTCAAGTGTTAATTTCTCTAACGAAAATATAGACAAGATTTACAAAAGATTTATATAACGTTTATTTAACGTCTGTCAGTATGTCAATTTAAAAAGGTATCATCGGACGACATTTAAGACCAGTTTTCAACTAAATTGCAACAACCCCCTAGCGAATGTGGACACAACCACCAAAATCTTTAATGGAAGGGGGATTGAGTGATACCTCGTTTTAAAAGTCGTTGAACTAATTTTTAAAAAACACCACATACATTATATTTTTTTCAGAACTTTTGGAGACTCAAGTAAAACCGTAAAGACAAGTGTGATACCTTTCCAAATTGACACACTGTATATGTCATCAAATATTTTTAAAAATTGAATACTTATAATCAAGTATTTTCTTAATACGACTTGTGTTACTTGTTTATTCTACAATTAAACCAACATTTTGTAAATATTCAATGTGCAAATACAAAATCGGATTAAAAGACATTCGACTTGCAATAACCCCGAAATGACATTGATTAGTGCCAACTGAAACGTGCCAAACTTTCCTTGTTATAGTGCCAATTTTCAAAGAAAAAATGTCCTGTTGTTACTAGTTTTGAAAGTGTACATAGTCATTATTTATTTCGTTCTTACAAAATTATATATTTATTTTCTTGTACATATTTAGGTGTCAAAGTTTTTGTTTGTTTTTGTAATTATTGTCGAAAATGGAAAATGCTTGAGGTTGTGTTGCTATTAAACTTAAAATAATATAAAAAAACTGTTATATATGTAACTTAATCAAATATACAATGCGCTGGAATAAGTGTTACCCCCCACCCATATTAACTTATTTATTTTTAGCACATAAGCAAAATAAAAAACGCATAAATTGGTCCATTTTTAAAATAATCGTAGTATTATAGCATCAATGTTTCGAACTTTACGAGAATCCTCATCAGGTGACAGTCTTAACTTTGATTTTTTTAAATAGTACAGTACATCAAGTGATATCGCATATAAAACCTTTTGAAATACTTTTAAAAATGTATATTGCTTTTGTTCGAAAATTTCCATTTGAATTATGCTAGAAAAACTTTTAATACATACCTTTCAACAATTGAATGAATTTTTTGAGTTTGTTTGAGTTAATCTGTTTTAGACGGTAGATGATATTTTGTTTTCAACAGAAGTAAAAAATATTTATTTCAGTCTAAATTATTATAACAAAATTAATGATTCAAGATACGCAACGAACTGCAAATGACAACTAATACTGAATTAAAAAATTGCAGAGTAATTAGAAGTTAAAACTTATTTTAATGTAAAAGGTGTTCAAAATGTTTCCCATTTACTTCTTGGCAGTCATACAATCTATGTCTTGTTTCTTCTCTAACTTTTTGGCAACACTCTTTTATCAATAGTACGGTTATATCTGGTTGTGTATGATACACTTTAGATTTTAAGTAACCCTATAGAAACAAATCTAATGGAGTTAGGTCAGGAGATCTTGGTGGCCACTTTATATGTCCCCTTGGGCCAATCCGTCTTGTCGAAAAAACATTATCTAGATAATTTCGCACCATGACGGCATAGTAAGGGGCGTAGCTTCGTCTTGCTTAAATATAATGTTTTGAGGGAACTCTTGTATTGATTGCCAGCGTTATCTCGGTCTACAACATATTTAGGTGAGTTTTACCATTTAAATTCTTCTTTTTCTTTTGGCATTATAACCCTGGATGGGTCTTTGCCTGTCTGGCTATGTCCTTCTATTCAGATCTCTCTTGTGCCCTTCTTCTCCATTGTCTTATGTTCATTGTTTTCAGGTCATCTTCCACGTCATCCAACCATCTCGTTCTGGGCCTTCCTTTTTTTCGCCTTCCTATGGGCTTCCATTGTATTGTTGTTTTTGCATTTCCTTTATTGTTTTTGCATCGTTATTGTCTCTGCACAATGTCCCAGCCATGACAGTCTTTGGACTTTTCACAAATCTTACAATGTCATAACCTTCATTTAACTCATTCACCTCGTCGTTTCTCCTGATTCTCCATGTGCCATCTTCCTCTTGTACCGGGCCATATACTTTCCTCAATATTTTTCTCTCGCATGTGCTGAGTTGGGCTTCATCTTTTTTCGTCATTATCCAAGTTTCACATCCATACGAAATCACGTGTGACCTTCTCAAAATAATCTGATATTTTTATTAGACCAATATCTAACATTGTAACGATAAACGTGACCATGAAAAAAAATGTCGCTTATATTATGTCGTTTATGTCGAAAATATTCTTTGTCATGGTTTCAAAATATTTCGTCTATCTAACTCATCCTTTGTTAATTTTTGAACCATTTTTATTTTGTAAATATGAAATTAATTTCTCTTCCGAATCTTTAAAATTGTTTTCTGATTTACTTTACAGACGTGAGCAACAGTTTTAGTAGAAGTAGACGAGTTAACCACAAACTCACTTGACACAGAAATCTGTCTATCTTCGGATAGACGCTTTCTTTTTTTCCGTTTCTTATATTGAACACTACCAGTGTCAAAAAGTTTTCTTACAGCTGACTTAAAATAGTGCCTGTCTATTGAACGGTCAAGATGGCGTTCATTAAAAATTCTTACCGGTTCACGGCAATTCCGGCGAACTTCACCATAAATTGTGACCATTTCGCATTTTTCTTTAGATTGCGTTTTAAAAGAACCGTGGACTCCAACGTCCAAAGGCTGCAACCTGTGAGTGGTATGAGGGTGGAACGACAGCAGTACGACTCCATTTTCTCGACACAGTCTTGTTACTTCCGCAGAAATGTGAGATTTATGGTTATCTAAAAGCAGCAAAACCCTGTTTTGTTAAATACATTTCACGTGACTGACGAAGTGTTTTATTATCCCAGGAAAAACTTCTGATGTCATATATCCCCTTTTGTTTCCAAAAGCAATAGCTGAGGCTGGATATCATTCTTTTAAGTATTCTACAGGGTTTCTTATTCTGGGAATATAAAAACCAGTAGAACTGTTCCTTCTACTGCATTAACAATATCAACAAAAGAGTAACAAGTTCCCCCTCTTTTCAAAAGATAAATGAGCAACTTGCTTTTTACCCTTAGGAGCCACAACCCTCGTAGGAGACATCACTGTCGTCAAACCAGTTTAATTACGAGGTTGTACAATTTTTTAAATTCACAATAAAACAAAAGTAAAGTTGTTAATACTATTTATTTATGATAGTGGATTTACAAAAAAAAAAACAATTTACTTGCTATGCAACGAAAGATCATTAGGTTAGTTTTTTGACCAGAATCTGCGAATTTTTTAACCAAAGTATTACACCTTTTTAAAATCAGTGTTTCAAAAGCTTTTAAATGAGGTGCCACATAATGTTGTTCTTGTTAGTGCATCCCTAGAACTACGAGCAATATGCCCATACTGGTATACATCTGCTTCTCGATCAATAGTCTATTATCGATGGAAAGTTTTGAATTTCTGTTTTCCATCATGTACAACTTTCGTTTCTCTTCTTCTTTATAAAAAAATTTCCAACACAATCTTTTTGTCTATATGTTATACCAGGTAGTTCGCAGAATCAATTACAGGTAACTTTATATCATTTACTTAAATAGGCTGATACTTAATAATTTTTTTATACTTAATAATTTGTAGCATGCCTTTTCTGTTCTTACAAGCTTCTTCCAGTTGGTCTCCTCTGATAAATTCTATACTGGGACTGCATTTTCGCCACTATTACCTTTTTCTTGATTTCTTGGATGTGTTTTGTAAAGTTTAATCTTTTGTCGAGATAAACTCCTCGGTACTTGACGACCTCTTCAGACTGGATTATGTTTCCTTTTATCGTTAATTCTTCTCTGGTTGGTACAGTCTGCTGTGTGCATATGAAGAACTAGGTCGTGTTTGGTGTTGATCTTTATCTTCTCTATCTCCCGAAAAAAACCTGTACTTAGGTATCAAGACAATTTAGAGAACAATTTAAAATCTTTTAGAATAAGAGCATGAAGAAGAGTTGCCACAGACAGGAATAAATGGAGGATTGCTTTAAAGAAGGCTTTGGCCCATAATGAACTGTGTTGCTACTGATGTTGGTAACCAAAATCAGTGAAGTTCAGAACGTAACCAAGATCAGGAAACCTATTGTAAGGGTTTGTTAAACCAGGATTAAGAACTTAACAGAAAATGATCATTAGGTAACATAAAAATGAGTAAACTAATTTTTTTGGGTACACACAACGAATTAAACAGTTTTTCATTACTAAATTTTGTTTTCAAACACACCTGAGGAAACGAATAACACAAAATCAAGCATTTTTTTGTAGTGCAGTGTAAATGTAAAATATTTTCATAAATATTTTTGATTTGAATCGCGATTAAATGGGAGTAGATTTGTAAACATTAAAAGATGTACCTTAAAATATTATGAAGTTTTCTTACAAAGAAAAATAAATTAATTTTGTTACAGTAGTTTGATCACACAAATCAATTCACCATGTTTACTTCGTATGATTCATAATAAATACAATTTACTTTTATAAATTTTCATCCCATTTATCGAATAATCGTAATACTAATACAAGAACTTTTATTTCTGTGATGTTTGTATATATTTTTTACTATTTTAACATATCTGCGGATAACAAAACTTCAATAAACTATTTAAGATGTGTGAAATGATCAAATGATATATTAAGCTTAAATCGAAAATACATCCTATAATTAAATATTTCAGCAGAACCAATAAAAGAGATAATTACGCAATTACGCAAGTTCTATATAAAATTTGTATTACCATTAGTATAAAAAAGTACTTATTTTTTTGCAAAATGTATATTTATTTAAATTGATCTCCATATGTAGATCTTTCCAAAATGCAAAAAGGTTTTTTTCTTCTTTCTGTTAGATCATCGTGCGCTAGCTAGCAAATTAGCCATACTATTTGTTTTGACAGCAGCTCAGAAAAGGGATACACATAATCTGTTAAACCATTCTTTCTAAGCCACGACTTTTTTCTCGACCTGGTCCATATACATAATATTTTATGTTATATTCCAAAATATTTAGACTTTTGAATATTATCCATTTCGGATCTACGTTTGTTACAAAATCAGGTTGTAGAAGGACCTTTTCCACATATTTATAATGTTGGAAAACAGTTATCCAGAAGTTAAAGACAATATATCCAGCCGTTTTCTCTGCTTTTTCGCAGAATCCGTACAGACATGAGTGAGCATTGCCAGTGAGAAAACGTGTGATTATTCCGAGATTAGTATAAAACAAGCAACCTGTTGATGCACATTTGGTCTGGAATATTGTTTCAATATTTACTAAGTTTCTTATTCCATTGCGAAAATCATGTACGATGCAACTGTATAAGATGCTGCAGATTGGTTCTAATATAATAAAAGGAATACTAGCTCCTTCTTGAGCAAAGTTATTAGGAATATTGTTATTAAATATTCATTTATACATAGGTAGTTAGTTATGCTTCGTCAGCTGCTTAATGGACCGTTTGCAATTTCAAGCTGTAACTGACTGACATGTAAAATTCAGAGCCTTCCTATATTTCTCAACATGAATTTCACAAAAAAATTTTGTGAGGTCTTTTCTAGAGGCTCTGCTTTGGGTCTCGGTTCTTAGAGAGGATCCATTTTACTAAAAGATACAAATTAAAAATGGCAACAGCTTTCTAACCTAACAATAATAATGTTTTAATGGTATACCTTAAACTTACCCAAATATTAAACCAAAACATTAAAGTTTCTTTAAAATTACACAAAGCTTATCACACGCGCCGTGAGGAGTACCCTCACTGCGCGTCACTTCGATCAAGTATCACAGCATACTGACCGACTGAAATATTCTGAAACGTCATCTATCTATTTTCTGTGCAAATGATTATATTTAGGATGTCAAGGATAGCTTGGATGGTTAAATTTTGGATTTTATTAGTTTCGCACATAATCGCATCTGTCATTTAAAGCTTTTATGGTTTTAAGAATGCACTATGGTCGCCATTAAAGTTATTTAGCAATAATTTTAATATTCCGAGATCGTATTTTTTATCCCTTTTTCATACTATGTGATCGTAAATATTTTAATAAATATTGTTATTAACAGTATCTTGCCTATATTTTCTTTATTTTGTTCTTTCGTTTTTCTTTTTCTTATTTTAAGTTTAATTCATTTATTTAAAGTGATTATTTATTTGCAAAACCTTGTAGACCTAATTAAACAACAAATTAGGAAGTGAAAAATTTGGGAACGTTTATTAAAAATAAATATAAAATTTTTATATATATCGGTGTACATTAGTGTATTCTATTCTTGAAAATTAAATTATTTTTGATTATTTTCGATTTAAGCTGCTTATGTCTATAGGTCCGAAAATATACATCGATTTTTTTACTTGTATACTTGTATTATTTTGAATATCAGAATATACTGATAATTGTGAAGTACCTAAAGTGTAGAAATTTGCAAAATATGTTGAGTTTCATGTACTTAAATCTTGTAATTATAGAAGATTAAATATAAAAGGAGTTTTATCAAATATATGCTTTTATTTATTGACTAAGTATATTCTATTACCTTTTAACAAATAAATCGAATTATAAGGATGAAACAGTATAACACACTATGTCATCTTTAGTAGAAAACACAACAAGAGAAATTTCACGGAATATAAAAAGATATTATAACTAAAACCAAGATTTAAAATGACAAACTTAAACAACGTAGATTTACTAGGGATATGATTAAAAATATAAATGTTTTAACACAATATTAATTTAAAAAGATATAAAAATAATAAAAGTGGGAATAACACAACAAAAAGTATATATACATTGATGTTAGGATACTTGAGATGCATACGAATGGATTAAAGATATAGAGTGCGGCAGACAACCGACCAATTAGAAATATCTTGAGAAATAAAGCTAACTGAATCCAGAAAATTCAAGGTATTTTGGGGAGTGAACTGTTTAATGAAAATATTGTCATCTTTTTGCTAATATCGGTCATACCGTTGTTTATAACATCGGTTTTTTAGTGGAACATCCTATATATTTTTTAATTTTAAAAATATTTACGTTATTCTGATCACTTTTTGTTAATACCTATAACTATGATGAACCGTTTTTGAGTTATAATGGTTTTTATATAAAAATAACACCTAAATTCTCTAGGAACTTATTAATCACATTAAGTAAACTTTGTCGTTGCAGTGTAAAGTTGCGTTTTTCAATATACAGGTTGCTGTCAAAATTGACATAAAACCGCCATCCTAAATTTTTACCTAATTCTTTTTTTTAATGGTATGAAACCGTGTAAGAAACTCATTATTTTAGAGAATACGTTTCTCACTACCGATCTGTATTAGTATTCCCTATACCTATTTCTTGAAGTTTTCAAATTTGACTTTATACATATTTCTCACCAAAAATTTATTTATCAAGTAGCCTATAGATTATTCTAACAAAAATGTCAGTTAATGCTTAATGGTAACCTTATTGTATGCCGTTAGTTGACAGTTAATAATAATAATTTGCCTTATTTTCTTGACAAAATAATAATGGCTCATTTATGATGATTTTTTAAATATAATTATAATTTGCGGTGAATGTAACAGAATATTATTCACAACTTGCCGTGATTTTGCTGAGAGATATTTCAAAAAGCCTCTACCACATCAGAAAACTGTAAAACTTTGGTTGAACAACTGTTCCTAGTTTGGTCAGTGTATAAGTAAAGGAACAAGCCCACGACTCACTAGCTCAACATTTACATCTTGGAGATTATGTACAATATGTAGAATTTTGTGAATGCATTTTAAAGGATGCCAAGATCAAGATTTTACAAAAAATAATTTGGTGTGATGAATCAGTTTACAAAAATGGTATGTTTAACCGCCATAACAGTCGCTTCTGGAGCGACAAAAATCCTATCCCATGTGAGATAGTAAATTTTAAGTGTCATTTTCGTTCAATTAATTTTCTGCTGTGTGATTCGCTCTCATGGTTTATGACGAAAATTATAACGGAGAGCGTCACTGCAACATTTTACGGTAAGACTAGTAGTAATTGTACCAGCACTACATGCTTTCCATAATAATGATGCTAACGAGGCTTGGTTTCAACAAGATAGAGCACAAGATCCGCTTTTCTGGCCACCAAGATGCCGTTGTCGCCGTTAGCTTACTATATTTGTGGATATGTTAAAAACAAGGTGTTCTCTGAACCTGTGACTATTAAGAAAACTATGTTAAATAAAGTCTTGCAAGTTCTTAACGAAATATATAAAGAAATGATATCAAGAGCTACTAATGAAAATCTGATTAAAATAGTGCATAAATGATGGAAAATGTAGTCACTATCTTAATACATAAAAAAGGTGATATATTAGATCTAGATAATTAAGGACAATAAGTGTGTTTCCTATATTTACAAACGGTTTATCAAAATAATAAAGAAACGTTTAGAATGAGGATTAGATTTTTATTAGCCTAAGCGGCAAGCTGGGATATGAAGCAAATGACTACCTATAACACAGCCTAACAAAAATACATGTTTGTCTTGATGCCAAAAAAAGTAACTGATTTTGAATAATTAAACTATGCTGATTCCACAGAGACAAATGAGACAGTCGGCATAAAACTGAACGGAAGTTTAATTAACAACATTAGGTATGCCGACGATACAGTCATAATAGCCGACAACTTGGAAAACTTGAACAATAAGAAATAATAATAAACAAAATATTAAGATATAGTGGAGAATACGGACTCTCTCTTAACATCAAAAAAACCAAATTAATGAAAATTAGCAAGAACAACAATACAAATGAAATACTGACGGTAGGCGGCCAGCAGATTGAGAGAGTTAAAAGATATAGTTACTTGGGAACGATAATGACAGAAAATAACGATTATACTGCAGAGATAAGAATCAGAATTAAAAAAGCACTTGCCAACTTCGTGAATATGAAAAAGATTTTATGCAGGAAGATCTGACATTGGCCCTCAAAATAAGGCTAATTAAATGCTATGTACACAGTGTACTCTACTATGGAGCTGAATCATGGACATGAAATCGGAATCCTATAAATTGACTTAACGCGTTTGAAATGTGGACATTTAGAAGATTGTTAAGGATTTTATGGGTATATAGAGCCACAAATGCAGAAGTGTTAAGGAGAATAGGCAGAGAGAGGAAAATGGAAAATACAATAAAAAAAAGGAAATTGCAATATCTCGGACATGTAATGAGAGGCGAAAGATTCAACATATTGAGATTCATAATTCAATGAAAAATAGAGGGTAGGAGAAGCGTAGGAAGAAGACGCGTTTCCTGGCTGAAGAACCTGAGAGAGTGATTCTGTTGCAGATCTAGGCAATTGTTCAGAGCAGCTGCCTCGAAGGTCAGAATAGCCATGATGATTGCTACCAACCTTCGTCGCCAAAATGGCACTTAAAGAAGAAGAAGAGCTGATTCCAAAAATACAAAGCCTTTTTTTGTATCAGCTTTAGTTTTCGATATATAACATACTCATTAAGTACTTAAATATTCTTGTATTTAAAATTCAAAAGGAAAATTCCCAGTCGTTGGCAGTATACCATAGTTTAAGAAAACTTAGAATAAAGTAAAAGCTTCTCTTTATAAAATGGTATAAAATTTTATTATTAATATTTTTAAAAATGATCCAAAATTGATTTATAAATTTTCAGAACATTTTTTTGATCCTATCAGATTATTATTAATGAAAAACGTCTATAAAGTAGTTTTTACTTGGTTTTTTTGGGTTTAGCAGACCCAAAGTAATTCTCATGACATTTTTGGGTTCAGCAGACTCAAATTACCTAGAAATAGTGAAAACAATTCTGTCAGCAGATTGAAGGTTAACAGTATAATCACTAAAACATTGATTGCAGATTGTGATAAGTATAATAAACCACTCACGTTGATATTCGTCGACGTCAAGAAAGCTTTTGATACCGTGGAACTGCCGGCAGTATTGAATACATTTGAACAAAGTCTATCAGATTATAGATAGTTCAAGTTGATAAAACATATATAAAAAAAAAACATAACAGTATCTGTTAAACTTTATGACTTAACGGATAAAATATGCCTGGGCGAGGAACTAGAAAAATAACTAGATTGGACTTACAATGGAATACATATTAACGGTAAATACTTAAGTCACTTACGTTGCTGAGGGTAAACTTTTAAAAATTTTATTTTAAGAAACAAAATATATCACCAATTTAATGCCAAGTGATATTATAAGAATGTGGGTCAATACAGTAGGATTTTAGCTATATTTACTTGGGACATGAAATAATAATATAATATGACAAAGCCAATGAATATTGTGTTGTTTAAGCTGCGTTTGGTTTGAGATCTGCAGTATTTAGTAAAATGGAACATATTTGAAAATAAATGCTACTAAATCGCTTAAGAAAAATGTTTACAACCAATTTATACTGCTGGTAATAACTCTGACTAAGAAACTTGCCAGTTAATTAAAAGTAACCTAAAGATCAATGAAAAGACTAACACTGGTGATAACAAGAAGAGATATGATATAAGATGGGATAGCAAGAGAGAGGGCTAAAATAACAAATGTCGTAGAAAAATTGAATATGCCAAATGGATTTGATCTAGGATCATAGCACATTTAAATCGTAATATGGGGCCCAAAAGACTTACAGAATGGAGAGGTAGAGAAAAGAAGAGACGCCGAGGTAAACTACCAAAAATATAGATGGATGACTTACTAAAACAGCAGGGAATTACAGAAAGCACAGGATAGACAACAGTAAAAAGGGATGGAGACAAGAGAGAATCACTTCTTAAAAATACCGTTGGCAGGACTGCTTCTAACCAATTGTTGCATTAGAGCATGTGAGGCAGTAGGAAAGCGTGATTCTGACGAAAAACTGTCAGGATGATTGCTGGCACTTTAGCCTAGCGAAAAACCATTACAACAGTATGTAGAAAAAAAATTTTAAGAGGAGGTTTAGAAAAATCCGATCTCCAGACAATCCCGTTATAGTTTCAAAAATCCTTATTTTCTTTGATTTGTCAATATGTTTGCTTTATATTGCAAATAAAACAACAAAAATATCGAAAATTAAGTAAAAAACGAGATGCCCTTTTAGGACCAGTATAAAAAGTGTCGATTAACGACACACCTCGAACGTCATATAGATTGGCGTCCAAGCTGGTACGAATTTTGGAGAAAAGGAGCGAAATAAAACTTTGTTCTTTAAAAACTGCGTGAGCGTAATGAGAACTAGTCGATTTAAAACCGGATTCAGGACACCAGCATCATATGATGCGAAAGAATAAAATCCTCTATGAATTCAACATATGTCTCTTTGAGATTCGGGACTTTCCTGAAATTACTAATATTAATATTCTAATATAATTAATACTAAAGAAAAAAAAAGTGTATGCATATACACATAAGTGTACATATACAAGTGTACATATACCATCGAGCAAAAAGATAAAAGAGGGAATGTAAAGGTAGTGGGGACAAAAATATTGTTAGACAGGAAGTGCTATCTTGAGAGGCCACTTTAAACAAGGATAGACAGTCTCTTTCCTTGTTTAATAAGTCAAATTTAGTTTGGTTATGTTATTGTTTGTCCCAACTGTCACATGAAATTTTATTTATATTAGTTTTTTTTACCAATTGTGTCACTTTTTAGACTATTATCGTTAATATTTAATTAAAAGTTTCTTGTCTGAAAAATATTTTACAGCTATTGTTAACAAGTGTTGAAAATTTAAATTTAGCGCCTTTGCATTTCCGGATATGCCTGCCATCAGAGGCCACTTTTTTGGTCTCCTTTTCATAACGATTAGATTCCCTCTTTTATCTTATTGCTCGATGACATATACATAAGTGTATAACTCTTATAATTCCTAGTGCAAAAAGTGTATCTATTCGAGTCAAAAAACTTAATAAAATCTCTATAATTGAATCAAACAAAAAGAGAAAATTATTGCAAGAAAACACAAATATCAGGAAAAACAGGACTACTCACTTCTCGTCCAGGGACCTATTTAAGACATTACTAGCAATAGGTCACGGAAAGAAAGGTAAATAACAATTGGGTTAAAACAAAGGTTAACGAGCTTAGCTAAGATTGACTACAGACACACATTTGCACTATATATAAATTTAATCAGACAATCATAGACTTTTTTATTATTAGTAGCCAATAGGTTATTTATTTGATATGAAAGAAATATTTGCAGAGTTTGCAAGTTGTTTA
Organism: Diabrotica balteata; assembly: GCA_918026665.1. Taxonomy (NCBI): domain Eukaryota; kingdom Metazoa; phylum Arthropoda; class Insecta; order Coleoptera; family Chrysomelidae; genus Diabrotica; species Diabrotica balteata. The sequence goes on from OU898277.1 coordinate 53,342,437, forward strand.
AAAGAGTTCCTGAATGGTGAAGATATTTGGAACATTTAAAAAAGATGTGGTTACGATTTCCTTGTTCTTGACAGGTTCTGCAAAAGTCTAAATTGTATATTTTGATTTGAGCAAGATGAGCAGGATAACAAACGTGGCCAAATCTCAATCTTATTAAAGTTGTATATTTACGAGCGGTATTGGAATTCTTAAACCATCTGGAATTAGGGATGTGTGGTTGTATATACACGTATTGTGTTGTTCAGTGGTCGCAAAAAGTTTGCCACGAAGTTTTCCAACGATCTGTTTGATTTCTTTTAGAGATGAGAAAAGCATCAGGAACAGGAACACAAATTCTCTCATCTGGTAAAATTTCATCTGTCGAGGTTATTGCAGCTTTAGCAATGGAATCAACATGCTCATTATGTTTTATACCAACATGATCCTTTACCCAAATAAAATTCGTAGTTTTATTTTTATTTTTAAGGTTGACAAGCATGTTCTTAATTTGGTAAATGAAAGGATTAGAATTATAATTGGGTAACTTTGTATTTTTGAGAGATAATAAGACTGGTAATGAATCGGATATTATTAAAACTGCATTTTTGTTTAAACTGTCAAAATATTTTAAGGCTTCCAGAATTGCAAGTGCTTCAGCAATAAAAATTGAGCAATTGAGAGGTAGTTTGAACATTTTTTCTCTTGAGTTGGATAGAATGTAGAAAGTATATCCGGTTCCTTCCGATGTTTTGGATGCATCTGTATATATTAAAGTTGCCTTGGGCCATTTTTTATATAAGAACTTAAGATGCATGAATGTAATAATGGAGTACTAAATTATGTTGGTATGTGTATATCAGCTTCATTAAAAAATGCGAAATAGTTGTTAATATCAAGGTTGCTTGTACTGTTGGTATACTTATTGTTACACATGGCTCTAAAGGCCGTGCAAAGGTTTGGTGAATTTTTATAAGTTTAATAACTATTTGTTAGATCATCGGTATTTAGTGAGCTTATGTCAGAATATAAAGAATTGTTGATATATAAAATTTTCACTACAAATTTTTTACTTACATAATCTCGTCTAAAATTTAAAGGAGGATCTAAAGCTTCGACATGCAATGGAGGTATTTGAGTAGACTTCATTGCTCCCATACAGGTACGTAGAACAGTCCGTTGAAATACATCAATTTTATTTAAAATTTGTTTACTTGCTGATCCATAAAGTATACATCCATAGTCCAGAATGGATTTGATGTAAGATTTGTAAAAAAGCAAAGCTGTTTCTACGCCAGCACCCCACAAAGTTTTAGAAATTGATTTTAAAAAATTGAGACCTTAATTTTTTTTGTTAAGCATATTCTCTACTCGATGTGTACTTTAAAAGTTAACTTTTGATCTAGAAACATACCTAGATAAAAAAAAATGTTTAAAATCCTTTATAAAAGGTATATAAAAAATGCCCCAAACGGGCTATCACAAACACATTGCAAAACGTTTTCGGATTGATAAATCCATCGTCTGTGCAAACCTGAAAGTATATAACCACTTTAATTAAAAAGAACGTTAAATTAAAATGTTGACAAAGGTTAGAGCAAAATGTGGTTAATACTTACGGTTGTACATGCTAGTAGCCACCAAAATATATGTGTCAAAACCCTTTAAATGTTTTAAATTTGTAGTTGTTTTACATTATTAATAGTTATAATTTGTGATGTTTAAGTTACCGTTGGATAGGTAACATGGCGGCGTATGACTCTACATAAGTAAAATGGTCCTGAGACGAAGTGTCTACGAGGACCTGTTGATAACAACTGATCAAAATGACATTGTGTGTTAGGACGGATGTTGTGTCAGAGCAGTCAGTGTAACTTACGGTAGTTGTCTAAAAATGACAGATGCCAGCCTTATTTATAATTGGAAAAAATTAAAATTATAATAATGTAACAGTATCAACCATCAATATTGTAATCTGTATTGTAAATTAATCAAATAGCTATATTTGAAACATTGAAAATTGGTTTTTTAAAAATTAATCTGGGTCTACTGCAATTTATGAAATTTTGTAGGATTGATAAGCAACCAACTATACATGTGTAAGGATCTATTTATTTTAAGCTAAAGATTTTGTCAAAAGGCCCTGTATGTTGTGAGACATTGGTACCTAGAAAATGGCAAAAAGGCACATGCGAGAAGATGGGTCCTAAAAGATTTATTATTGAGTATTGATGTAGTAAGTGGAGGTGTGTTTAAATATGTTATTGAGCTGAAATGTAAATATGATAAGAATGTGATTGTAATGTGGTTTTCGTGTAGTACTCAACTTAAAACTTAAGTATGGAAGGCCCTCTATGTCAAAAAACCGCATTTGGTACCTAGTAAAGATAAATAAAAAAGTTTTAAGTAATAAGTACATGAACATGAATTACTGGTTATGTGTGTAAAGTAAAGATGGTAGGTTATTTATGTGTGTGGGCAAGTATGCCAGACTAACAGAAAATTGATGGCTAAAAGATGGTTAGGTGTGATATTGTTCCTACATTGCTCAAGTTATAAATCAAGAAAACAAAAGACCCTATATGTTAAAAGGAACATTTGGTGCCTAAGAAATATAAAAGTAAAAAGGGATGAGTTATAAGTTAGAGTGTAGGTAGGTGTAAAGTTAATAGGCTTATGGAGTGTATTGTGACAATATGTGAAACTGTAAGAGTAGTTGTGTTTAAGGTGGATCTATCAAGTTTACTAAAGATGTGTGATGTTTAAATGTTATTGTGAAGATGAAGGGGAAAACTACAAAAGACTGAAGATTCCAGAGACCCGAAAACCAAACCCTAAGGGAAATTGGATGAGTAAAAAGAAGTTGTAAATGAAAATGACAAACGCAGTATGAAAAGGTGAAGATATGTGGTTGAGTGGGTGATGGTGTATATTATTGAAAAATTGTTTTTGGAGAGGAAGTGGAATGATCTGCTCTGAATTTATTTTGTTGAGAAGGAGCATATAGAATATTGGGTATTAGGTCAGATTAGACAACTACCGTAAGTTACACTGACTGCTCTGACACAACATCAGTCCTAACATGTCAACAATGTCATTTTGATCAGTTGTTATCAACAGGTCCTCGTAGACACTTCGTCTCAGGACTATTTTACTTATGTACAGTCATACGCCGCCATGTTACCTATCCAACGGTAACGGTAACTTAAACATCACAAATTATAACTATTAATAATGTAAAGCAACTACAAATTTAAAACATTTAAAGGGTTTTGAACCATATATTTTGGTGGCTACTAGCATGTACAACCGTAAGTATTAACCACATTTTGCTCTAACCTTTGTCAACATTTTAATTTAACGTTCTTTTTAATTAAAGTGGATTAACTCATGATGGATTTATCAATCCGAAAACGTTTTGCAATGTGTTTGTGATAGCCCGTTTGGGGCATTTTTTATATACCTTTTATAAAGGATTTTAAATAATTTTTTGTGATATAATGCCAGCTACAGGAAGTTAGTTTCCTAGTGGAATTTTATACCTAGATATTTTATCAACTTACAGAAATTTAAAACTTTGGCCATTTAATAAAATAGTATTTATAGTAGGAATATTATGTTGTGAAAAAATGCACACGTTTGATTTCTTAGTGGATAAATTAAAACTATTTTTACAAAACCAATTTGAGAAATGTTCATGTAATATTCTTAAGATTGTAAGGGAGGGTTTATATTAAGTCCTTTCTGGATATTGGATTGTTTTATAAGTGATACTTGGTATATTAAGGTTATGAAAATCAGCAGTATACAGATTAAAAAGAAACGGGCTTAAGACTGATCCCTGGGGTAATCCCCAACCAAAACGAAGCTAATATACTAAATACTTTTCCAAATAGATACTAAAATATTTAAATGGAAAACGAATATTCATTATTTAAAATTGTAAGATAATATATGTAATACGTAAACAAACGTCTTTAAGTATTTGGCATATAATGATTGGAGTTTATAGCTCCCTCCCAATACCAAGTAAAGTATATGGAGATTATTTAAATCTGTATATAAAGCTTCCAGTTTCTAAATGTAATTAGTTATCTAAGTTTACATCAAGCATGTCAAAGTTATTTGATAATTACATCGTAGTGTCAACTTTTGAAGGCTAAACCTCATTCTTCATTCTAGCATGAATATTGAAAAGCGCATGAAGCGAAAATTACCCCACACCTTTTTTTCGCACTGTCTATTAATTAAATATTTTCATCGGTAATTACAAGAGAGCTAATTATTGGTTATAAAACAACAACGTATTATCAAGAGACTATAAAATGTATTTGTTTTAAGGTAAAACGACAAATGATTGATTTATACTTGCTGTGACAATGTTAGAAAAAGACTTATTGCTACTCAATATTTCATCACTTGTTTTACAAGAGACATTAAAGATAATGACTATTTTTAGAATATATTAATATTTTAAATTTTTTTTGAACTTTTTGCATATTAAGTTACTTTGTAGTATAAAGACTGTTCCAAAGTAGGACGTTGTATACTTATTATATCCTTGAGGAAGAAGATATTTTTTATACTTATTGCAATATCACTACAAAATTGTAGGCATAGGGGAGAGGGGGACAAGTTGTTACATAATTGATTCTATTATTTATTTGGGCAATAGTAGATCTTTTATATGAAAACTAAAATCGGATTAAGGTAGTTGATACATTTACACAAATAATGTTAATTTTAATTTATTTAAAAAATAATATTTAACATTTTGTTATTATCAATTTAACTCAACTTGTAAATTATAACAACATACCCCACTATGAGGCAAATTGTTACAGTCCATGGGGTAAGATGTTACAATAGAAAAAAAAATTCTAAAAACTTCCCACAACATTATTTAGTGATCCCAGAAAGAACCCTTGCTTAGCTACAAAAAATATTATAAACGTAACACAAAATGAAATAAAATAAAAAATGAAAATCTGAACAAACCTGTTTACAAGAATGTTAAACTAGTCACTATCGGACTAGCAGTGAATACAAATATAAAAATCATCGTCTTTTCCACAAGCAATATGTGCCCACTTTTGACACACAATGCACCGAATCCATTCTTCGTTTTTGGACTTTGAAAATGGAGCTAAACATACCAGACACGTCGATTCCTCATTCTCTTCCGAGCTTTCAGAATCTGATTTTTTGAAGGTGTTTTTGGTAATGACGGTCCGTTTCTTACATTTTTTAACAGTAGTTTTTACCTTGTTTCTTGATTCACCTGATATGTTTCTTTTGGTTGCCTCCACATTTTTTTTCTGTGTCTTGCCTTTTCTTCCTCCTCCAAAGCTGATGGGAGTATCAGTCCAAACAGCGGAAGTTCTTTTCTTCCGATCCCCTTTGGATTTCCTTGGCATTGCTTTTGGATAAGGCTTCAACTCCTGGGGCGTTATATGAGTAGGTGAATCGACAGGTTCATTTATCGCCAAGTTAAAATCTGTGCTTGTAGAAGGTTGCTGTTGGGAAGGAGTTCTATGTGTTTCGGTGCCAATAGGTGCCGGATCTATGACTACTGTTGCGTTTATATTTTCTGTTATTGGCCTATTTGTTACCTCTGCAGGCAAGAATTCATCATCTTGAAAAATTTCTCTGTTGTATGGCCAAATTCCTGTCACACTAAATCCTTTTTGTATATTGAGAGGTGTAACAGCAAGAGGAAATGAATCTTTAAGAACGATAGGTATATCGTAAATGTTCATTACTTTACAGGGATTAGATCTTAACCATGCATCTGCAGCACTATTAAAATATCTTTTAAGTGGGCCAAATACCGTCCTATCAAGCGGCTGCAACTTGTGTGATGTATGTGGCGGGAAACTTAAAAGAACCACTCCATTTTTTTTGCAAAAATTCAACACCGGAATTGACAAATGAGACTCGTGATTATCTAATACCATCAAAACATGTTTCTCTTTGCTACATCGTACAAACTGGACGAAATGTTTCATAAACAACAAAAAGTTATCACATGTCATCCATCCAGAGGAATGAGACGCACCTACACAACCAGGAGGTCCATTGGCTACCATAACATCTTTGAATTTCTTTCTCGGAAATATTAAAAATGGAGGTACAAAATTTCCAGTTGCGTTGACAGCTAATGCCAAGGTAACAAGTTGACCTCTTTCTCCAGATGTGATAGCACCTACCTGCTTAGTTCTCCTTTTTGCAATGATTTTTGTAGGCCTTTGGACAGTTGTAAGTCCAGTTTCGTCCATATTGTACACTTCTTGGAGCTCAAATTTATATTTATCATAAACTTCGCCGAGATTGTTAAAAAACTGTGACACATTATGACGATTAAACGCGGTAGCTCGACCCCTACTAGTAGCTTCAGGTGTCCGGACTGATAAAGTTCGATGCCTCTTCAAAAATCCATATAGCCAGTCTCTGGAAGCTATTTCATTAACCTTCCAATTTTCCGGAACAGATATTTGGTTGGCTGTTGCATATTGAAATGCAAATTTTCTCAAATCAGAAGTTGTAAGACCGTAATAAATTTTAGCAGAATGCTCAGTATATTCGGCAAGTTCCTCTTCTTCAGCATTGTTAAATATTTTTCTGGCCGTAGCATAGCCGACTAAGTTCTTGTTACTGTTTTCAGCACCTAAGTTTGATTTTCTTTTCATATAGCGGTGCAATGTCATAAAATTAACTCCATAGCGAGTAGCAGCATCCCTAATTGACAAGTGTTCTTGTAAAACCGATTGCGCCGCCCTTTCAAATTGTTCGGTTGGAATAATACCCCTTGTGGTTTTCTGGGTATACGTTCGCACCATGTTAAGCTATCTGAAAACAACCAAAACAATTTCATGATAGAAAAATTTAATAAAACCTAATCTGTGTTTCTAACATGCTTTGCGATAATAAATGTAGGTATAGGTAGGTATGCTATTCATTACAAACAAATTACTATCTACAAAATATGTCTGATCATAATATTGGATTTTTAGTGAAATCATAAATTATGGTAACCATATTGTAACCATTGTGGTATTTCGATATATTCTTACATTAACGTGTTCGGTACAAGTTGTTACAGTAACAACCTGGCCCCAGATTATTGTAACAACTGGCCCCATGTGTACGAAATGAGGTTAAGTCAACGTTTTTTGGTAAATATTGAGAATCAATTACTAACAATAGCATGCCAATAACGAGAAATATATACGCTTCAAAACTATATAATACACATATTTATATTACTTACCAATTTCTCACAAATAAAAACAAAAGCCACCTGACAACGGTACAGTTTTAGACCCGAAACCACATTCTAAGCAATAACACTATGATGGATGTCTGACTTGAGTATCAATATCCGTTCACAGATGACGGGTCGGTTGACCCAACTTTCCATAAAATATCGGCAACTCATGATACTTGCTGCGTTTTAAAATAATTGTGTAACAACTTGCCCGTGTAACAACTTGCCCCCTCACCCCTATACAGTTTATTTTGCTAATTTTTTCTTGATTTCTGACAGTACTTATAAATTCCTATTACACACATACAGGTTATTTAGACACCAAGGGCATCTAGATATTTGATTAATTTTAAAACAAAAATATGAATCATGCATGCAATACAAGAGGTTTAAATTTTAAATCAAAATAAAAATTAATTATATTTTAAAATGAAGGTAGTTTCTATCCTATCTGACATATATTGGTGGTACCAGAAAAACTATATATCCGATGCAAATCCAAATTAGTACAAACAGTATCTAGAATCTAATCTGATGGTTACAAACCACGTCTGAGTCAACACCAACACGCGAAGACATACAGCTATTTTCATAAAGTTCAAAAAGGAAAGTGAAAGTGCCTCAAAAACAGCCAACGATGCAAAATCGACTCATCGAATGGCAGAATAAGGCTAAATACCTAGGAAACATAATGAAGCAAGGTTTAACGTTTAAATCGTACTTTAACGCTACCGTCCTAAAAGTAGCTACGGCCAGAGCCGCACTAAGAAGACTTACAAGAAAAACCGAGCAAATTAGTAATGAAAACCAAATTATAACTGATAACTAAAACCATATAACCATAATAACATATGTATCTCTTGAGTGGGGGCACACATGTAACACCAACAAAAAGAAGATAGAAACAGCACAAAAACAGATGCTTAAGAGAAGCTGCAAATGTGCCCAGATACGTAGCTGAACGCTTCCTGTCTATAGATCTGAAATAAGTAAAGGTTTTATTTTATCACTAGAGGCGATAGAAGAAAAAAGTCAGCATAATATTCACTGAGCTTAAAAACCACCAGAACCAGATCCTGCGCAAGATCCACCAAACAAGCAAGATCAGAAACAGGAATGCTGGTCTGTTATACTTTAATAATCTTTGATGATTTAGCTAAAACTAGATATATCTTTAAAAAGCTTAAAAGAGCAAGACTAGATTTCGAAATAAACTTTGGTAAAATCAAAATGATGACAGATTTAGTACCTAGTAAATGAATAGCTCAAGACAATAGAAACAAATTTATAAAGACAATTAAACAGGCAAACTGTAAGGAAGGGATTATTTATGAAGCAAAAAGTTTTTGTTTCATCAAAACATCCGTAAACAAATTTAGAGTTATCCAGAAAAGAGGATGAAAATATGCATGTAATAATTATCAGAGGTAGAATTAAAATCAAGGAAATACGTCGAAAAAGCCAATTTCTGATGTCATCGAATATAATGTGCAACTATCTGGAAAGAATTAATGATGATAAGTAGACGAAGAAGATATTGGTACAACCATTCCGGTCAAAAGATGTAGCAACGAACTACCCACAAGTAGAAAGCAAAAGAGTGAGCACAACTTGGATCTAGAATTTTTTGTGCGCAAAACAGAATGACCATTTTGGTGGTGGATAAAAGTAGATGCAGTAGGCGGATGATGAAGTTGAAAGTAATTCTTAATTTTTTTATGAATATGTCACAAAATAATATTATCTCATGATCTTACTTCAGCATGTGTAAGATTAGTTTTTCTCTTTTCATGTTCGTATACCCGGTTAACTTAAGCTTAGATTCTGTACCATCATTGTTCTCAAACGTTTTATACAGAAGATTATCTTTTAGCACTAGGCAATCCCATTGGGTCCACTAAGACTTAACTTCTGGTCTACATGTACTAATGTCTTGCCAAGTAGGTCACTCACTGCAATGCATACAATCCAATACTCTTCTTACACATGGATCATCTGCTTGGGCATCTTGTAGCTGTTGAGGCTGCCATTGATCATAAATGATGGTTATTCGTCTCACAAGACAAAGTCGTTCTTCTAATTTAAGACAGTAATTACAATTTGCACTGCACGGCCGTCTCGAAAGAGCATCAGAATTTAAGTAAACTCGTCCAGCCCTATGTTCGATCTCGTAATCATATTCATGTAATCGTTATAACCATCTTGCCGCCTGGCCCCCTGGATTACGCAATTGTAGGAGCCATTTTAGAGCAACGTCATCTGTACGAAGAAGAAACTTTCTGTCATACAAGTATTTATGGAAATACTCGCAGCCTTCACTACGCCTAGCAATTCTCTCCTGGTAACGCAATAGTTTCTTTCTGGTATCGACAAGACTTTGCTAAAGTAAGCGATGACTTTTTCCTGCCCATCTTGGATTTGGGAGAGAACAGCTCCTATTGCACTGTTGCTGGCATCGGTGTCCAACGCAAATTTTCCTGCCCGCCTTTCTGTTAAAATCGGTGCACTTATCAGAGCCATTTGTAATTGTTCGAAAGCTTTTTGAGACTCTTCGCTGCATGTATGCCTTCTGTCAACTGTGTTAATGTCTTGGAGATGTTGGCAAATTCTTTGACAAAACGTCGGTAATATATACTTAGACAAAGAAAACTTCTAATTTTTGGTTTATCTCTTGGTACTGGAAAATCCTTAATTGCTGCAAGTTTTTCAGGATCAGCTGTTACACCATTACTCTCTACAATATATCCCCAGTACTTCACTTCTCATCGAAACATGTGACATTTCTTCATACATAACTTTAAATTCGCTGCACGCAATCGTTGCAAGACTTTTTTTAGATTGTTGACATGTTCATCGAAGGATCTTCCATTCTAACTCGATGGATCTTCCCAACACAATTACATCATCCAAATAAACCTGGCATGTTTTCCATGTTAGACCTCTTAAAACTGTCTCTATTAATCTTTCAAATGTGGCAAAGACATTACATAAACCAAAAGGTATAACCGTGAACTTCCAAAGCTCTGATTCTATCGAGAATGAGATTTTTTCCCGATCAGCTGGCTCTATGTCTACTTGCCAATATCCACTTTTTAGATCGAGTGTGCAGAACCAACAAGAATCAGAGAGAGTATTCAATGTCTCATCTATTCTGGGTAAAGGATAACTATCTTTCTTAGTTAGCTCATTGAGCTGGCGATAGTCAATACAAAAACGTGTTAAACCTTTTTTCTTCTTGAATAAATGTCCATGGACTGTTCGATGGTTCAATTAAAACTTGTTTGTTCCTCTCTTTGATTATATCTGCTGCTTTTTCTCTTTTCGCAAATGGAAGTTGTCTAGGTTGTTGTCTGATTGACTGAGCGTCGCCGGTATTAATTTTATAAGGTACTATGCTTGCTTTGCCCTTATCTTTCTTACCAATGGCAAAAACATCTAGAAATTCGATCAACATAGACTTCACGTTTTTCAGTTCGTTCATCATTAAGATCTTGGCACGTTTTAATGGCCACCCTAACAAGCTCTTCAAAGTTCTTCTTTTAACTTTTAGTTCTTCCCTTTAAGTTTATAACTCTTACAGAAAGGACATCTCGAACTCTCACCAAAGCTTTTGCCGTTAGGAAATCGGCATTGTCCACATCTTCGACTATCCTTAAACTACCCTCTCGGCAGTGACCATCAAGTCTGGTCATCAGAATTTTCTCACTATTACCGGGTGTTGTTTTGTCACAAGTAGTAAGTAAGCTAATAACATTTTCTTTGTCTTCATGAAACGGCAATTCGAAGCAATTGTTAACATTTAATACAGCCCCAACTTTTCTTAGTAAATCCATCCCAAATATAAACTCGTCGGAGATCTCTGCAATGAATACTCTGTGTTTTACTGTAGTCTGGCCAATAGATACTGACATTTTAGCCTCACCATATGTATCAATTATATCACGAGTTGTTGTTCTAAGCTTTACTATTGCAAGTGATAATTTAAGATTGCCTTAAGTAGTATGTACTCCTGGAGTCAGAATATTTCTTGTTGCACCTGTATTTACGAAAAACGATCTACATATATTATTAATACGACCCTCGATGTACAAGCTATGAATTCCACCGGAGGACGTAATGTTAACAGTTACTATGGGGGCTGTGTTTCACGAGATCGGCAGTTGCCCCTTGGTGTCGACATATTCTAGTTTTTCGACTGTTTCTGACTGATCATTTTCTTGCAATTACGGCGAATGTGACTTACGTCACCAACATCTGGGCTCGAGTTTCTTCGGCATCGTATTACTAATTATTTTTTGTACCAATTCTTCCGGACGCTCATCGTTTGTTTCGTCGCCTTCTTTAATGGTTCTTACTCGATAACTTTGTAAAGTTTGATTAGCTATTTCTTTCGCTTTTTCGCTTCATCTAGAACTGTGCTTGCGTCTCTTCGACATCGTGTTATTAACTACTTTGTGTAACATTTCTTCCAGACATTCATCGTTTGGTTCGTCGCCTTCTTCAATGTTTACTCGATAGCTCCATAAAGTTTGACTAGCTATTTCATGTTCCAATGCAATAGCGAGCGTTTCATCTAGAACTTTAGGTCTTGCTAGTCGTAAAGCTTTTTGTCATTCACTATCTTTTAACCCGTTAACGAAGGGATCTACAGCAATTTCTTCCAAAATGTTGTCTGGTACCTTCGGATAAGCCAACCGCACTATACGAGCAACATCTGCTTTCAACTCTTGAAAATTTTCACTTGCTTGTTAAATTCTACTTCTCAGTTGCGCCTTGTATACTTGTTGTATCTATATATGAGCATCTCCGTAACGTTTGTCTAGTCGAGTAAACAAGGTCTAGTAATATTTTTCTTGACTTTTAGGAATCGATCTTAGGATATCCGCAGCATCACCATAAAGCAGCAGTCAAGGAAACAGCCTTTTCTTGTTCTGTCCAATGATTGGCTGTCGCAATAGCTTTAAATTGTCTAAGGTATATGAACCAAGAAGACTTTACATTAAATAGTTCAATTTAAATTTCATATGATGTGTCATTTGGTCTCTAGGTGATTCTTCTTTCACAACAGGATCTAAAACTACTAAATTAACAGGTGGTAGCACTTTCATATTAGTTATCATGCTCACTAACTGTTTGAACTTTTTTACTACCTTATCGAATGTTCTAGAAACTCCTTCGAATTTCTCATTGTTCTTTCTAGAAGTTTCTTCATCATTTCTCGACGTTTTGTCTAGTTGCATCTTTAATAATTTGAAACATCCCATTTTGGAGAAACATTTCGTTGAATCTTTTGGAAATATTCTTATCATTCTTTCTAGAACTTTCTTCGATCACTTAAGAAACATTTTCGAACTTTCCATTAATTATTTTCGTTAAAACTGCTTCGTCCGCTAATTGAAACTGAAATGTCTCTGGGTCATCTCCATTCTTATTGAGCATATTTTTCAGTCGTTCTTGAAGGATCTTCTTGGACTCGCTGCTACTACTTTGTAATAATTGAGTATCTTTGGTCTACTGTGTGTCTACTAAGCAATATTTTCAGCAGCTAGGTTAGATTCTAGTCGTAACCATAAAACGTCGCAAACTAGAATACCTGGGCCATATAATGCGCAATGTACAACAATATGACCTACTTCGGAACATACTCAAACGTAAAGTGCATAAGAAAAGAGGTCCAGGATGGAGAAGAATATCCTGGCTGCATAACCTGCGAAAGTAGTGTAACTTAACCAATACCGGACTTTTCAGGGCAGCAGTCAACAAAGTCAGAATAGCCATGTTAGTGTCCAACATCCGTAACGGATAGGCACCATAAGAAGAAGGTTAAATTTAATAATATGACATAATCTTTTGTTAATTTTTCTAGTTTATCTAAGGTGTATTTTCTCTCATTCATACATCTGCTTGCTAAATTTGAGTCTGTGAGTAGTGTGTAATCAGTCATGGAAGTTTGTTTCGATTAAAAATCTAATCAAGTAGTTGTTAAGCCGTCGCTCTTATTAAATTAATACCCTTATCTCAAATGATCGATACGTTCGTGTCGGGTAAACATTATCTCATTAAGTATAATTAAGCTCTTTACAGAAAATTGTGAAAGGCCAATTTGAAATTTATAAACACTTTTAACGATTAACGCAACCTTTAGTTTTTACAGATCTAACGCAATACTTAACTTAATTGGTTGTTTTCTAATTATTTACATATAATAATTTCTTCCATAACAGTTTATATCTACTGTTTATTTTGATCATTAATTAAATTAGATTTGTCTTTCTATTTCTGATTATTATGAGAATTATGATAAATATGGAAATTTTAATTCTATTATACCCAACCACGACTTTCCCACGACCTTTAAAGGTACAATATTTATCCAGATGCTAATGCTTCTATGGGTATTTGGTATGAAAACTGGCTTACTCAAGTCATGGATAGAAATATAATAATACAATTTTAAAAATAATCGAAGAGGAAGTGAATCAGTTTCAAGTTGTTAATTACCCCGTTCATATATAAAAACCTTTAAAACTCTTTGACAAGTATGTAAATCTCGACTGTGATCTTCCACCTTAACGTTGTGATGAGAATTGGGCCAGGCAGATTGATTTTTGAGGACCAAGAGAATAACAACGCACAAGGCAAAAGTGTATGGCACTGTCACAAAATGTTTTACTGTATTTTCTTTCGTACGTTTTCAGGCCGTTTTTCTTTCGTCTTAGGAGTTATGCCTAAATTGGAACCTTTGTAAGTATAAGATCCTTTTTCTTTTTTTCGCAGAATGGATCAAATTTATTAAAAAATACAAATGGGATTAAAGAAAGATGTAAAAACTAACAAAACTATTTTAAAAAATTATTACTATCGGATTTAAAAAGAGTTACGAGTTTCCACTATGGTATAATGAACACAAGGTATGATACACAATGTTCTAAAATCGGTTCGCTTCGCGCATGACATAGTCAAGAACTAGGCAACATTTGAATGTAGTTGTATAGGAAAGACTTTTAATTTTAAGTTTTTTATATAATTTGGCTAATTTAATTATAGTAATTATAAAGATATGATAAAATTATGTTATTATAATAGTTATTATAAAGAAATACTGATAACATAGACCAAAAATGGGAGAATATTAAACATGCCGTAATGTTGGCAGGGAGAGAAAATTAACACCGAAAGAAAGGAAACATAAAGAATGGATAAATGAGGAAATACTACAGTTGATGCGTGAAAGAAGGGTACACAAAACAAATAATCCGATAAGATACAAAGAAACAGATAAACTGATAAAAAAGAAAATAAGAGAAGCTAGAGAAAGATGGCTAAGTGAGCAATGCCATGAGTTGGAACAATTGGAGCGAAAATATGACTTTTTTAATGTACACAAAAAGATTAAAGAAATGACAGGAAGGAGAAGAACAACACAGACAGGACAGATTAAAGATACAGATGGTATAATTATAACAGATTTACAACAAAAAATGAACCGATGAACAGAATACATATCACAACTGTTTGATGACAAAGATAGACAAGAAATCTCAAACGAATATACAGATGATACAGGGCCTGATATAATCAGAGAAGAAATAGAATATGCAATCAAACAAGCAAAAAGTGGTAAGGCCCCCGGTCCTGATGAAATTCCCGTAGAACTGCTCAAACTTATGGACGATGAATCTATTAAAATACTCCTAGATCTATTTAACACAATATATAGAACTGGAATAATACCTAGGGAATGGCTCCGTTCGACCTTTATACTACTGCCAAAAAAGGCAAATACAAAGGAATGCAACGAATATCGTACGATAGCTTTGATGAGTCATGCTCTAAAACTGTTCTTAAAAATAATCCATAATAGGATCTATAGGAAATTAGACGTAGACATCAGTAACACTCAGATGGGATTCAGAAAAGGGCTGGGTACAAGGGAGGCTCTGTTTGCAATGAACGTTCTCTCACAGAGATGCTTAGACATGAACCAAGAAATTTACGCCTGCTTTATTGATTTCGAAAAGGCCTTTGACAAAGTACAACATGAACCACTAAGACAAGTTCTAATAAAGAAAAATATAGACAGCCGAGATATTCGAATTATATGCAATCTATATTGGAATCAAACAGCAAATGTCAAGGTTGAGGGCAGACTAACAGAAGAAATTCAAATCCGTCGAGGAGTCCGGCAGGGATGTATCTTATCACCACTTTTATTTAATCTGTATAGTGAAGCTATCTGTCAACAAGCACTCGAGGAAGAAGATCTTGGTCTGATAATAAATGGTGAGACGATCAACAATATAAGGTATGCTTACGAAACAGTTCTCCTAACGGGAACGCTAGTAGAACTACAACATCTCGTTCAAAGTCTCAATATATACTGTAACAGTTACGGCTTGAAAATTAATTTGAAAAAAACTAAATTTATGGTAATCACGAAATCAAAGAACATCAGAGCTAATCTTGTAATAGACAATACAACGATTGAGCGTGTGCCCTGTTATAAATATCTATCACAGCTTGGATCACAGACGATACTGATCAAACAAAAGAGATTAGATGTAGAATAGAAATCGCTAGATCAGTCTTTAATAGAATGCGCAAACTTTTTGCAATCGTGATATCAATATAAAGTTACGTATATGAATGCTGCGGTATTATGTCTTTTCTACCCTGTTATATGGAGTTGAGGCTTGGACACTAAAACAGTTGACCATAAAAAACATCGAAGCTTTCGAGATGTGGTGCTATAGGCGCATTCTCAGAATATCATGGATGGACCGCGTCACTAACACGCAAGTACTCCAAACTTTAGACAAAAGATGCGAAATTCTAAATGAGATAAAAACTAGAAAGATGGAATACTTGGGGCACATTGTGAGAGATGAAAAGTACAAACTTTTAAGAAACATCATGCAGGGCAAAATTAAGGGCAAAAGAAGTGTGGGAAGAAGAAAAATATCGTGGCTTCGTAATCTACGTGAATGGTTCGGGTGTAGTTCGATTGAACTTTTCAGGCGCGCTGCTAACAAAATCGCAGTGGCCATGATGATTTCCAATCTCCGCTGGGAGTGGCACGAGAAGAAGAAGAATAGTTAATCATAAATAATATTTTGAAGATAATTCAATTTTATTGATTTTTGGTACAGTTTTTTTGTTCACAAAGATATCCTTTATAAAACAATTTTTAATTATCTTTTATTCACGTAGGTACAGGTTGATCAACTTATACTTCAGAGTTAGATATTTCAGATGTTTAAAAAGATGCAAAAAGTGGTATCTACATAACAGTAGATCGAATACAGCTAAATATTTTAAAATTATTTTCAAATATACAAGATATTCCCACTTTTTAATTTGTTAATGATCATTTTATAATGCATGTAGGTACACAAAATTTGTACCGGGTGGTCCAATAAGCCGATCTCTCGGCTATATATCAGAAACTATTCATGTTATAACTTTAGGAAAAAAAAAATCCTTAGTAAAAGTGGCCAAGAGAAATCGCTGGAAATAACTTTCAAGATTCTGGATTAACCGCAAGGGGGCGTAACCTGCGAAGAAAATTTTGAAAACCAGTTTTTTGGGAAATATGTCCAATTTTACCAAGTGTTAAATAAGTAAACTAGAAAGGGGCATAAATTCTACACAAAGTTGTTCAAGTACTTTTTTTTATTTTTTCAAATAAAGGGTGGGGGAGAGTGAAAAAGTATTTGTGGATAAATACTTATAACTTTGGTTTGGTCCAACCGATTTTAATGAAATTAGTGTCATTAGAAAGAGTGTGGATAAATTAATTCACATCTACTATAAAATACTTGCATTTAGTTTTCATAGTCGTAGGTAGAGGGGACTTTCAAATAAAAAAATTAAAATTTGTTTTTCTTCAAAAATTTTAATGGAAACACCTATATATTGTAAATTATAATGGAACTGGAATAAATTCGTAACAAAATGGAGCAAACCGCATGTTAATAGCTATTGTTGAACTCGAGATATGAATAAAAACTCATAAACATAAGTAAGTATAGTCTTGACACACCCTGTATTATAAATTACATTAAAAAATAAGTCAAAAGGTATTTTCAAAATTTTTTATAGCAGAAGAATCTTAATGTTGATACCTATTTTGTAAAGAATAGTTTTTTTGAAACTAAGTAGGCTACGACAATGAATTTGATTGTTCATACTGTTTATTTATTGACAGCAGTCAAAACATTGTTAAGAAGTGCTATATTATAATTCAAATTAAAGATTGCACTTTTTTCAATAGATATTAATATTGGTAATATTAGTAATTAATTATCAGTACAAATAATTCGTGATGAGTAGGTATATCAAATTGTATGATATGATTGGAGTTTATTTCGAATGTCACCAAAATGCCGCTATTGCCTCACGTATATATTTTGTAAGATATCGTGACAGGAGACATTATGGCAAAGAAGTATTTGAAAGAAGGGCAAAAAGATTAAGAGAAACTAGTAGTTTTTCTCGTCCTTGTTTTAAACAACGTAGTAGAGTTATGACCGAAGATAATTCAATCAATGTTCTTGCTTTAATTCAACAGAATCCACATATATAAGTAGTCCGAAATCTCTACTTCTTTGCCACAATATCTCCTGCCAGGATATCTTACAGAATATATACGTGAGGCAATAGCGCCATTTTGATGATATTCGAAACAAACTCCAATCATATCATACAATTTGATATACTCATCACGAATTATTAGTACTGATAAATTAATTACTAATATTACCAATATTAACATCTATTGAAAAAAATGCAATTTTTAATTCGAATTATAATACATATAACACTTCCTAACAATATTTTGACTGCTGTCAATAAATAAACAATATGAACTCCCTGTCATTGTCGTAGCCTACTTAGTTTCGAAAAAACAATTTATAATCATATGAAATAACAATGGTCAAAATAGGTATCAACATTAAGAGTTTTCTGCTATAAAAAATGTTGAAAGTACCTACTGACTTATTTTTTAATTTATTTTATAATACAGGTTGTGTCAATACTATACTTACTTATGTTTATGCGTTTTTATTCATATCTCGAGTTCGATAAAAGCTATTAACATGCGGTTTGCGCCATTTTGTTATGAATTTAATAATCCAGTTCCATTATAATTTACAATAAATAGGTGTTTCTATTAAAAATTTTGAAAAAAAAAAACAAATTTTAATTTTTTCTATTCGAAAGTACCCTCTACCTACGACAATTAAAACTAAATGAAATTATTTTATAGTAGATGTAAATTAATTTATCCATACTCTTTCTAATGACACTAATTTTGTTAAAATCGGTTGATCCAAACCAAGGTTATAGGTATTTATCCACAAATACTTTCCCACTCTCCCCCACCCTTTATTTGAAAAAATAAAAAAAAAGTACTTGAACAACTTTGTGCAGAATTTATGCCTCTTTCTAGTTTACTTATTTAACACTTGGTATAATTGGACATATTTCCCAAAAAACTGGTTTTCAAAATTTTCTTCGCAGGTTACGCCCCCTAGCGGTTAATCCAGAATCTTGAAAGTTATTTCCAGCGATTTCTCTTGGCCACTTTAACTAAGGATTTTTTTCTCTTAAAGTTGTAACATGAATAGTATCTGATATATAGCCGAGTGATCGGCTTATTGGACCACCCGGTACATATATACTGAACTAAAAACAACATCAAAATAAATAATGATAAAGTCAACTTTATTTAGATCGGATGAGCTAGCTGGACATCGAATATAAGTGTAGTGAGGTCACAAATATTGCACAATGTTTTAAATGACATCTTGGTATTGTTTAATAATGATAATAACATGTAAGCACTACGAGCCTAGTAGGCTCATGGCTTGATGTAATATTTTTTGTCACTCGCGTTTCTTTCCCTGTTCGTTACGTTAAGTCTTATCATATCTTCTTTACCTTCGTTGTTCCATCTTGACCTCCGTTTACCTCTTCGCCTTTTGCCTGTTAATGCACTAGGTAGTACCATTCTGGGAGTTCTAGATGAAATCATTCTCTGCACACGGTCCAACCATCTAAGTCTTTGAACTTTAATTACCGCTAATATGTTGTCACCAGATTTTGCGTTCCCAAACTAATAAAAACTCCCGGAGTTTTTTTTTGCGTCCCATTTTTTAGAAGCATACATTACTATTGACCTTTACAGTCTTGTATGTCGTTAGTTTTGCTCTTTGAGATATATTTTTGCGTAACAACCCATTGAGAGCATATACAGCTTGGTTATATATATATATATATATATATATATATATATATATATATATATATATATATATATATATATATATATATATATATATATATATATATAATCGGTTTAAAACGTCCTCCGACGTCTTCCGATGCCCAATCTCCATGCGCATCTCTATCTTCCCAAAGATCTTCGTCTAAATCTCTCTCTCGGATCTCTCTGTCTATTCCTTCTCTCCAACTCTTTCTGGGTCGGCCTCTTTTTCTCTTTCCATGTGGTGACCAATCTATAATCTGTTTGGGCAGACGATGTTCTGGCATTCTCTGCAAATGTCCATACCACTTTAGTTGTTGTACTCTTATATCTTCGACAATCGTATGTGTGACTCCATAACCTCTCGTATACGTTCGTTATTAATTCTTTCGAGTTTTGATTTTCCTGCGGCCCGTCTCCAGTAGTCCATCTCCGTGGCTTATAGTGTTCTTTCAGTAGTTGCCTTTAACTGCCACACGTCACTTCCATACATTACTATGCTCTTTATAATAGTGTTGTATATTCGATGTTTATTTTTTTTTTCGTATATGTTGATCCCAGATAATACTATTTAGTTGAGATATGGCCCTTCTACCCTGAGTGTTTCGTTTTTTTATAGCCTGATCTGATTTACCGTCGTCTGTGATTTCTACTCCTAAATAGGAATATTTATTGTTGTACTTAATGTGTTGTCCGTCGTTTAAAACTAGATTTTGTTCTTTACCACCGATGTTCATGTACATTGTTTTATCTATGTTGACTTCTAATCCCCATTTTTTTGTATTCTTCGATTAATTTTCGAGTCATGTATTCTAGGTTTGATCATCAGCAAAACATAGAGTGTACAGGTTGTTATTGTTTAATTGTATACCCATGCCGCTGCATTTCCGCTTACAGAGTTTTAATGCTTGTTCCAGATATATTTTGAAAAGTGTCGGCGCTAAGCAGCATCCCTGCTTCAGTCCTTTGTCTACTACAAAACCTTTGGAAACATTCGTTCCTATTTTAAATTTGGCGTTGGCGTTCTCATATAGTTTTTCCACTGCTGTTATGAGATTTGAGTTGATGTTCGTTTGTCTGAGAGTGTTCCATAACTTATTTTGAGGGATGCTATCGTAGGCCTTTTTTAGATCAACAAACAAAAAGTGGACTTCTTGATCTACAGCAACCTTTTTTTCTATAAGTTGGGTGATACAAAAAAGGTGGTCTATGGTCGATCTACCAGCTCTAAAACCCGCCTGTTCTTCTGCCTCCATATCAGTGTATTCTCTTTATATTCTCCTTCTATATTATATTCTCCATATACAGCTTGGTTGCCAGACATAATTCTTTTCTTTATTTCTTCCTCAGTTAGATTCTCTTGTGAAGACATTTCCTTAGTACTCAAATTTTTTAACTTCTTAAAATTTATATTGTGTTACCTTTGCTGTTATCATTGTTATGTACTGCCCCCGAACGAATTTCTTATTTGTGCATTCCATATACTTAGTTTTTGCTTCATGTTTCCATTAGCTCTATTTTCCTTTTAGCTAAGATTATCAAATCGTTCTCAAATGCTAAGCAGTGGTGTTTTTTTTTTGTAGTAGATCAGACTTATTCTATTAATATTTGCTTCCTGTATAACCTTTTCTAATATTATGCTAAACATTTTATATGGTAATGGACCTCAAAGATTTCTGTTATTCTATTGTTTATCTTGACTTTATTCGGTGTCCTTTGAAGAGTTAATGATGTTAAAATATGTTGATAGGAAAAAGTGAGAAATTTAAAAGGTAGATAGATAGATAGATTTATTCATGTAAATTTCTACATTATTACATTCGTCAAACATAAAAAATACAATACAATACATGAGACAGATACTCATTAATAGAATAGAAACTGTGGTGAATCAAGAATCCTTTACCACTATACATATTTAAAAGACTTAGAAGATAACTGTATATATCGTATGGGTATAGAATAGAATAGAATAAAAATATAATTAATATTGAAATATCTTTATTGCCACAGAAAATTATACAATTTTATGGACAAAGCTTACAAAAAGTTAGAAAACAACAATTAAATAAACTAACTAACTAAATTACAATTAAAATTATCCGGTCTAATGTATGAAACCTAAAGATTTTATCTTCATTGTTATTATTGCAACAAGCAACTGCACAGCGCATTTTAAAACAGGTACCAGGAACGTTCGATAGATGAGAATGACCTTTAAATCATAAAAAACCTTTATATGAATTAAGTTGCATCTGTGAGAGTAGGACTGGAATTTACATCATATTTCTTAATCGAAAAAGGTGTACGACAGGGTTGTGTTCTGTCACCCCTCCTTTTTATTCTTTACTCTGAAACGATTTTCGATAGTGCCTTAAGTGACACTGAAGATGGAATCAAAATCATCGGACAGACTATTAGTAATCATCGCTATGCTGATGATACAGTCATAATAGCTAATAGCTAAGAAGTGCTACAACGACTAATAGATTGAATAAACACTGAAGGAGAACGACTGGGCTTGAAGATTAATATAGACAAGACGAAGGTAATGGTGGTTGGTAGAACACGAAACCTTCTTCTTCTTCTTAGCCTTCTGTCGTCCATGTTTGCACATAGGCCTCTCCCAACTCCTTCCATCGGTCTCTATCCTGAGTAAGAGTAAACAATAAGAATATCCAAAAGATCCCCAAGTTCAGATATCTCGGTAGTTGGATAACTGAAGATCTAGATCCAGTCATAGAGATACGTAACAGCATTGAGCAAGCCAGAACAGCATTTACTAAGATGAGAACCTTGCTAAGCAACAGCAGCCTTAACTTAACGCTTCGATATCGCTTTGTAAAATGTTACATTTACTCCATATTGCCATATGGTGTAGAAACCTGGACCATAAAGGCCAATGTGATGAAACCGATTGGAGGCCTTTGAAATGTGGGTATTTAGAAGACTACTTAAAATTCTCTGGACAGATCACACAACAAATGTAGAAGTATTATATCAAACGGTCACTGAAATAGAAATCCCAAGTACCAGTTCTTAAAACTTAGTATGGCAGGGAAGATAGAAGGAAAACGGGGCATCAGAAGAAAAAAATGCTCATGGCTTAAAAACATAAGGGATTAGACAAATCTCGATGTCCATGCAGTCTTTAGAGCCACACAAGATCGATAGGAGTATGCCACATTTGTCGTCAACATCCACTAATTGGATAGTAGTACCATAAGAAGAAAATAAAGGTATTGCACTTAATTTAATACCTGATTTATCTAAATTTGTATTTTTGTCTTTACCCATCTGTTTTATTTTATTTATGTTAACTTCGCTAATTTGTAAACATTCCATCATGCGTTTAATTGACTGAACTTTTGAGCATTAAAAATTTTTAATTTGTAGCCATCATTTGTTCAGTGTTATCCTATAATCTTGCTCCTTCTAGTAACCAATAAGGGGATAAATCTGATAGAAATATAGAGATATTATAAGCTAGGTGTGTAAGCTTTTTTTGTCTATCTATGTATATTGGTTTTTTCACCAATTATTATATCCTTTAAAACACCTGAGAGCTGGTTTGGAAGGTGAACTTACTTGCACCTGGATTTTCTATTTCTCTGTCCACCCCCCACCCCACATACACACAACTTACGTTACACCATCATAGAGAAAAATATTTTTCAGTACCAGACAGTTCCAATAGCTCCAGTAGGATTTAACTTCCTTCAACTTTATGTTTCCAATCCATTTCCATCCAAGATACATTTCAGACATTGCTCATTTTTTGGGCATCTTGTACCTGGGAAAGTTGCCATCTTCCAACTACAATTACGTCATCTAAATAAACCAAACATGTTTACCATGTCAGCCCTCTTAAACTGCCTCCAGTATCCACTTCTTAGATCTAGCATAGAGAACCGGCACCCAGATAGAACATCGAAGCTAACAGTTTTTCTGGACAAAGGATATATTACTATATTTCTCTGATATTGCATTGAGCTGGTGGTAATTAATACAAAAACGTGTGGAAACCTCTTTCTTCTTTACACACTCTATGTGATGATAAGTAATAATGAGAAAGCACCAAATTTGTGACGAAATATAATTAATAAGATACAGTATTAGATACTATTTACAAAAAAAAGCATTTGAAGAGACTTACAAGAAGGTGGACTTTAAAAAATATAAAGTTGATGATAATGCTGATGATATTTTGTGTATCTTTAAAACTGGTCTGTCAAATAAAATCTACCTGATTGCTTAGGATCGTTTTTGTGGAACGTTTCGCTCTAATTTACTGAACTTAAACGCTCAATTATTTCGTAACGATGTTAAAACGATTATTAATTTAATAAAAATGTGATGATATTGTTCTCGGCCATATTAGAGTTCGTCTTGACCGGCACTAGAGTCTACGTTTAAATTCTCATAAATAAACCGCTAACAATCTACTTGTGACAGCTTGTTAAGTCCTAACCACAGGTTAGGTTATAATTAATGGTCGACGTCAGAGTGTAATTGTTGACTTGTCGCTATTTTACCCACCTTGATGCTTCCACGGCCATTTGTTAACGATATTGGGGAATTTCAGGTGTTTGGGTTGGTATTTTTCTTATCTAATCAGTACTTATGTAATGATGGGTGATTGTATTACGTTTTACGTGTTAAAACGTTTGCGGGAACTACACGGTTGTCATTTTTTTTTCGCTGCGCAAGTATATAAAGAGCATATGCGTACTTTTGTTACAAGGGGAATAATGTGTCGGTATTCATAAAATTTATAACCATGTTTTAAAGAATTTATGGAATATTGTTTTTAAATAAAATAGGCATTAAATCACTAACGGATTTGTATTTTAGATAAAGCCAAACTCATTGGCGAGTGTTGACTGAATACTGATATTATTTTAATTGTACAAATTCCATCTCGGAAATTCAAATTAAAAATTAAAAATCATATTTTAAGAACGATATAAATAGCAAAAATTATTACAAAGCACGTGGTGGTCGTGTGTATTAAGGTATAAAATTTTATACCTTAATACACACGACCACCACGTGCTTTGTATTAAACAGGTATACTAGCCGCTCCTGGATATCTCCACTTCATGGTTTGTTCCAGTTTCACTTTTAATATCAAAAATATCATCATCATCATCATCTTGGTGCTACACCCCTTAGAGGGCCTCGACCTTCTCAAGCTTTCTACGCCATTCTGTTCTGTCCCTTGCTTGAATTTTCCAGTTGCCGACTCCGATCTTCTCCGCATCTTGTGTTACCCCATCCATCCACCTCAGCTTTGGTCTACCCCGTTGTCTCATTCCCACAGGTTGCGCTGTTAGAATCTTTTTTATCATGTTCGATTCAGGGGCCCGGGCTACATGTCCTGCCCACTGCAGGCGGTTTCGCTTAATTATAGTGGTAATATCTTTACCACCAAACGTATGCATGTAGATATTCTGCAGTTCGAAGTTATATCTACGCCTCCATATTCCGTTCTCACAGACCGCTCCAAATATCTTGCGTAGCACCTTTCTTTCAAAAATGGATAGAGCGGATTCATCTGTTTTCGTTAGCGTCCATGCCTCTGATCCGTATGTGAGAACGGGGACTATCAGTGTTCTATACAGCCTTATACGAGTTTTTTGAGACAGACGTTTGTTAGCTAAGTACTTTGATAGACCATAATAACACCTGTTTGCAATTATTATTCGCCTTTTTATTTCCTCAGATGTATTGTTATTGAGGTTAACCGATGTCCCTAGATATATGAACTCATTGACTGCTTCGAAGTTTTGGTCATTGATGATTAAATTTGTGTCAACATTTCCAGCTCTTGTGTTTGTGTTAGTCGCCATTAATTTGGTTTTATTTTGATTTATATGTAACCCCATTCGTTCTGCTGCTGCTACTAGCTCGGTTAGGATTTCCGCAGTTCTCGCCCTAGTTCTTGTTATAATGTCCACGTCGTCTGCATATGCTAGAATTTGGACTGATCTATTAAATATTGTTCCCCTGCTATCTAAATTAGCGTCTCGTACAACTTTTTCTAAGGCGACATTAAAAAGCTGACACGCCAGCGCATCTCCCTGCCTTAACCCCCTATGTATTTGAAATGGGATTGACGAGTCGTTTTGAATTTTTACTGCTGATAGCATCTTCGCCATTGTCACTTTTATCAAATATATTAGTTTTTTTTGGAATTCCTAACTCATTCATAGCGCTGTAAAGACTTGGTCTTAAGACACTGTCATATGCCGCTTTAAAATCGACAAAAATATGATACATATCTATGTTAAACTCTTGCGCTTTTTCGAGGATCTGTCGTAGTGTAAAGATCTGGTTAATGGTTGAACGTCTAGGCCTGAATCCTGCCTGATATTTCCCCTAGAAACA